>CM040241.1:146005132-146027143 GCA_022545495.1 Chrysanthemum lavandulifolium | reverse complement strand
GAACGGATTAAAACGGAGCTATCTTGAAGAAGTTATGAATTTTCAAGTTTGTGAAGAAAACTATTAATTTCGAAATTTCAGCATGAAAATGTCACTCTTCTGAGTCAAAAATGAGTCTTAAGCTTTATAAATTGTGTCGACTTATCAAAATATATTAGTATACTTTGACACGAATCTAAGGATGTGAAAACGAGAAAGCGGACTTGTAACGATTAAATTACACGCGATAAACCAAGTTGCCGTAACTTTATTCTATTAGCAAAATTAATATATTCTTTATTACAAACATACTACGGCAACTAAAGGACCATGTTGGCGGACGTTTTTAACAATGATGTAGAACTTTTATAACGTGATGTCTTCTAGTAAAAGTAAGTTCACCTAGCATATTTTCCAAAATGTTAAGCAGCTTTGTTGAGCGGAGTTGTAACGAATAACATATAGTCACTCAAACTTTGCGAAAACCATCCTTTAAACTATATTTTTGGACTAAAGTGCAATACTTAACCTATATTTTCTTGGTGATTGAGACCTCTAGGATGAAAACTTAAACACTAAAACTTTGAGATTATGATACAAGCTTCCCAAAACCGTTGAGTTCATTTCCTAACACTCGACGTGCACCATTTTACGACTAACTTTTCAAGGCCATTTTAGTCATTTTCATGAAAATTTCAACGACATTATTTCTGACGAAAAGTTATAATTTCACAATAAATCATTAAATGACTATCGTGGGATATCATTTCAACGTAAATACTTGTAAAGTATTTTATAATATGACGGGATGTCATAAACATATTTTGACGATAAACATTATTTCCAAAATGTACAAGTGGTATGGATATCATATGGAGTTGCATGCACAACATTGTATCACACTATCACGCATTCACGACAACATATCATAACTCAAGTCATGACATTCATTTTAGGTCGCGGATAGTTTCGAGCCTCATTTTAGTGCACTTCATTTTGTTAGCATATCAATCATACCAGGTGAGTTCCATAGCCCCATTTTCAATTGTTTTTATACTACTTTGGGGGAGATACATGCTCAACTACTTGCTTTTACAAATACAAATACTCAAAACATTTACACTTTAATGCTACGCCATACTTTTTATACTTGATTGCATTATACTTGATTGTGTTATACTAAACTTGAAAGTCTCCTTGGATAACACACGCATTGGGTTTCGGAGATGAAGTAGAACCAATGCTATTACTTTCCTTGTGAGTTCATACCCCGCTTTAACTCATTTAAATTCCTATAAACTATTTGGGGCGAGATATATGCTTATTTATCCAAACATTTAAACTCTTTTGCCAAACAACATTACTTATACTTTACACTTGATTCGTTATATACTTGATTGGGTTATACTTGTTTTCATATGCATATTTGGAACAAACATACAAGAATTAGTGGCTCCAAATTAAGTTGTTGGAAGGCTATTAATTTACAAACATACAAGAATTAGTGGCTCCAAATTAAGTTGTTGGAAGGCTATTAATTTACAAACATACAAGAATTAGTGGCTCCAAATTAAGTTGTTGGAAGGCTATTAATTTACAAACATACAAGAATTAGTGGCTCCAAATTAAGTTGTTGGAAGGCTATTAATTTACCAACATCCCAACACGAGTGTTGGAAGAACCTTGTGGTGACATTTATACTTTTAACTACTATGATACATGCATACATGATTGACATACTATTTTTAGCAGTGGGTTGTAAACACACAGGTTGCAAGTTTTGTATGGGCGGGACTTGGAACTGAGTGGATTTACGATGCCTTTGCTTTGCGAACTATTCTATTTGACCAAAAACTTTGCCTTTGTTGCATAAACGCTCTTTAAAAGCTTTACTTGTTAACTCTATGAACTCACTCAACCATTGTGTTGACACTTTAGCATGTTTTATCTCAGGTATCTAAGGCATTCACTTCATGGCATGCATGGACATATCATAGAGTCGTGGTGACGTACGTCACATGGGATTTATGCATTTTAAAACAACGTTTGCCTTGTAACAAACTTATTTCCGCACAAATTGATTTCTATTTGGGAACTACATTTTGTAAACTCGATTATTTTAATGAATCAAGCGATATTTTCAAAACGACACTTTAGGTCGCTCGATATAACTGTAACTTTGATGCTATGACACCATCCCCAAGGTATTCCATTCCACGCAAAAAGGTAATTTGGGGTGTGACACTCATGAACCGATTGTTGGTCGCTTAAAGCAGCACATCTTTGCAAACCAAGTGGGTTCCTTCATAGTGTTCCTTGATGGATGTTGATTGAAGTCATTTGTGTAGGGTTGAACTTGAAGACTTGGCGGTGTTTGAACCATTTGTGGTGGAGGAATTGCTCCAAGTTGTGGAGTATGTTGTTGATTAAATTGTTGTTGATAAATTGCTTGTTGTTGATTCCATTGTTGATGTTGTGGACTTAGTTGTTGTTGTCGTTGAGGATAAGTGTAAGGAAATAGTTAGAGTATGGTGGTTGTGACATGTTGAAAACTTGTGTTGGTAAAATGGATCTTTGTAGTCGAATGAACCTTTGTTTATGAAGTGTCCTTAGGCGTAGAAATCACAATTATCCAAGTAGCACTTATGCGTAAAACACCAAAGTTACGCCTAACAATCGAGAGTTACGTAGAGAATTAGCTTACGCGTAAGTAGGAAAAGACTCTAAAGTTAGCGTAGACACAAAGTTAGCGTAGAAAGTTAGGCGAGGATTATCTTATGCGTAAGACTAGGCTTAGGCGTAAGATGAATCTTATCGTGGGATTTCACGCGAAGCTTTATGCTTATGCGTAAGTTTAGGGTTTTATCCCAAGTGATCTTTACACTTCACAAAGGCAAGAGATTTCCAAAGTCGACGATTTTCGAGGCTTATCCAAGCAAGAAACACGGAGTAAACCACTAAAACGAAGATCAAGCCAAGGATAACCTTACGCGTAGTTTTAGGGTTTTGCTACGCGTGGGATTACTCGTAAATATGATTATGCTCAAAGTTGTTTCTAAACCGGTTTTGTGTGATGAAATAGCTTCAATAACACCAAAAGACACAAAAGTGTGAAAATTGATGAACCAAAACTCTTAAAAGCGATTCTGGCGTAGGATAGAACCTTCGTACAAAACTAGATGAAAACGATGATCTACACACAAAGTTGAAACTTTTGCCAAAAGCGAAGTTTAACACCTTATAACGTTGAAAGGACAAGAATCTTGGATTAAAAGTGTAAAAATTACGTTTTGATCAAGCCAAAGTTATGGAGACGCAAGTTAAGCGTGAGACCAAAACTCACTTCAAACAATACGCTCACTCAACTATTAAGCGATTGATACCCTTTGTTAGGTCACTAGATTTACAACACAAGCTTACTAGAAAGAGATAAAGGCGATTGAGCAAGTAAACCAGACACACACACACGTTATACTAAGACAATTATGCGTAGAGTATGTAGTGAAAGAAAAACTTGAACAACCAACCTTCAAATGAAGGTTTACAAGAGTATTTATAGGCAAGGAGCTAGGGCAACACTCCCACTCCTTCCCTTTTCCTTATTGGACATGAGCCTAAGCTTATGGGCCTTCTACATAAGCTTGACCTTAAACAAACATAAAGGCCATAATAAACTACCTATTACATATGAGTAACTAACACTTGAATTATGGTTTAGGAGTGATTCCAACAAGGGTCAAGACGAAGACATTAGTGAAGGGTGTCGATCGTCCGTATTGAAAGCACTAGTGAAGGGTGCTTAGAAGTCAAGGCTAAAGGCATTAGTGAAGGGTGCCTAGAAGTCAGTCACAAGGCATTAGTGAAGGGTGCCTTAAGATCGAGTCAAAGGCATTAGTGAAAGGTGCCTAAGGTATACATTCGATATGGTGTGTTCGTGTACAAGATAGATTAGTATTGGGTCAAAGGATATCGATATCCTTGTTGTTGTTGTTCTAAGGAGTGGATCTCCTTTGGGGTTAGTTGTTGTTGTAGTGTTGGGTAGTAGTTCCTCCATTGTAATGGAACTCGGTATCTAGCCTAATACCGAATAAAGGATAGGCGACGTTGTGATAGGTTTGGTTCTACCTCGTGGAAGAACCCGGTATCTAGCCTTGTACAGGATAAAGAGTAAGCAACGTTGTGAAGGCTTCTCCACCATAAGGAGTTGGTGTCGTGTAGTGTTTATGAACTCTCGAGTAGGTGACTCGGGGAGTGGAGTAGGGCAAGGAAGGTGTCCTTGTAGCCGAACCACTATAAATACTCGCGTTGTGGTTTTGTGATTCTTACTCCTTATCTTTTCATTACATACTTATATATGCTTGTCTATCAACATCCAACACACATGTTTAAATAGATTGACATGATTCTATCTAAATAGTTTAAAACCAAGTTTTAATCGGTAAAACTATTCAACCCCCCTTCTAGTTTTCCACAATTGGCATCAGAGCTTCGTTACCAAGTTTCTTAAAGTATATTGTACTTTAAAAACTTGATACGATCCATGTTTAATTGAAAACTACAAAGAAGATCTTTTACGAAAACAAAAACCATGTTTTTAAAACACCTTGTTTGGATGTTGATTAGATGACAACATTTTTTTATTATTTATTTAATTACACTAACCTTCCTTGTCATGTTGCTTAGTTAAAGCTCATACTTATCAAGCCATAAGAATTGCTTGATAACAAGAATACCTTCCCTAAGAAGGTATCTTAAACACGAAGGAACCGGAGTTGTCTACTGACAATTGTTGTGTCATTTGTAAAGATATTCCTAAATGCATTAGAGGTATGATTTCCCACTTATCTCTAAATAACATTAGCTTAATTAATAAGTATGCTTATGTTGACTTATAGTCCAGAATGGGCCAGACCCAATGGGCCGAAGTCAATAAAAGGGTGGCCCACATCCTACGTAACCCTAATCTACACACTATAAATATAAGGATACGATGATCCTTCCCAACGAGTTATACTCTCTCACTAAACCCCATACTTCTCTATTGATATCGACTTGGTCAGCCGGAGGCTGGATCCGGGCTCCGCCTCGGGTCCCTCTAACCGGTTCTTCTTGTGTGTAGCATTATGCCGCATGTTTCCGGTCCGTCCCAAACATTATGTCGCGGTCCGGGTTCTTTATATTTATGGTCCGCTCTAAAAATTATACGCGATGTTTCGGTCCGTCCAAACATTATGTCACGGCCCGGCTTCTTTATATTTATGGTCCGCTCTAAAATTATGCCGCATGTTTCGGTCCGTTCAAACATTATGTCGCGGCCCGGCTTCTATATATTTACGGTCCGTTCCATGATTTATGATTATTCAAATATGGCCTTGCTTCTTTATATTTATGATGATCCGCCCATGATCATTTAAATATACTATATTTATGGTCCTACTTCCAAAAGTTCATGGTCCGCTCCGTGAAAAATAAATCATTACTTCCGGAATCACTTTTATGGAATATACAAGAATGACTTAGTATATTATTGTCGAAGATATACTAAGTAACACACTTTTATGGAATATACTGAAGTAACACACACTTTTATGGAATATACAAAATGACTTGGTATATTGTTGTCGAAGATATCTGGAAGTAACACACTTTTATGGAATATACTGAAGTAACACACACTTTTATGGAATATACAAGAATGACTTAGTACATTATTCGAATGAGAATATCGTCATGAAGAGTCCGCTCCATATTTGATATATAAAATCATGCTTGGACACACATTCTTTATGGTCCGCTCCATATTTTATTTTTTGGTCTTCGCGGTCGCAAGCTCTGGCTTATGAAGTTATTGCTGTCGAAGTAGCCAAGTTAGAAGCTCCGTCCTTTCATAACGCTCCGCGCGTCCGGACATATTTTGTTTTTTGGTGTTCGCGGTCGCAATCTCCGGCTTATGAAGTTATTGCTGTCGAAATAGCCAAGTTAGAAGCTCCGTCCTTTCATGACGCTCCGCTCGTCCTGACATATTTTATTTTTTGGTGTTCGCGGTCGTAAGCTCCGCTTATGAAGTTATTATTGTCGAAGTAGCCAAGTTAGAAGCTCGTCCTTTCATGACGCTCTGCTTGGCGTCCGGACATTTTATTTTTGGTGTTCGATCGCAAGCTCCGGCTTATGAAGTTATTGTTGTCGAAGTAGCCAAGTTAGAAGCTCGTCCTTTCATGCGCTCAGCGTCCGGCATATTTTATTTTTGGTGTTCGCGTCGCAAGCTCCGGCTTATGAATTTATTGCTGTCGAAGTAGCCAAATTAGAAGCTCCGTCCTTTCATGACGCTCCGCGCGTCCGGACATATTTTATTTTTTGGTGTTCGCGGTCGGAAGCTCCGGCTTATGAAGATATTGCTGTCGAAGTAGCCAAGTTAGAAGCTCCATCCTTTCATGACGCTTTGCACATCCGGACATATTTTATTTTTTGGTATCCGCGGTCACCAACTGCATCACCACTGCGGCCAAGTGCCTTCTGGAGGTAAATCACCAATCAACCAACTTGGATGCTTCTAAAGTCTTTGTAACTTACATTTGGAAGTTTAATTCACAATGACGAACATCATGAGCCGCGAAACTGTAGGATCGTAATATTTATTGTGTTGATGATTCGGGTGGTCTTGGATGATCAAAATACATGTTTGCCATGGTTAGAGAGAGAAAGTAGAGAGGAAGTTTCTTGCTAGAGAGTTGCTTTGTAAATTATCAAATGTTAGATTGAAGCTCCACCCTTCCATGGATGGAAGGGGTATTTATAATTCTGAATACACGACCTTCTATCGGCTGTGGATCAGGCATACAGTGGGTAAAGACCGTCCTTCCTCCACGGTGTTACACTAAACTATTCTACGCTACTAATTAACTAATTAACTACATAATAACGTAATTAACTACAAATCTACGAGCTAACATATGCTAGACCATTATTGGGGTGACCGACACTTTAACATGGAATTTCCAATTCCTAACAATCTCCCCCTAAGGGAGGTCACCCCATGAAATACATTTTGCTTCCTAGCATTCTATCTTTGACTTCGTTCTTGAGCTCGTAGACTTGAATTCTTCATTTCTGCAATCTTTGTGCTTAAGTAGCGATTCTTTAAAGTCCGCGTAGATTTGTACTTTAAGTGGAGGTCTTTGAACTGATCCACATCTTTGATGATCTTGAGCTTTCTTTGAGATCATCGACCACGATAAATCTGGATCACCCTTTATTGTGTTGCCATCATGTGAAGTTGTGACTTTCGGACCGACATGCTCACACTTTTGAATCATGACATCTTTCCATCGAGTAGCGGAAGCTTTCTTGGTTCATGATATTTGCGTGATGTAGCGAAGCATTGTATAAAAATATCGAACTAGGTTATGTAGATATGCACGATCATGATTTCTTCAAATTAAGTGTGGATCTTTGTGAGCATGCGGCTTTGGATTGACCGCTCAATTATGATTAGTCGCAACCGTCCAAATGTACCGCAAACAACGATTAACAACAATTATGATCACCGCAACCGTCAAATTATGACCGATCATGATTTCTTCAAATCTTTGATCACTTTCGTCGAATTGAGGTACACGCCCACGGTTCCCGTTGATCGATTACAAATCTTGCTGTGATCGTATAATTCGAGGAATCTCCTTGATGTGGTTTCGCGGTTTGCTCAGCCGTTCTCAAACCGAGCGCCTCAAAGAAGACAACACGGAGTGAGTGAACCAAATAATTGAGTTTCACCGATTGATGAAAAATTGATTTGAAAAACAATGGCGTATTGCTTGAAGAAAGAGTTTTGCAATCTGACGAAGGTTTTATGAGAAAGATCAATTTTCAATCATAAATACTTTTCAGATTTGAAATGAGTACACATTCGATGTGCTAGATAAAAGAAGAGATTTGCACATCGAATGCTTTTTCCAAAAGTATTTTTCAATCGGAGATACTTTTGTGTTTGAAAACATGAATACACATTCAACGTGCTAGAGAAAAGAAGGTTTGCACATCGAACTGTTTTTCCAAAGTATTCGTCAATTCCAATCTGGACCAAGGTTGATTCAAGATTGAATCTCCCATCGTTTCTATCCGGTTGTCACAAGCTTGATCTTACAAGAAGATCCCACATGTCACCCACCAAGAGCTTGTATGATGTTGGCTCTAGAAGGATTTCCATCTTCATCGTGAATACTTTACATATCACTCGGATGTTCTGGCAATACCACAAGGATAATGCATAGGACTCTTAAATATATTCTCACTTTCTACATTATTTGAAACAACAAGTCTTCATTAATTTAGTGTCCTAATGAGATATTGTGGATGATCTCTTGGATCTAGACTCAATAGTGCACATTTTTGGTTCCTATGCCGGAGACTAGGAGAGGTCTCTTCTTCAATATCAACAATCTCTAAGAAAGTTGATAGATAATGTCGGTTCCCGTGAGAATGAAACAAGCCCTTTTAAGAGGAACTTGAGTGGTTTGGGAAGTTGTAGTGTAGTGCGTCCATTGGGTCCATGACGTCTTGTCTTCAATCACGATGTTACCTTAGTAAACACCGAGAGCATATGTATTGAACCCAGTTCACGCCCTAAGGTTGAATTATTGGAGGGCTATTTCTTTTCACCCTTTTCATATTCATTTCTTTTCATTCTTCAACCCTTGATTGCTTACGAGACTTCATAACTAGAACCTTGTTGGGTTTATTCCATTACTAGCTCTGTCTTAGTCCGCACTCTTCCCATATCTCACTTTTCTCCTTTTTTCATCATACCTAAGGACTCTACACTATCTAGTGGATTGTCCCTGGGTAGATCCCTCCGGCTCTGGCGGGATCGTGGGAACGAATACCTAACCTAACCATCCTTATAACACCATGCATAAAATAAATTGGTCGGTCTTTTGGTATTGTTCTTTCCTTCATGAAACCAATTGAAAAATCATTTGGAAAAATAAATCAAGGTACTTGTGATACGAGATCAAAGCATTTTGTACCTTAATTATTTTGATCATTAAGAAAACCTCCCCCTCAACATGTGCATATGGTTTAGAAATTGTTTAGCACATGGAGTTAAGAGGACTTTGAAATATTTTCTTTGATCACTATTTTCATAGAAAAAGCTATTTGATTTTCTTGGTAAAATTCTCCCCCTCAATATGTGCATAGGATATTTGAAATCATTTTATCACATAGAGGCAAGAGTTCATTTGAAGCACATCCACGATTACAAAAGCCATTTAAGAAACCATTTGCTCCCCCTCAATATGTGCATCGATAACCGAAAGAGTTTAACACATATTAGAGAGAACTTGCACTTTGAATCAAAACGATCATCATTTATCAAATTTCAATATTAAATCATAAATTCTCCCCCGATCAAAAATATCAAACCCTTTGAGATTTTGGATCCCAAGTGATTTAATAAGGTTTAGAAAACATGGGAGAATATGTGCCTTGTTTAAATACTCATTTTGTTTTTGGATAAATGCTCCTCCTCAAACATGTGCATCATATGTTGAAATCGTTTGGCACATGGAGGCAGGAGTACCTTTGAAGGACTAAAACCAATTCCATTAAAACAGATTTGAGATTTAAATCACTATCTCTCCCCCGATCAAAATATCAAACCATTTGAGATTTGTGATCCCATCTGATTTAAATCATTTAGAAAAGTTTAGGGAAAGACGTAGTAAGATTTGATTTTGAAAAATGACATATAAGGACCAAATTTAGACATTAAAGATTGTTAGTGTCAGGTATGATTGTTTTAAGAGACCTTTAAGTAAAATAAAACAATTTCACAATCAAACAAGAACAGAAAAAGTTTCCTTTTAGCGGATCTTTGAGTTTTAAAGAAAATCATACCATGACATAACATTAAATCTTTAGATCACCACATTTTAACGTACAAACCGGAACTTTTATGAAGAAATATTGTTTGAAAATATTATATTTTAAATCACTCTCCCCTCAATCGATGACCGAAGTCGATAATTGAGTGACATAGGTTTTGATAAAAAGAAGTCCGTGATTTTAAAATTTAGTCCAATTTATTTTCAAAACAATATTTTTCCATTTTCAAAAACAATATTATTCAAAGTTTTAGAAAATGGTATCATTCACTACTTGTCCTGCATAAAGATACATTTGGTGGTTGAGAAGCTTCCGTTGTTCTTTGTAGGGCTTGGAAGAAAACCGTCACGATGCGGTGAGACTTCTTCTTACGTTGCATTTTGAATGCCAACCGAGGTCAAATTAAGCTCCGTTTCTTCAATCACTTAGAAGAAAACCATCATCGATGCGGTGAGACCTCTTACGTTGCATTTATGCCAACTCCATTGAAGTCCAATTAAGCTCCGTTTCTTCATTTGTCAACCCAAGAAATAGTTACCCTTTCCTTTCGGCATCCAATCATCTTCATTAGTGGGATCCGGATCGGGAACATTCTTATGTCCATGATATCCGCATACGTTAGTGAACACACATACAATATATGGTGGTCGAAAACACCCAAACAAAGATTCGACTAATAAAAGTCAATTCAACATATCAATCGGTTCATATAAGGTATGGAATAATGTGTTCATCAAACTATAATCATCTAATCCTAACAATCACATCCTAGAAACCTAGTCCTTCAACATAGGCAATTATCATTTTTAATTAAGCACGTAGGATAATTAAGAAAGTCCGTTAGATGATATAAATTTGAAAACATTCTCCCCCTCAATCAATGACTCTTTTTTTGAAAAGATTAAAAGCACATAAGTCATTGATTGAGTTTTCAGTTATTACGAAAAACTCTGAATCTGATTGATTTTCAAGCAACTCATTTACCACCATTTTTGAATACAACAAATATTTTTCTGAAGAATTTTAGACGGAAAAACATTTGCGTAGGAACAGCAGTCCTTCGACATACTTTCCTCAAATTGTTTTAGGATAAGTGCATGAAATATTTGAAAATAGGTTTAGCGCAGCACTTTCCTTTCTTGAAGAATGGGTTGCTATCTGAAATAATAGCAAACCATGGTTTAAGCGCGGGTCACAGTCTGAAGTAACTGCAAGCCATAGTTTGTGACATGTTTAGAAAAGAATATTTACACCTCCTGCTCGAACTTCATCTATGGTCCCATGCCATTATTGAATGACATTTCTAAGACCGCAGATGTTATCGATACCAGAAGACATGTCATGAGAAAACATATTTTGGTATTTTTGAAATTTTCGATTTTTAATGGATTTTGTTGGTTTTATATTTTTCTATTTTGTTTCTTTGGTTTTATATTTTGTATTTGGTTTTTAAAAATATATACACAGATAGAGTAGATGATATAGTTTTAAGAAGATGATGATCTGAGTATCGAGATAAGGATATCGAAAACCCGTTGTAGAAGATAAAAGTCATCATCCTAAAACTTTCACCACCAAAGCTTCCGAGGCTCTTGCATTGAAGAAAAAATTAAACCATCTGAAAGTGAGACTTTGCGCCTTCCCACCAAACCGAAAATCCTTTAGGTCGAGCAGATTCAAAGCTTTCTTTAAAGCTTCCTTAGCAGTGCACAAAGAAGCACACCATTATCATCGAACTTGCGCTCCTTTTAAGAATAATTACCGTGATTCTTTGTTCGAGGTTATATCATCCAATAGAACAACAACAACGTATCATCCCACATTTAAATAATCTTCTCAAGTTTCATTCCATGAAGTTAGAAGCAATCCATTCCAAAAGGTGTCAAGAGACCACTTCCCACGTAGTTGAATTGATGCAACCGTCTCTTAGACTAGAGCTCACGAACCCGAATACACATACCGAAGACAAAGAAACTTATACCATCAAGTAGCAGATTAAGTCCAATAGCCAAAGAATAACCTCGATGTATACTTTTCTCTCCCCCAGAAGAAAGTGTATGAAGCTCACGAACCCGGCACCGAATGCCCAAAGAGAATAACCGATAACATTGAATAAGCATGCGAATCATCGATTATCTTTGCGGATGACAATCTCTGCGGATGTCAACTCGGAATAAGTGATTATATCTCGAATCATCGATTAATCCCCAATGTACACAATCTCTCTCCCCGATGATTGTGATCACATCAAAATCATCACACACTTGTGTACCTCTTTTATCATCGAAACTAACTCTTACATCTCTCCCCATGTAGTTGGAATGAGAACACTAAATGCCTTGATGAGTAAACCTTGAGTTTTCTGCGGTCATGACATATGTCTTCCGGGATATCTTCAATCACTTAGAAGTATTAAGTTCATCAAGTTTACTCGCCATGAGTCAAACCTTGAGTTTCTACGGTAATAAAATTTGTCTTCCCGGGATATCTTCAATTACTTAGAAGTATTAAGTTCATCAAGTTTTACTCGCGTTTAGATCGTGTCTCCTTCCCCTTGCTGGTTTTGACACTTGAATCGGCAACATATTATCACCCAAATACTTGAAATCTGTTGAGAAGATCGCTTGAAGTCTTTGTGAGAATCAACTTGCTGAAGAACATAATGAGCAAGTCTAATTGGGGATTAAATATGGCATTTCACTTTCCCCCAATTAGTGCTCTCCCCTAAATCGACAATCTTTTAATAAATGCCCAGAATAAGAAGAAGTCTTTTGATAATTAAATGCAACTCGTCTTTTAGTCTTCTAACATGTACCAGAAAATGTAGAACCGACTGTAGACTCGACCTTCTTCAAGATTGTCCAGTAGGGGATCAAAGGTTAACATCTTCATCAAACCAAAAGCATCCCAATTAACTTACATCTTGCAAATCCCTTAACTAAAATCCTCCCAATCAAACAAGAACAGAAAGATGTTCATCAAGGAAATCGAGAATCGTCGACCCATAGCGAACACACGGAATGGTAACACCAAGCAAACAATCACATCAAACAAGAACAGAAGGTTGTTCGGAGTCATCATGTTGATGTGCACGTGAAGCATTAACCGGAAGCACTTGTCGTTAAACTTCATCAGTCTGTGTGAAGATGTCAACCAACGGCTCATTGAAGAAACTCCATGTAACGATGACCCGATAAGAAGAAGCTCGGTTCTTACATGAGTTAGGAGCCGTTTGACCATTTATTCTCTAATGCAAAAAAATTCACACTTCTTCTCCCCCTCAAGAATTGCATACGGAGATGCCATTCTTGATTAAGTAAGTGAATATCATCCAAAGTATTCTATTCACACTTCTCCCATAAAATTTAGCACATGATGTCGCCATCGTCATTATAGTTGAGCAAGTGGAATAAGAAAACAATCAACGAGAGTCTGTTCACTTGATAACCGAAAGTGCGTGGAAAAAGTATGAAGCATGTTGATGAGAATGGTCATTAATGAGGAGATTTCTCTTCTTCCGAAGATAAAGCGCACTGACACGTACACTTTTCTTTTCTTTGAGGAACGAGGCTTGAACTGTTGTGTTCAAACATCATAAGAAGATTTCTCTTCTTCGAAAGATAAAGCGCACTGAAACGTACACTTTTCTTTTCTTTAGAGAACGAGGCATGAACTGTTGTGTTCATACGTCATAAGAAGATTTCTCTTCTTTAAAAGATAAAGCACACTGAAATGTACACTTTTCTTTTCTTTAGAGAACGAGGCATGAACTGTTGTGTTCGTACGTCATAATCTCTCTCTTTTCATCATCTCTTGGCTAAACATGTAATCAACCCCATTATCATTCAATAGGCTCTTTGTTGTGACAGCTGATGGAGAAAACCCAATATGATAAATTTGACCTTGATGTAAACTAACCCGAACTCGTGACTTAAACTTGTACATATGTAACAAAGAGCGGTGTCGATTTCCATTAGCAACTCTAAGTACTCTCTATGTACTCTATACTCTTCAACCAACCAACCATCAAGTATAAGACGTACATTACCTCTTGAAAATCTACAATTGAATGTGACACTGAGCACTACAACGTAACTCCTTAAAGTGATAGTTATCTTGTGGTGGTAAGAGCCCAATTCCCCCAAGTGGTAAAAGAAAAGGTAAAAGACAACCAATAATAACTAGATTTCCAAGTCTTTGTTTTTGATAATAAGCTTGAACAAGGATCTTGAAGAATCTTCATCCAACCATCCCCGATACCTTCATATACTAAGTACACTCACTTGTGATAATTCACTTCAACCTCAAATAAATAATCTTGAATTAACGTCGTTATCACATCTTACGGTTAACTGCTCAAATCTAGCCTTCTTTGACATTTAAAAGTGAACTTTGATAATGGTTGTTGGGATATGAAAGTCTTGAAGATATGAAATCATCAAGATATGAAATCTTGTAAGTAGCAAATCTTGGAAGAAGTCAAAGAGTCAAAGCATTGCTAAAGACAAAGTCAAAATCTTGCACTATGAAGTCAAATCTTGCAAGAACAAAAGAACTGTTATATTCGTTTATAGAAAGTATTGTAACTCTAGAATATTCTATGTTTAGATTACTTGTCGTACAAGGATACAAATTGTAAACTGACTAAGATATCCTTGAGCCTATAAAAGGACTCCTAGATTGGCCTTAGAGATATACGAGTTTATGAGTTTTAGAGTTTACGAATTCACAAGTTATTTAGTGTTTTAGAGAGAAGTTCGATAATCTTAGAGTTGTTTAGAGTATCTGCATAATAAGCAGATTTGGAGTTTGTAATAAAAGTTATTCTTCTTAGCTTTATTAAGTAAATTCCGCGTACTTAATAAAGATTGCTCAGTGTTTCTTTGTTAATAACTTAGGATTTATTCGAGGTTATTAAACCTTAACAAGCTAGTTTAAGTTAGTTTGATTAAAGTATATCGATCCAACAAGTGGTATCGAGCTTGTGTGGAAACTCGACTAGGAAGAAACCCTACTTCAAAATATTCAAGATGTCATTGAAGTTGTTCCACCACCCTCAATCACCTCACTCATAATTCCAATAATCAAGAAGGGAGAATATGATCTCGGTGCATGAGGATGAGGCAAGATATTGCCATTCTGAGACCATGCTCTATGAAATGTAATTGTTAATGGCAATGAAGTAGTTCCAGAACCTATTAATATTCCCTGGACAACCAATAGCACCAAAGGCGGTCTTACCGGAAGAACCCTAAGGAATCAAGAAAAGGCACTAAACATTCTTTTATCCGCCATTCCGGATGGTCATCTTCTCAAATTTCATGATGCTAAAGATGCTAAGCGACTGGGCTGCTCTCAAGACCAGTTAGAGGAATGAAGCCTCTAAGAAGATGCATAGAAATTTCTTGAAGCAAAAGTTTGAAACTTTCACAGTGGGTGAAAGAGAGTCTTGATGCCGCATATGATAGGTTTCAAAATCTCCTCAACATGTTGGAGTTATACAAAGCGATATCATTGAGGATGCTAATTTGAAGTTTCTATGAGTTTGCCATCTACATGGCATGTGATTGCTACAATGATCGAGGACAACAAGGTTTGGATGTCATGGACTTTGATGATCTTTATCATCAGCGAAGGTGTATGAGCATGAGATGAGTGGTCAACCAAATTCCAAGTCTCACAAGATTGCTTTTCTATCATCCGAAGAAGAAGCGTTACTTCAATCAAAAATCGCTTCTCCTCAAATCTTGCTTCTCAAAGCATCATTGTTTACACCCCTTAATATGCTCGTGAGCCCCACCACCTACCACTTTGCATTCGGATGAAGTTGTGTGCTCCTTCTTTGCACAACAAGCGGTTTACTGTCACTTATGAAGAGCATCTAGCACAGTTGAAGAAGATGCCCTTGAAGAAATTGATATCGGTGGCAAGTTGCTATGATCACTGCAAGGATCAAAAAGTACATGAAGAAGACAGCAAAAGCATTGATTTCAAACCAAAACAAGGAATAACTTTTGACAAATCTCAAATTGAATGCTTCAATTGTCAAAAGGTGGTCACTTTGCAAGGAAGTGCGGTTTGCTAAGTATCAAGCAAACAGGACATCTCGAGAAACCAAAACTTGAGCTCAAAGAAATTCCAATAAGCGAAACTAAGGCTTTGGTTGCTCAAGAGAAGTTATCGAGTTGTTGGAGTGAAGATTTTGATGATGAACCGATGACTTCTTGTATGGTAGCGATGGAAGATGCGATTGAAGACACGGTGGATGTATTGGTGGAGCACCGCTTTTGATGAAGAACCCGAACATCTTTGCTTTGGAATCGATGATGGCTTTGGAGGATTTGATTGGAGCAAAGAAAGTGAAGATGATCCTGTTCTTCTTGCAATGGTGGCTACTTCACCAACTCGGTCTCCTATCTACGAGGTATGCTCCAATTGTTATGATTTTATCATAAATTACTTATGATTATGTGATTGAAAGAGATAATTGTGTTAAGGCTAGATCGAAGTGGTGGTTATCTAATTACTTTAGAGTCCATGGAAGCTAAAATAATAACACATGAAAATAATGAAATGGATTGAATGAAAAGTATGAACAACGGATTACCAGTTAAAACTTAGTGAATGGAAACTAAAGCTGTAAAATTCTTTGAAATTGAGAAATTAACTAAGGGAGAGATGATCATTAGAAAAGTTTAACGCTGACATGAATCAGTGCATCCCATGTTACTCATGTTGAAAAACAAAGAAGAGCATACATTAGAACTGGATTAGGTTTTGGTATGAACTTTGATAATATAGAAGAAAACCAACCTAGTGATCAGGATGTAGGTGAATTTGAGGACATAACCACTAGTGATGATGAACTCATTAACTATGTAGATACATCTAGTAATGAGGGCCCAATAAGTGAACCACCTCTTGAGTATAAGAAAGACAAGGGATATAATGCTGTCCCACATCCCATTAGTCATCAACCTATAAGGCATGATGTTTCTCGATTTGGAGTAGACAGTCTAGAATTTAGGAAGAAGCTTGTTGCTCAATCTAGGTCTAAAAAACCCAAAGAAGGCTGTTGAAAATAATGTTCAAAATCAAGCGGTACCTACAAATCAAAGTCTTGCTCCACAAGCGATACATACGCAAAACCTTTTCAAAGCAGTACTGCTAAACCTTTTTGGGATAACTTTGGTCAAAACAGGTTTAATCATTCACCTAGAAGGCACAATAGTTTTGGTCATAGACATAGAAGAAATCATATTGGGAGTATGGGTGAAAAACTGTGTTTTGTGTGTTTTAGTCCTAATCATTTAATCAAGGATTGTGAACATCATTCAGAATACCTTAGGAAATTTTCAAAGCATAGGACAGATAACCAGAAACCTAGAGAGAACAAACCAGTTTGGAATAATTCAAATAGGGTTAATCACAGAAACTTCACATCAGATCATAGATACCCACATCAGAGAAGACCTTTTTCAAAACCTTCAAGATCTCACGGTACTTTCCAAAGCTTGCTTTCGAAACAAGGTCTTGATCACACTACTTGGAATAGGAATCCTAGGAGATCTCACTATCAACCTAGAAGGTATTACAATCCATGGGGATCTAGATCACAGGAACCACGTGTTAAACGAGAATGGGTTAAGAGGGAAGGTATCTTGAGGACACACAGTACTTTCAACAAAAAGTGAACTCGATGTTTTTGTGACACAAGAAAAAGCTAATAATCTTGTAAAAGAGATTTATGTTGAAAAATCGAAAGTTTTGAAAATCCATGCTAAAGATCAAAAGATAATTTTGGATCATCATTTGAAAGATAGTGGAATTACATACTCAAAGAATTTGAGTTTGTAACTCCACAAGGAACACAAGTCAAGAATGGCTTGGGTTCCTAAAATCACTAACTCTTTTCTTTGTGTGCGGGGCAACCCAAAAGAGGAGCTTAAAGATCATCTAATTGTGGATAGTGGTTGCTCTAAAAGCATGACAGAGACAAAGAGATCCTGTCGATTTTAGAAATATTAGTGGAGGAAGAGTTGCATTTGGGAATGATCCCAATGGAGGAAAGATTAATGGAAAAGGAACTATCAAAGCAGGGCTTATAGACTTTGAGAATGTTAGATATGTGAAGGAGCTAAAGTTCAAATTGTTATCGAGTCTCTCAAATTTGTGATAAAAGCATCCTGTGTTATTTATCGACACGAATGTCTCATCCTTTCTCTCGATTTTAAACACGTTGATGATGACATGGTGGTACTCAGTACCAAGGACAAATGATGTGTATAGTTTAGACATGAAGAGTCTACATTCTTATGGAAGAGCCACATGTTTGGTGGCTAAAGCAACATCTGAAGAGGCACATCAATGGCATAGAAGATTGGGCCATGTTAATTTCAAGAATATCAACAAACTGGTCAAAGGCAATTTAGTTAGAGGTTTACCTTCAAAGACTTACAAGAATGATCAATCATGCTTGGCATGCAAGAAAGGTAAACAACACAAAGCTTCCTGCAAGAAGCTTGAGGAGAGATCTGTCACAATTCTCAATTTCCGGTCATTTTTCAAATTTATATTTCATTAAACGTTTATTTTCTTATTAAATAAACGCTATCGCGTAAACATTATTTGAACAATTGATCCGATACTTCCAAAAATTATCCCGATATATTTTTATACTCATATTAAGATTATAAAAATAATATTATGAGTTTACCAGTGTTTTAAATTTAATTGGTATATAAATTGTTATATTTATATAATTCACGACGGTTTTCGTAAAAGCGACACGATAATTATTATTTCACTCAATTTTGCAAGAAAAGTATTTTATAATTTTATGACTTCAATATATTTTATTTTGATCCGTTAAAAATTTTATTTTAGCTAACGCTACCCTAAATACTTAAATAAATACACAAGTTACCAAATACTTAAACAATTACCCTTTTACTTACACAAACTACACTACATTATACAAGAAGCATTACCTTTATATTTACTTTGTGTATGTCGACACAAAGGATGACACACAACAATTTAGTACAAAATATCTATCTACTATAATATTTACATGTTATAATATTATACTACAAACACATAGATAACTTTTTGTAAAGGTGTAAAGAATCAAAATCCTCTCCATATTCTCCTTGTGTTCGGCCATCTCAAGAACCAAGCAAGAATCAAAAATATTTTCAAGATCAAGCAATATTATTAACACTAGTTTACTCTCTTTTAAGGTTTTGAAATAAAAACCTAGGGTAATTAGGAAAAACCTTGTTCTATAAACCTCATCACTTCACTAGTAAGCATTTCATACTCATTTTCATCTTTCATATTCATGTTATATTCATTT
Source organism: Chrysanthemum lavandulifolium (assembly GCA_022545495.1). Lineage (NCBI taxonomy): Eukaryota > Viridiplantae > Streptophyta > Magnoliopsida > Asterales > Asteraceae > Chrysanthemum > Chrysanthemum lavandulifolium. Next base: position 146,007,924 of record CM040241.1, on the reverse strand, counting down.
TATCATGCTTGAGTAAAACATACAAGTTATATGATGTCTATACCACTTAAATTGTTTATAAGCACTATTGATTTATATTTGTCATCCTATAATTACTCCTTGAAATATATCACTTTTGGTGATGTCTAGGAACCCATGACACCCTAAGAATGTTGGTGGTTATTCGTCCCAAAGGTGGTGAAGATAATCAATTCAGTGAAATGTGCAACTCTTGTGAGAAACAAACAAACTGTTAGTAGTAACAAATACCACTAGGTGGTTCTTGGATATCACTTGGAATCGTGTGATCACTTTCCAAAGTAAACTATTCGACCCTAATGCCCGGGTATCACGAATATCTACTTGGGATAAGACCAAATGTAGTTAGAGAATTAGGCACAATTCTTTAACCCTTGCGCTTATAAGTGATTTGTGTTTTCTATGTATTTTCCATGCATGTTCGGATCTCCTATTTATAGGAGGTTACTCTTGACCGTTCAATGGAATTATGAGTATTAATCGGCCCATTAATAGCCTCATAATTATCCCCATTATAGCCGTTAGTGGTTACATGACCAATTAAGCGTGGTCATAATGATGCGATTATGCTTGTCATTTATCAAGACTTATATCAAGATTTCATAGTGCTTTCGGTGGTTACACTCGCTTGATGGAAACGTCAACGCTCCGATATAAACACAACTTCGGTGAGATACCACTTCGGTGGAACATCGATCTATTGGCATCTTGCTTGATGGAAACACCGATCATCGATGTTAACCACAACAAGATACTTTCACCAAGCACTACCAATACATACCACTATTAGAGTCGAGGTGTTCATGGACCTTATGGGTGTACACTCCGTACCTCCTAACCCATTACAAGGTATGAACCATCCCACAAGTGCACTAAATTTTCCAACAATCCTCCCCAAATTTAGTTCACTCCCTTTGCATGTAAAATAAACATCAAGCAAAACATGTGCATAAACGAAAATGTCACGAGGATTGAATTTCCATCTTAGTAATTACACGTTCAAATATTCGAGAATCGGGGTGTTCTAAGAATTGAACCATTCAACCCATTTGAATACACGAAGATAACTACACACAAGTTTTCAAACACTTAAAAGCTCCCGACACTATACAAGCCATGTGTCCATATCCAAATTCATAAATGTTGTAAAGCTAAAAGTCCAAAAGCTTCTGAGCGGCAAAACTTCAACATTTACATAGGTGGTTCCTCTTTATTCATGCTCCCGCCAAGCACTTTTTCAAAGATAAGTTAACCATTAAGAAGTAAAGACTTCATCCTCCTTTCAAAGAGTTCCTAGCACAACCTTGGGATGTAAAATAAACATGTGCTCCGATCCTTTGAATGTTCGACTTTCCACATTGAACTCGGCTACTAAGTTTCCTCGGGAGGAGTTGGGTGTCCTAGCATTCGATGACTAAGTTGGACTTAAACCCATCCCTTTAGCGAGACTTTATAACCAAGTCTCTAGCGGTCCTTCGTCAAGTGATCGGCTAAGTTCGTTGAGATCTAACAAACTCTATAGATACCACCCCATTCATGATAAGCTCACGAATCATGCTATCGTGACACCTAAGTGTCTAGACTTACCATTGTACATCGGCTATAAGCTTTAGCCAATGTAGTTGCACTATCACACCGGATAGAAATAGGTGCTATAGGTTTAGGCCACAATGGAATCTCAAGAAGCAAGTTTTTCAACCATTCGACTTCTTTACCCGGTTTGCTAGAGCCACAAATTGATTCCATTGTTGAGCTGGTGATACAAGTTTGTTTCTTGGATGCCCAAGAAATTGCACCTCCACCAAGTAGGAATACCCACCATCGGTAGGCGAGTTGTCTTCGATGTTCTTGATCCAACTTGCATCGGTGTAACCTTCCAACAACGATGGGTAACGAAGATATGAGAGACTATAATCCATAGTCCTCTTCAAATACTTGATGCCCTTTGAAGCGCTTGTCGGTGATGAGCACTAGGATTACTAGTATACCGCTCAATTTTCCCACCGCAAAACCAATATCGGGTCTTGTACAAGTCATGGCATACATCAGCACCAATTACCCTAGAATACTCAAGTTGAGATACTGACCTTGCCATGATTAGGCATCGACTTCTCACAAGTATCCATAGGAGTACTCATCGAGTACAATCAAAGTAATTGAATTTCCTCAATACCTTCTCAATATAATGAGGCGAGATATAGAAATTCTATTACTTTCATGTTTAATCCTTATACCAAGGATAACATCAGCCTCCCCATGTCTTTCATGGAGAACCTTGATGACAAAATTCCTTTGTCGGTCAACTGATTTTGGTCGGTGCCAAAGATCAACATGTCATCAACATATAGACAAATGATGACCTCTACCGATTCATCAAATTTGCTATATACACATTTGTCATGCTTGGTTAAGAACATAACCACTAGACAAAACCACTTCATCAAACTTTTGATGCCATTGCTTAGGTGCTGCTTAAGTCCATAAAGAGACTTAATCGGTCTACACACCTTGTTTTCATTTCGAGCAAGATGAAGCCACGAGGTTTGTTCATATAAACCTCCTCTTCCAATTCACCATTCAAGAAAATTTTCACATCCATCCGATGAATAACCGGTTGTGAATTGATGCCATAGCAATCGGCATCTTATGGTCTTGATCACGAGCCACGGGGCATAAGTATCAAAATAGTCTATTCGACTTTTGTTTAAAGCCCAGAATGACTAGTCTAGCCTTGAACTTTCAATAGTTCCATCTACCTTCATTTTCTTTTGAAA
>CM040241.1:145625052-146005032 GCA_022545495.1 Chrysanthemum lavandulifolium | reverse complement strand
ATTCAGGACTTTTCGATGGATTCCATATTATCGCTAGCTTCTCTCAAGTTCGCCCGCTTCTTTGAATTTGGTCGCCTTCGATGGGACTAAGGATGTGGAAGTCTCGGGGGGGTAGACTCTTGTTGGATTGGTTTTGTTGGTCTTTTCAGGATGGTTCTACCAGGTCCAAACCTTTCTTTTGGTGAGTGAGGATTGAATTGTAATTGTTAGGATCCTATATTTATTGTGTTTGATGATTCGGGTGGTCTTGGATGATGGAAATACATGTTAGCCATTTAGAGAGAGAAAGAGATGAGAGGGTGTTTCTTGCTAGAGACTTGCTTTGTAAAATATGAAAGGTTAGATTGAGAAGCACCACCCCTTCCATGGATGGAAGGGGTATTTATAGTTACAATGAATACGTCCTCCTATCAGACTGTGGATCAGGCATACAGTGGGTAAAGACCCGTCCTTCCTCTATGGTGTTACACTAAACTATTCTACGCTACAAACTAACTAATAAACTACTAAATAACGTAGATAACTACAAGTCTACGAGCTAACATATGCTAGACCATAATTGGGGTGACCGACACTTTAACATGGAATTTCCAATTCCTAACAATCTCCCAAGGGAGGTCACCCCATGAAATACATTTTGCATCCTAGCATTCTTTCTTTGTCTTTAGTTCTCGAGCTCAGAGACTTCAATTCTTCAAATTCCGCAATCTTTGTGCATTAGTAGCGATTCTTTAAAGTCCGCATAGTCTTGTACTTTGAGTGGAGGTCTTTGAACTGATCCACATCTTTGATGATCTTTGAGCTTTCATTGAGATCATCAGCCACATTAAATCTCTGGATCACCCTTTGTTGTGTTGCCATCATGTGATGTTGTGACTTTTGGACCGACATGCTCATACTATTTGGATCATGACATCTTTTCATCGTAGTAGCGTGCTTTACTCGATTCATGATATTTGCAAGAAGATAGCGTAAACATAGTATAGAAATATCGAGCCGTGTTCGTAGATATGCACAAGTCATGATTTCTTCAATTAAGTGTGGATGTCGTGAGCATGCGGCTTTGGATTGACTCCTCAATTATGATCACCGCAACCGTCCAAATGTACTTGCAAACAACATTTAGCAATAAAACACACGAAAGTGTCTTTGATCACTTTTGTTGAATTGAGGTACACGCCCATGGTTCCCGTTGATCAAGAAAAGTACACTGTGATCGTAGAATTCAAGAATCTCCTTGACGTGGTTTCGCAATGTTCTAATTGTTCTCAAACCGTAACGTCTCAAAGAAGACAACACGGAGCGAGTGAACTAGCGAATTGAGATTCACCGATTGATGAAAATTGATTTGAAAACAATCGCGTATTGCTTAGAAGAAAGAGTTTTGCAATACGATGAAGGTTTTATAAGAAAGATCAATTTTCAATCATAAATACTTTTGTATTTGAAAAGAGTACATTCGATGTGCTAGAGAAAAGAAGAGATTCGCACATCGAACATTTTTCCAAAAGTATTTTTTCAATCGTAGATACTTTTGTGTTTGAAAATATGAATACACATTCGACGTGCTAGAGAAAAGAAGGTTTGCACATCGAATGGTTTTTCCAAAAGTATTCACAATTCCAATCTCGACCAAGGTTGATTCATGATTGAATCGCCCCATCGTTTCTATCCAATTGTCACAAGCTTCATCTTATGAAAGATCTCACATGTCACCCACCAAGAGCTTGTTTGATGTTGGCTATAGAAGGATTTCCATCTTCATCTTGAATACTTTACATATCACTCGGATGTTCCGCAATACCACAAGGATAATGCGAGGACTCTCAATATATACTTACTTTCCACATTGTGTGAAACAAAGAAGTCTTCATTATTTTTGTGTCCTAATGAGATATTGTGGATGATCTCTTGGCTCTAGACTCAATAGTGCACATTTGGTTCCTATGCCGAGACTAGGAGAGGGTCTCCTTCTTCAATATCAACAATCTCTAAGAGAAAGTCGATAGATTATGTAGGTTCCCCATGAGAATGAAACAAGTCCTTTTAAGAGGAGCTTGAGTAGCTTGGGAAGTTTAGTGCGGTAGGCCACCGGGTCCACGACGCCTTGTCTTCAATACTAGTGTTACCTTAGTAACCACCAAGAGCATATGTATTGAACCCGCCATCGCCTAAGGTTGAATTATTGAGGGCTATTTCTTTTCACCCTTTTTCACATTCATTTCTTTTTCATTCTTCAACCCTTCAAGGCTTACCGAGACTTCATAACTAGAACCTTGTTGGGTTTATTCCAGCTCTAGCTCTATCTCGATGGTACTCTTCCCATATCTCACTTTTCTCCTTTTTTCATCATACCTAAGGACTTCTACACTATCTAGTGGATTGTCCTCGGTGGATCCTCCTGCTCAAGCGGATCGTGGAATGAATACCTAACCTAACCATCCTTATAACACCATGCATAAAGTAAATTGGTCGGTCTTTTAGTATTGTTCATTTCTTCTCGAAACCAATTGAAAATCATTTGGAAAATCAATCAAGGTAATCGTGATAAAATATCAAAGTATTTTGTACCTTAATAGTTTTGATCATTTAGAAATGCTCCCTCAACATGTGCATATGATTTTGAAATTGTTTAGCACATGGAGGCAAGAGTTCTTTTGAAATAAATTCTTGATCACAATTTCCATGGAAAAGCCATTTGATTTTCTTTGGTAAATTCTCCTCAATATGTGCATAGGATATTTGAAATCATTTTATCACATAGAGGAAAGAGTTCTTTGAAGTACTTTTCACGATCACACAAGCCATTAAGAAACCATTCGCTCCCCCTCAATATGTGCATCGATATACGAAAGAGTTTGGCACATATTAGAGAGAACTTGCACTTTGAATCAAAACGATCATCTTTATCAAATTTCATATTAAATCACAAATTCTCCCCCGATCAAAAATATCAAACCCTTTGAGATTTTGGATCCCAAGTGATTTAATAAGGTTTAGAAAACATGGGAGAAAATGTGGCCTTGTTTAAATACTCATCTTGTTTTTGAATAAATGCTCCTCCTCAATCATGTGCATCATATATTGAAATCGTTTAGCACATGGAGGCAGGAGTGCCTTTAAAGGATTAAAACAGATTTGAGATTTAAATCACGATCTCTCCCCCGATCAAAAATTTCAAACCAATTGAGATTTTGGATCCCGATTGATTTAAATCATTTAGAAAATTTTGGGAAAAGACGTGGCATAACATTAAATCTTTAGTGTCATTAAAGATTGTTAGTGTCAGGTATAATAGTTTTTAAGTGATCTTTAAGTAAAACAAAGCAGTTTCACAATCAAACAAGAACAGAAAAAATTTGATTTTGTAAGATCATTGAGTTTTAAAGAAAATCATACCATGACATAACATTAAATCTTTAAACACCACTTATTATTGTACAACCGACTTTTGATGAAATATCGCTTGAAAATATTTTATTTGAAATCACTTCCCTCAATCAATGACCGTAGTCGTTGATTGAGTGACGTATGTTTAAAGATGAAGTCCGTGATTTTACAAATTAAGTTCGATATATTTTCAAAACATATTTTTCCATTTTTCAAAACAATATTTTCAAAATTGTTTAAAAATGGTATCAATTTTCCCGCACAAAGATATGTTAGGTGGTTGAGAAGCTTTTGTTGTTGCTTTAGGGTTGAAGAAACCGTCTCACGATGCAAGTGAGACTTCACGTTGCATTTTTCATGCCAACCGAGGTCAAATTAAGCTCTGCTTTTTCATTCGATGATGAAGAAAACCATCTCACGATGCAATGAGACCTCTTACGTTGCATTTTTCATGCCAACTCTCCATAGAAGTGAAATTAAGTCCGCTTTCTTCATTTGTCAACCCAAGATATAGTTACCCTTTCTTTTCGGCATCCAATCATCTTCAATTGTGGGATCCGGATCGGGAACATTCTTTTATACCAAAATACCTGCATACGTTTGTGAACACACATACAGATATATGGTGGTCGACATCACCCAAACAGCAATCGACTAATAAAAGTCAATCCAACATATCAATCTGATCATATAAAGGCATGGGAATTATGTGTTCATCAAGCTCTAATCATCTAATCCTAACAATCATATCCTAAATTCTTAGTCCTTCGACATAGGCAAATATCATTTTTAATTAAGCACGTAGGATAATTAAGAAAGTCCGTTAGATGATATAAATTTGAAAACATTCTCCCCTCAATCAATGACTTATTTTTCCTAAAAGGTTAAAAGCTACCAAGTCATTGATTGAGTTTTCAATTTTATAAAAACACCGAATCGATTTTTTAAAGCAACTCATTTTCCAATTATTTTGTTAAAACAAATATTTTTCTCAAGAATTTTAGAAAGAAAATATTTGAGTAGGAACAAAGATCCTTCGACATGCTTTCCTCATTTTGTTTTAGGATAAGTGCACAAAATATTTGAAAATTGGTTTAGCGTAGCACTTTCCTTTCTTTGAAGAACGGGTTGCTATCTCAAATAATAGCAAACCATGGTTTAAGCACGGTTACATCAAGTAATCGCAAGCCATTTTTGAAGCGGGTTACAAATCAAATAATCAGAAGCCATCATTTATGACATGTTTTGAAAAGAAATATTTACACCTTCGCTCGAACTTCATCTCGTGGTCCCGTACAATATTGAATGACATTTCTAAGACCGCAGATGTTATCGATACTAAAAGACATGTCTTTGAAAAACAATATTTTGGTATTTTCAAATTTTCTAATTTTTATGGGTTTTGTTGGTTTTATATTTTTCTATTTTGTTTTTGATAAGTATTTACAAAGATAGATTAGATGATATAGTTTAAGAAGATGATGATACGAGTACCGAGATAAGAATATCGAGCAATTTCGTTGTAGAAGATAGAAGTCATCATCTCTTAAACATTCACCACCAAAGCTTCCGTGGCTCCGTAATAGAAGATAGAACATGAGCCTTTGAGAAAGAGAGACTTTGGCGCCTTCCCCAAACCAAAAATCCTTTAGATGAGCAGATTCAAGCTCTATTTCAAGCTTGCCTTAGCCAGTGCCAGAGAAGCACACCATTATCATAAATCCTACCGCTCCTTTTAAGAATGAAAATCGAGATTCTTCGCTCGGGTTATATCATCAACAAGAACAAGAACGTATCATCCCACTCTTTAAATTTCTTCTCATATTTCATTACCATCAAGTCTCAAGCAGTCCCATCCAAAAGGTATCACGAGACAACTTCCCCCACGTAGTTGAATTGATGCAGTCAGTCTCTTAGACTAGAGCTCACGAACCCGAATACACATATAACCGAAGACATAGAAACTTATACAATCGAAGTAGCAGATTAAGTCCGATAGCCAAAGAATAACCCCGATGTATACTTTTTTCTCCCCCTATGATAGTGTATAAAGCTCAAGAACCCAAAGTACCCGAATGCCCAAAGAGAGAATAACCGATAACATTGAAGAAGCGGGCCAATCATCGATTATCTCTGCGGATGACAATCTCTGGGATGTCAACTCCGGAATAAGTGATTATATCTCGAATCATTGATTAAGCACTCAAGGAAACAATGAGCGCCCCAATGTACACAATTTTCTCCCCGATGATTGCGATATCATCGAAATCATCACACACTTGTGTACCTCATTTATCTTCAGAGACTAACTCTTCCATCTCTTCCCCACATAGTTGGAATAAGAACACTAAACGCCATGAGTCAAACCTTGAGTTTCTCTGCGGTAATGACAATAGTCTTCCCGAGATATCTTCAATCACTTAGAAGTATTAAGTTCATCAAGTTTACTCGCGTTTAGATACGTGTCTCCTTCCCCCTTGCTGGTTTTGATGCTTCAGAATCAGCAACACATAATAAGCCCAAATACTTGAAATCTGTTGAGAAGATCGCTTGAAGTATTTGTGAGAATCAACTTGCTGAAGAACATAATGAGAAAGTCTAATTGGAGCTTAAATATGGCATTTCACTCTCCTCCAATTAGTGCTCTCCCCTAAACCGACAATCTTTTAATAAATGCCCAGAATAAGAAGAAGTCTTTTGATAATCAAATGCAACTCGTCTTAAAGTCTTCTAACATACAACATAAAATGTAGAACCGACTGTAGACTCGACCTTCTTCTAGATTGTCCATTTGGGGAATAGGAAGTTAACATCTTCATCTCACCAAATGCGTTCCAATTACCTTATATGTATCAAATCTCCTTAACTAAAATCCCTCCCAATCAAACAAGAATAGAAAGATGTTCATCAAAGAAATCACCAAAGAACTAGAAGCACTTTGTCATTTAATCATATCACCCATGTGAAGATGTCAACCAACGGCTCATAGAAGAAACAACATGTAAAGATGACCCGATAAGAAGAAGCTCGGTTCTTACATGAGTTAGGAGCCGATGACCATATATTCTCATATGTCAATCAACCATGCAATTATCACACTTTCTCCCTCAAGAATTGCATAAGGAGATGCCATTATTGATTAAGTAAGTGAAATCATCCAAATGTAGTCTATTCACACTTCTCCCCCGCAAAATTAGCATATGATCTCGCCATCGTCATTATAAAAGAGCTAGTGGAATAAGAGTAATTATCAGTAGTCCGGTTCACTTGATGACTGAAGCGCATGGAAAAAGCATGAAGCATGTTGATGAGAATGGTCGTAATAAGAAGATTTCTCTTCTTCCGAAGATAAAGCGCACTGACGCGTACACTTTTCTTTTCTTTAGAGAACGAGGTTTGAACTGAAGTATTCAAAAGTCATAAGAAGATTTCTCTTCTTTTGAAGATAAAGCGCACTGAGACGTACACTTTTCTTTTCTTTAGAGAACGAGGCATGAATTGTTGTGTTCATACGTCGTAATGTTGAAGTACGAGGCCTGAACTGATGTGAACAGACGTCATCATCTCTCTCTTTTCAGCTCTCTTGGCAAAACTTGTAGTCAACCCCATTATCATTCAGTAGGCTCTTTGTCGTGGCAAATGATGGAGAAAACCCAATATGATGAATTTGGCCTCAAGTAAAACAACCCGAACTCGTGACTTAAACTTGCACATATGTAACAAAGAGCGGTGCGAGACTTCATCGTCCATTGAATCTCTAAGTACTCTATACTCTTCATCCAACCAACCATCAAGTATAAGACGACATCACCTCTTGAAAATCCACAATTGAATGTGACATCGAGCACTACAACGTAACTCCTTAAAGTGATAGTTATTTTGTGGCAAAAGAGCCCAATTCCCCAAGTGGTAAAAGAGAAGGAAAAGACTCTAAAAAATAACTAGATTTCCAAGTCTTCGTTTTTGAAAAAAAAAACTTGAACAAGGATCTCGAAGAATCTTCATCCAACCATCCCCGATACCTTCAGATACTAAGTACACTCGCCCGTGATATTTCACTTCAACCTCAAATAAATAATAGTGAATTAACCCCGTGGTCACATCTTCTTGGTTAAAAGCTCAAATCTAGCCTCCTTTGACGTTTTAAGTGAACTATGATAATGGTTTCATCCCGACCATGGTTAAAAGCACAAAACCCTATAAAACCTTGTAATAGCCAAACTTCCATGAGGACAATCCAAACAAACACCCAATTCATGAAGTACACCTTTTATCCCTTCTTCAAGTAGAAACCGTAGCACCAAAGATCGATAAGATCCCAAATACACTTTCCTCTCTCCGTGATGGTTCCATCATCACGGATTTTACAATTCTATGGTCTAAACCGAGAAATAGTTTCTTCATGGATTTTACAAGACCAAGAATAAACTGTAAGATAGATCCGAAATGCACTTTACTATTACCAGGATGTTTCCATTGTCACGGGATTTTACAAGTCTATGATTTAAACCGAGAAATAGTTTCTTTCACGGGATTTTACAAAATCAAGACAAAACCGTAAGCAATGTCAGTTCGTGTTCAGACAACATTGGTTTTGTTGAATATCTGTTTTAGGGGAACATGCAGCGGTTCATCAGTGGTTCATAATCCAACATCAACAACATCATTGACCATCAAACACTTTGGTAAACACATCATTCACGCATTCTGTCGGCTAAGGTTGTGACCTCCTGGTGAAGTAAACCCGATATACCAAACTTGATCATGAAGTAAAATTCCTCAGATTTGTTACTTAAACTTGTACTAATCATTGTGAAGAAGAAACGGTGTACCCAATGTACAAAACCTCTTGACGTATCCTCAACTGCGTGAGACACCTAAGTGATAGTTGCATTGTGGGTTAAGCGAGAAAGAATCACAACCGTAACTAAATAGCCAAGTCTTTATCACCCTCTATAAACGCCCAAACAAGTCATCTTCGCGGAAGAGTAGAAAGAAAGAAGACGAAATAAGCAGACGCGTCCGGAAAACCTCACTTCAAAGACAAATAAGAAATACCTTACATAAACAACCCTATAGTCAACCTTGTTCTAGTATCAAATCAAGTCGTGACATAATTTTCTCCGTGAATGAGTATACACCATAGTACCAAAACCGCATATCCCAACAAATCACATCATCAACAAATCTCTTACAAAAATCTTCTTGATATCACAAGGCCCGATCCAAATAAATTGACTTTCACGAGAGGCCCATTCTTAATCTTTACAAATCCAACATTCAGATCCAACAGCCGTAGAGATTCACATTTGTAATTTTTCAACATGTGTAAGTGCTCAAATCTCATATTAATATCACACATTTATCTAAGCATATTAACGTTTATGCATCACTTTTTATTTTTGTGTAAATGAAGTTCGAGTAACACTTATTTATCAAAGTGTGATATTTATGTTGGTTAAGAGCCCAAATATCCAATAATCATGTAGATGTCGGCCCATGTCCAAGATTTAAACCGGTTTGGCCCATGTACGAATTGAGTAGTCCACGCCTTTTTGAAATCAAAACCTGATCCACACATTAGATCCGAGCCCACACATAATCAGTATACCAAATCCCATTTAACCTATCCATTAACCAATTTCCCTAACTATCCGGTGTATATAACAAATGCACTTAGGTACAATTAACCCTAACAATTCTCACAATCTCCGCCCCCATCATATGCAGCTTAAAAAAGAACTTCTCACTATCAAACCCTAAATGCACATAAGTCCGCCCCCCTTTTTAACTTTCGATACTCATCCCATTATCAACCAATATATCAAAACCCTAATTAATCTTGCCAATCAAACCAAATTTCAGTCATCTCATATCTGCTTAACCCATCTTATATAAATCAAGCACAAGACTCATCATTCATATCAAAGAACCTTCGTTCTTTTGAGCTAGCCACAGAGATGGCTCCAATATACTGACTCGTTTGACCTAGCCACAGGGATGGCTAGTACTTTCGATGCCATAGGGATGGTATATTGAGTCTCACGAATCACCCAAGGTTTCAGGTAGGTATTCTTTGATTTGTTTTTCGATTTGAGTTCTGTCATCCATTCGAACCAGGGAAGGGTTATAACACAATTGTTATACGACCTTTCTTTATGATTTCGTATATAAACGAAGCTAAGTTTCGACAACAATCAGTGATGATTCACGTTAAACAACAAAAATCTTTTAAGAGATTAAAAAACAAAGTTGAACTTTCTGAGATTGATTTTGCATTTAATATCATTTTTATTGAGTCTTGTGTAAGATGGAGGATAGAATAGATTAGGTTGGATGTTGATGGAGTTAGTTTGTCGAGGTTGTGAGGGCTGTGAGGATTGATATGGATCAGTTTGATTATGCTTTGAGTCATGTTCTTGTTAATTCATTACTGTTGAAGAACATAGACCAATGATGGTGTGAACCTGAGGTCAACGGCTTTTGGTAACTGGTAAAAATGGTCCTTTTATAAAGTCAACAAGTCGCTAAATATTATTGTCAAGTCGCTACCACTTTTTCTTGACATAAGTCGCTATCGTTTTCTGTTAACAAGTCGCTTGTCATTCAATAATGACAAGTCGCTACATCAAATTTTGTCAAGTCGCTACCTCTCTTGCATTCACACACAAGTAGCTATTAACATGAGTTGACTAAAGAGTCAACTTGCTTGAGACAAAAGTGACAACTCGCTACATGAGTAACTCGCTTCCTGTTTTTCTTAACTTCATAAGTCGCTACATGTTGGGCAAATCGCTACGACTTATAAAGACAAGTCGCTTCTAAGAAAAACAAGACAAATCGCTAACTTGATATTTGACTTTATCCGATGAGGTTTCCGACCAAATTCCAACCACCTTCATAATAAACCCAGAAAAAGTGACATAAAACTGCTTCTATTGACTGTTGTTGAACCACTGAATGACTCACCATATTGACCACGTCATGTATAGACCATATGACCTTTATTTGTTGACCAAAAAGGAGAATACATAAACTTGTTAAAATACTGTTAACCACAATACTTCGAAAAACAAAAATATTCCGGCCAATAAAGTACCAAAATAGATTTAACAAAAAAAAACCACAACAAATCAACACAACACAATAACTTTGGCTCTGGTACCAATTGTTAGGATCCTATATTTATTGTGTTTGATGATTCAGGTTGCTTTGTAAAATATGAAAGGTTAGATTGAGAAGCACCACCCCTTCCATGGATGGAAGGGGTATTTATAGTTACAATGAATACGTCCTCCTATGCGGACTGTGGATCAGGCATACAGTGGGTAAAGACCCGTCCTTCCTCCACGGTGTTACACTAAACTATTCTACGCTACAAACTAACTAATACACTACTAAATAACGTAAATAACTACAAGTCTACGAGCTAACATATGCTAGACCATAATTGGGGTGACCGACACTTTAACATGGAATTTCCAATTCCTAATAGTAATGGAGTAAGCTCGAGCTACGAGCAAAGACCTCAAGAGGTTTCGGGAGAGGCGGTGCTTGAGATTCGCTGCACTCGTAGATGTGTTCAAGACTATCGGGCACATCGTGGAGTCCAAGCATGCTTTTAGCGCTTGGCTTTCGTGCTCTAGTATCCTTCCGTAATTGAAATTTGGAAGCTTACTCTCGTGATTAACCCTTTCAATCCAATCACTGGGCTTGGGAATAGTCAACACATTGTTAATCATGCCACCAGACACACATAGTTTGGGAGACTGGTCTTTGTTGTGAGAGTCAGGGAGATGATCTTCACCTATGACTCTCTTTTTGCTACTGGGGGCTCCCACAACATCAAAGACCCTTGGATTCTTAGCAGTCCAACTAGCAATGATATCCTTTTTTTTCTTAAGTTCATCTTGAAGAGCCTGATTTCTTTTAACTAATTCATTGTTTTGAATTTGCAAAGTGATAGCCTCAAGCTTAGTTTGTTTTAAAAGAAGCAATTCATCCTTACACTTGTTCAGTTCAAAACTTAGCTTGTTATATATAGGATCGTTAATATTATTGTGTTGATGATTCGGGTGGTCTTGGATGATGGAAATACAAGTATGCCATGTTTTAGAGAGAGAAAGAGTGAGAGGGTGTTCTTGGTAGAGACTTAGAAAAATGCAAGGTTAGATAATGAAGCACCACCCCTTCCAAGGATGGAATGGGTATTTATACTTACAGATTACACGACCTCCTGACGGCCTATGGATCAGGTATACAGTGGGTAAAGACCCGTCCTTCCTCCACGGTGTTACACTACGCTAAACTAAACTAATAACTAACTAATAAACTGATAAATAACGATATGTATACGAGCTAACTTATGCTAGATAATAGTTGGGGTGACCGACACTTCACTATGGAATTTCTAATTCCTAACAATCTCCCCCTAAGGAGGTCACCCTATGTTTTACATTTCAATCCTAGCATTCTATTTTGTCTTCGCTCGAGCTCGTGACTTCAATTCTTCAATGTCCGCATTCTTTGTGCTTATGTAGTGACTCTTCATAGTCCGATTATTTTGTACTTTCAGTGGAGGTTTTTGAACTGATCCACATCTTGATGATCTTTGAGCTTTCATTGAGATCATCACCACAAGAAATCTCCGGATCATCCATAGTTGTGTTGCCTTCATGTGATGTTGTGACTTTTGGACCGACATGCTCACACTTTCTAGATCATGACATCTTTTCATCGAGTAGCGGAAGCTTTATCGGTTCATGATATTTGCGCCTATCGTGAGCCGTGTTATGTAGATAAGCACTTTTGTCATGATTTCTTTAATTAAGTGTGATGCCGTGAGCATGCGGCTTTGGATTGACTCCTCAATTCTAATCACCGCAATCGTCCAAATGTACCGCAAACAACAATTAGCAATAAAACACACGAAAGTGTCTTTGATCACTTTCGTTGAATTGAGGTACACGAACCACGGTTCCTCGCTGATCAAGACAAGTACCGCATGTGATCGTGTATAATTCAAGAATCTCCTCGACAGGGTTTCGCAATTGTTTCTAGTCGTTCTCAAACCGAACGCCTCAAAGAAGACAACACGGAGTGAGTGAACCAAAGAAATTGAGATTTACCGATTGATGAAAATGATTTGAAAACAATCGCGTATTGCTTGAAGAAAGAGTTTTGCAATACGACGAAGGTTTTATGAGAAATATCAATTTTCAATCAAAAATACCTTTTGTATTTGAAAGAAATACGCATTCGATGTGCTAGAGAAAATAATAGATTTGCACATCGAACGATTTTTCCAATTTTTTTTTCAATCAGAGATACTTTTTGTGTTTGAAATATGACTACACATTCGATGTGCTAGAGAAAAGAAGATTTGCACATCGAATGGTTTTTCCAAAAGTATTCGTCAATTCATTTCTCGGACCAAGGTTGATTCACGAGTGAATCGCCCCATCGCTTCTATCCAGCTTGTCACAAGCTTGATCTTTAGAAAAGATCTCACATGTCACCCACCAAGAGCTTGTTTGATGTTGGCTCTGAAGGATTTCCATCTTCATCATGAATACTTTTACATATCACTCGGATGTTCCGCAATACCACAAGGATAATGCGAGGACTCTTAATATGTTCTTACTTTCCACATTGTGTGAAACAGCAAGTCTTCATTAATTCGTGTCCTAATGAGATATTGTGGATGATCTCTTGGCTCTAGACTCAATTGTGCATTTTGGTTCCTATGCGGAGACTAGGAGAGGGTCTCCTTCTTCAATATCAACCATCTTTAAGAGAAAGTCGATAGATAATGTAGGTTCCCGTGAGAATGAAACAAGTCCTTTTAAGAGGAACTTGAGTATCTTGGGAAGATGTAGTGCGGTCGCCACCGGGTCCATGACGCCTTGTCTTCAATACCGTATTACCTTGGTAACCACCAGAGCATATGAATTGAACCCGCTTTACCTCCCTAAGGTTGAATTATTGGAGGGCTATTTCTTTTCACCTTTTCACATTCATTTCTTTTTCATTCTTCAACCCTTCAAGAAGCTACGAGACTTCATAACTAGAACCTTGTTGGGTTTATTCTAGTTCTAGCTCTATCTCAATCCGCACTCTTCCCATATCTCACTTTTCTCCTTTGTCATCATACCTAAGGACTCTACACTATCTAGTGGATTGTCCTCGGTAGATCCTCCGGCTCTCAAGGGATCGTGGGAACTAATACCTAACCTCACCATCCTTATAACTCCATGCATAAAGTAAAATGGTCGGTCTTATGGTACAGTTCATTCTTCCTTAAAACCAATTGAAAAATCATTTGGAAAATCAATCAAGGTACTTTTGATGTAAAATCAAAGCATTTTGTACCTTAATTGTTTTGATCATTTATAAAAGCTCCCCCTCAACATGTGCATATGATTTTATAAATTGTTTAACACATGGAGGCAAGAGTTATTTAGAAATAAATTCTTGATCACAATTTCCTTAGGAAAAGCCGTTTGATTTTCTTGGTAAATTCCCCCCCTCAAAATATGCGTTGGTTGTGAAATCATTTAACACATCGAGGCAAGAGTTCTTTGAAGTACTTTCACGATCACATTTGCCA
Organism: Chrysanthemum lavandulifolium; assembly: GCA_022545495.1. Classification (NCBI taxonomy): domain Eukaryota; kingdom Viridiplantae; phylum Streptophyta; class Magnoliopsida; order Asterales; family Asteraceae; genus Chrysanthemum; species Chrysanthemum lavandulifolium. The sequence continues at coordinate 145,991,033 of CM040241.1, read as the reverse complement.
TTAAGAAAAACCATTAGAAAATCAATCAAGGTACTTTATGTTGAAACATAGAAATCTTAGTACCTTGAAAGTTTGTTTTCTTTTAGAAATGCTGCCCCTCAATATGTGCTTCGAGATTCGAAAGCGATTAGCACATATGGGAGAGCAGTATGCACATATGAATCAAAATGATCACCTTTTATCAAATTTCATTATTAAATCCCAAATTCTCCCCCGATCAAAAATATCAAACCCTTTGAGATTTTGGATCCCAAGTGATTTAATAAGGTTTAGAAAACATGGGAGAAAATGTAGCCTTGTTTAAATACTCATCTTGTTTTTGATAAATGCTCCTCCTCAATCATGTGCATTATATATTGAAATCGTTTGGCACATGGAGGCGTGGAGTGCCTTTAAAGGACTAAACGATTTGAGATTTAAATCACGATCTCTCCCGATCAAAATTTCAAACCAATTGAGATTTTGGATCCCAATTGATTTAAATCATTTAGAAAAGTTTGGGGAAAGACGTGGCAATATTTAATTTTGAAAAATGACTGAAATGGACCAATTTAAGACATTAAAGATTGTTAGTGTCAGGTATGATATTTTTTAAGAGATCTTTAAGTAAAACAAAACAATTTCACAATCAAACAAGAACAGAAAATAAGATCTATTAGTTTTAAAGAAAATCATACCATGACATAATATTAAATCTTTAGATCACCACTTATTATTGTACAAACGGACTTTTTATGAAGAAATATCATTTGAAAATAATTTATTTAAAATCACTCTCCCCCTCAATCGATGACCGTAGTCGATGATTGAGTGACTTAAGTTTTGATAAAATGAAGTCCGGTGATTTTCAAGTTTAAGTCCAATTTATTTTCAAAACCAATATTTTTCCATTTTTCAAAACAATATTATTTAAAAATTGTTAAAAAAATGGTATCATCACAATTATCATGCACAAAGATACGTTAGGTGTTTGAGCTGCTTTTGTTGTTGTTGTTGGAGGTTTGGAAGAAAACCATCTGCTGAAGCAGTGAGACTTCTTTCGTTGCATTTTTTCATGCCAACTAAGGTCAAATTAAGCTCCGTTTCTTCATTTGATGATGAATAAAAATCATCTGCTGATGCAGTGAGATCTCTTACGTTGCATTTTTTCATGCCAACTATCCATAGAAGTCAAATTAAGCTCGCTTTCTTCATTTGTCAACCCAAGATATAGTTACCCTTTCCTTCGGCATCCAATCATCTTCATTAGTGGATCCGGATCGGGAACATTCTTATGAACCATGATATCTCGTGACACGTTAGTGGACACACAAATGATATACGGTGGTCGACATCACCCAAACAAAGAATCGACTAATTAAAGTCAATCCAACATATCAATCGGTTCATATAAGGCATGGGATATATGTGTTCATCAAACTATAATCATCTAATCCTAACAACCTTATCCTAGGCACCTAGTCCTTCAACGTAGGTTAACATCATTTTTCAGTTAAGCATTAAGGATAATAAGATAAGCCCGATAGATGATATAAATTTGAAAACATTCTCCCCCTCAATCAATGACTCATTTTCTGAAAAGTTTTAGAAGCACTGAAGTCATTGATTGAGTTTTCAAATTTATGAAAACTCTAATACTGATTGATTTTGAAGCAGCTCATTTACCACCATTTTTGTTAAAACAAATATTTTTCTGAAGAATTTTTGAAGGAAAAATATTTGAGTAGGAACAGCAGTCCTTCGACATACTTTCCTCATTTGTTTTAGGATAAGTGCACGAAATATTTGAAAATTAGTTTAGCGCATCACTTTCCTTGCTTGAAGAACTGGTTGCTATCTGAAATAATAGCAAACCATGGTTTTAGCGCGGGTTACAGTCTGAAATAACTGCAAGCCATAGATTTTAGACATGTTTTGAAAAAGAATATTTACACCTCCTGCTCGAACTTCATCTATGGTCCCGTGCCATTATTGAATGACATTTCTAAGACCGCAGATGTTATCGATACCAGAAGACATGTTTTGAGAAAACATATTTTTGGTATTTTTCAAAATTTTTATGGGATTTTGTTGATTTTATATTTTTCTATTTTGTTTTGCTGGTTTTATATTTTTGTATTTGGTTTTTGATAAATATTTACAAAGATAGTTAAGATGATATAGTTTAAGAGGATGATGATACGAGTACCGAGATAAGGATATCGAAAAGACGTCAGAGAAAAGCAATCGTCATCTCTTAAACTTCCACCACCAAAGCTTCCGAGGCTCCGAATAGAAGATAGAACATGAGCCTTTGAGAAAGAGAGACTTTGGCGACTTCCCCCAAACCGAAAATCCATTAGATGAGCGATTCAAGCTATATTTCAAGCTTGCCTTAGCCAAAGTGCATGAGAAGCACACCATTATCATAAGTATCATTGCTCCTTTTAAGAACGATAATCGAGATTCTCCGCCGGGTTATATCATCAAGTAGAACAAAGAAAGAATCATCCCACACTTGAATAATCTTCTCAAATTCCTTTTCCATCAAGTCGAAGCAATCCATTCCAAAAGGTGTCAAGAGAACACTTTCCCCAAGTAGATGAATTGATGTAGCCAGCCTCTTAGACTAGAGCTCACGAACCCGAATACACATATACCAAGACAGAAACTTATACCATCAAGTAGCAGATTAAGTCCAATAGCCAAAGAATAACCCCGATGTATACTTTTCTCTCCCTAAAGAAAGTGTATGAAGCTCAAGAACCCGGTACCCGAATGCCCAAAGAGAGAATAACCGATAACATTGAAGAAGCGGGCCGAATCACCGATTATCTCATGAGGACTATCTCTGCGGATGTCAACTCTATAATAAGTGATTATATCTCTGAATCACTGATTAAGCCCTTAAGTGAAACAGTTGAGCATCCCTAATGTACACAATCTCTCTCCCTTGATGATTGCGATAACATCGAAATTATCACACACTTGTGTACCTCTTTATCTTCGTAAACTAACTCTACCATCTCTTCCCCACATAGTTGGAATAAGAACACTAAACGCCATGAGTCAAACCTTGAGTTTCTCTCATGTAATGACACTTGTCTTCCGGGATATCTTCAATCACTTAGAAGTATTAAGCTCATCAAGTTTACTCGCTTAGATACGTGTCTCCTTCCCCTTGCCGGTTTTGATACTTGTAATCAAAGAACATATTATAAGCTCAAATACTAGAAATCAGAGAAGAACGCTGAAGTCTTTGTGAGAATCAACTTCTCAAGTACGGTGAGCAAGTCTAATTGGGATTGAATCGACTTATCACTCTCCCGCAATTAGTGCTCTCCCCTAAACCGATAATCTGTTTGATAAATGCTTGAATTAAGAAGAAGTCTTTAGATCGTTAAATGCAACTCGTCTTTAGTCTTCTAACATGTAGCAGAGAATGTAGAACCGATTGTAGACTCGATCTTCTTCAAGATTGTCAAATTGGGGAATAGAAAGTCAACATCTTCAACTCACCAAATGAATTCCCGTTAACTTACAAATAGCAAATCCCTCCCAATCAAACAAGAACAGAAAGATGTTCATTAAGGAAATCAGCCCATCAACTAGAAGCACTTTGTCATTAATCAAATCAGCCTGTGTGAAGATGTCAACCAACGGCTCTTGGAAGAAACTCCATGTGAAGATGACCCGATAAGAAGAAGCTCGGTTCTTACATGAGTTTGGAGCCGTTTGACCATTTATTCTCAGAAATTAATCAACCATGCAGAATTATCATACTTCTTCTCCCCCTCAAGAATTGCATACGGAGATGCCATTCTTGATAAAAACAAGTGATTATCATCTAACTGTATTCAATTCACACTTCTCCCCCGCAAAATTAGCACATGATGTCGCCATCTTCATTATATTGAGCAAGTGGAATAAGAGTACTAGCAACGGTAGTCAACAAGTGATTATCATCCAAATGTATTCAATTCACACTTCTCCCCCGCAAAATTAGCACATGATGTCGCCATCTTCATTATATTGAGCAAGTGGAATAAGAGTACTAGCAACGGTAGTCCGGTTCACTTGATCACTGAAAGCGCATGGAAAAAGCATGAAGCATGTTGATGAGAATGGTCATTAATGAGAAGATTTCTCTTCTTCCGAAGATAATGTGCACTGAAACGTACACATTTATTTTCTTTAGAGTACGAGGCTTGAATTGATGTGTTCAAACGTCATCATCTCTCTCTTTTCAGCTCTCTTGGCAAAACTTGTAATCAACCCCATTATCATTCAGTAGGCTCTTTGTAGTGACAACTGATGGAGAAAACCCAATATGATGAATTTGGTCCTGAAGTAAACTAACCCGAACTCGTGACTTAAACTTGCACATATGTAACAAAGAGCGGTGTCGAGACTTCATCCTCCATTGAATCTCTAAGTACTCTATACTCTTCATCCAACCAACCATCAAGTATAAGACGTACATTACCTCTTGAAAATCCACAATTGAATGTGACACTGAGCACTACAACGTAACTCCTTAAAGTGATAGTTATCTTGTGGTGGTAAGAGCCCGATTCCCCCAAGTGGTAAAAGAAAAGGTAAAAGCCACCCAACAATAACTAGATTTCCAAGTCTTTGTTTTTGATAATAAGCTCGAACAAGGATCTTGAAGAATCTTCATCCAACCATCCCCGATACCTTCAGATACTAAGTACACTCGCCCGTGATATTTCACTTCAACCTCATATAAATAATAGTGAATTAACCCCGTTGTCACATCTTCTGGTTAAGAACTCAAATCTAGCCTCCTTTGACGCTTTAAGTGAACTTTGATAATGGTTTCATCCCGACCATGGTAAAAGCACATAACCCCGTAAAACCATGTAATAACCAAACTACCATGACGAATATCCAAACACACATCCAATTCATGAAATACACCTTTTATCCTTCTTCAAGGAAACCATAGCACCAAATCAAGTAAGATCCAATTACACTTTCTTCTCTCAAGATGGTTCCATCATTACGGATTTTACAACTCTATGGTTTAAACCGAGAAATAGTTTCTTTCACGGGATTTTATAAAACCAAGAACAAATCGCAAGATAGATCCGGAAATGCACATTACTTTAACCGGGATGTTTTCATTGTCACGAGATTTTATAAGTCTATGATTTAAACCGAGAAATAGATTCTTTCGCGGGATTTTACAAAATAAAGACTAAACCGTAAACAATGTTAGTTTGAACATGTTATGACAACTTTGGTTTCGGTGAATATCTGTTTTAGGGGATCATGCAGCGGTTCGTCAACGGTTCATTCTCCATCTTTAACAATATCATCAACAATTATTTACCCATATGTAGACACCTTCACAAACCATACTAAGTCGAGTAGTATAAACTACTTCCCACCGAGGTTGACCGTAACACACCAAAGTACACATTTCTCCCCCATGATGGTTTCGAACTTTCGGAAGCATCATAACGTGTACGTCTATTAGCACGAAAAGTTCTTATCATAAGCAAACATCTTGAACAGTCATGATTGACGCTGAGGATTCTTGAAAGATTTTGCTTAGACTGTGAAGTATCATTGACATTTTGTAGCGAAGAATATTCCATGAGAATTGTTGATCACATCACAACCATTCAACCCTTTGGTAAACACATCATTCACGAATTCTGTCGGCAATTGCTGTGACCACATGGAGAAGTGAACCCGATATACCAAACTTGATCATGAAGTAGAGTTCCCCAGATTTGTTACTTAAACTTGTACAAATCCTTGTGAAGAAGAAACGGTGTACCCAATGTACAAAACCTCTTGACGATCCTCAATCGCTGAGACATCAAGTGATAGTTACGCTGTGGTTAAGCGAGAAAGAATCACAAACGTAACTAAATAGCCAAGTCTTTATCACACTCTATAAAAGCCCAAACAAGTCATCCTCGTGGAAGGGTAGAAAGAAAGAAGATAAAATAAGTAGCTGTGCCCGGAAAACCTCACGACAAATCCAAATAAGAAATACCAAATACAATCAACCCCGAAGTCAACTTTGTTCAACCATCAATTCAAGCCGCAACATAATATCCTTCGTGAAAATGTAGAAACCAAAGTATAAAACCTCATCACAACAAGTCTCATTATCATACCAAAACTCATTATCAAATCTCATGACTCATTGTCAAACCGCATCAACAACTTGCAACTCATATTCAAGAAAAATTGTCAACTGTTCCAGATAAGCAATTTTGTCTTGACCCGGTTCAAATAGTATACCCAATTCAATTGACACATTACCTGGTTCAAAACAAAGTAATATAACAATTAACGCCCATATCCGGTTTTGATCGTTGTCATATCATTCGGCCCAATTCAAAGTAACTACGATCATGCTCACATATCACAAAAAACGAACATTCAATCAAAAGTTCAAATCCGGTTACGAGATAATCTTCGGGGAAAATGAGTGTACAAAATACATCCAAATAAGTGATGAAGTCCACAACAGCATTAATCAAAGACCAACATCAAAATCCAACATTAAAATCACAAATTCAAACCATAACACGTGCATTTTAGGATTTGAGATCATATTTGAAATCCAATAATACATTTGAACGTGGGAGACTTTCATGCAGTTTAGGATTTGTAACAAAATCCAACATTTAAGTCCTATGTCAAAGTATTAACAGCCAAAGTCCAATAATAACGATATGCTGCCCAAAGACATACACGGCTCAACAATTCCTTTGAATCCAAAAACAAGGCCCAAGCATAATTATCCTATGTCAATTTACACGGCCCAACCAAAAGAGAATCATAGTTGCCCTAATTTAAGTTGGGTATAAAAGACTCTCTTAATCTCTCAAACCCTAATAATCCTCATAATATTAACGCCTCACCTCCACAAGCCCTAACAAATACACTCTAACCCTAGCAACAAATTCGTCTACCCCCATTAGATCAAAACGTTTCATCAATCTTTATTCTCATATCAGTTTCAAACACCAGTGACCAATCCCTAATCCCTTTCAATATTTCAGGACACTCATTCGTAAACAATGGTGCATCCTTAAATCATGCTCGCCACAGGGATGGCATGAGCACTTGATTTCACAGCCACAGGGATGGCGTTGAGGCCTAAGGACGTAGCTTCAGAATCAAACCAGGTAGGTTACTTGTTAGGTTCAAACAATTTTGATTAAAGTATTGTAACACGAACAAATGAAACACGGGTTAACAATATTGTTAATATTGTTTTCATATTTCGTATATTGTCAAGTCATTGGATCAATGATGATTACTAACTTCGTGTACTAGACCTTTGGTTATGATGAGCTTTTGAGTTCCACGAGTTTAGTGAGGCTGAGATCGAATTAATTAAATAGTTCACACCTTTGATTCTTTGAAAAATTTGACAGAAGTTAACAAGATCAATGATGTAAACATTCTTATGTGTATAGATCCTTTTAGATCTACGAGTTTTATGAACCATACACAAAGAATGAAGCTGAGATCTGTTAACCTTTTGATTTACGATTTGAGGTGTCAATTATAGATCTGTGATGAACAAATTTATTCGTGTTTTAGACCCTCGTGGTCTTGATGTTGCCTTTGAATGCCACGAAAGAAAGAAAGCTGAGATCTTGTTTTAACTTAAGTCAAGTCTTGGTCTAGGTTTGTGTTTAAGATGGGATTGAAGTTAGGATAGATTGTTGTTTGATGTTGATGGAAGTGGTATTCGGATCTGTTTTGGTAAATGGTAATATTGTGGTCGAGTCCTGTTGTGGTCACAGTCAAACTCTTTTTCATCAGTTTCTGTCAAGTCGCTAAACATTTTCAAAACACAACTCGCTACATGGTAACTAGCTACTTGGCAAGTCGTATCCTTTTAGTCACACAACTCGCTACTTGTTAAATAACAAGTCGCTACCAAAAAAGAATGACAAGTCACTAAGTCATTTCTAATACTCCAAGTCGCTAAACAGCTTTATGACAAGTCGCCTCTTGACTCAATAGTCAAGTTGCTACTTCATTTTATTACAAATCGCTAACTTGTAAAGACAAGTCGCTAGCAAGATTATTTGACTTTTTCAGGCGAGTTATTCCGACCATGTTCATAGCAAACCCAGAAAAATATGACTAAAAACTCATCTGTTGACCCATGAATATAACCAGTTGACCACATGAAAATGACCACATCATAAAAATTCTCTTTACTCTTCCAAAAGCAGTTTGACCATATCACGGAATGGTAAAAGAAATCATAAAGAGATGAGAATACAGTATTAGTTTGGACCAAGATGACCAAAAACAGATATTGAAAACATATATGGACCAGATGACATTTTAAACCCAAAAGATACATAAAAACTTGAATAAAAGACTCATATCACTAAAAGAATGGAAAACGAAATTATCAAAAAATGATATAGAATTAGTTTAAACACAGTTCGAGCCACAAAAAATCATCAAAACACAAAACCATGGCTCTTGTACCATTTGTAGGATCGTAAATATTATTGTGTTGATGATTCGGGTGGTCTTGGATGATGGAAATACAAGTATGCAATGTTTTAGAGAGAGAAAGAGTGAGAGGGTGTTCTTGGTAGAGACTTAGAAAAATGCAAGGTTAGATTATGAAGCACCACCCTTCCAAGGATGGAAGGGTATTTGTACTCTGAGACTACCGACCTCTCGACGGCCTCGTGGATCGGTGTCTGATGGGTAAAGACCCGTCCTTCCTCCACGGTGTTACACTACGCTAAACTAAACTAATAACTAACTAATAAACTAATAAATAACGATATGTCTACGAGCTAACTTATGCTAGATAATAGTTGGGGTGACCGACACTTCACTATGGAATTTCTAATTCCTAACATTATATTTTGAAAAAAGATTTAATCGTTTCTCTTCTACAAACTTAAGGTCAACATTGATATAGTTCATATAAGACTGCCAATCAGAGTCGTCATCCATAGAAAGTAAAATATTTACCTTCTTCATTGTGATGTTGACCCACTCTCCATTCCCCGGCATGATTCTTCCCAACAGCCTAGCTTGTCCTCTTTTGAGAGGGCCATCGGTGCTCGACATGCACCATTTCATCATCGATGAGACCGGCTCTTCATCCCATCGAAGGTTTCAAAGAACAAGGCCTTTAGTTTTACCATGCATGATTTAACACTTGTTTTTGTTTCGAGGCAAGCGGCCTCAAGCAATGCAAGCTTAGCTTTGATGAGACCGGTAGATTTTGGTTGAAATTTGCTAAAGCCCGAGGACCGATTTGACCCGTATGGTTTGTAAGAGGGTTCGAGATTGTTTTGAAAAGCAGTCTTTTGCAAAATGAACTCTTTTGTGACACTTAAAGCATTCAGTGTCCTCATTTGCTTTAGCATTTGAAAAACCTTTGTGTCTTTTTGTAAACCTTCGAGAGTTAGCAAGGAGTGCCCTTTCCTGAAATTCAATGTTCAGGTCATTTAGGTACTCCTCACTTGATCTCTCATTAGGCTCATCATTTGAATTTTCCTGAAAATCTTGAACCACACTGTTAGAATAAAAGGCAATTGATATTGGTGTTGAAGTGGTGGTCATGGACTTCTTGACTTTCTGAGACTTCTTTAAGTCAGTGTATCGTCTGTTGATGAGGTTTTCCTCATAGACAAATTTCCCATAAATTTCAGGAAGTTCAAGATTTTGGATATGATTAGCAGCATTCCTAAGTCCCTGAGAGAAATTCAGCCACTTCTTAGGGAGACTATTGACAAAACCAACATTGATTTCATGTTTGGACAACTTAACACCATCATTTGATAGTTCATTTAACAAATTTTTGTATCGGGTGTAAGTTTGAGGCACAGTTTCTGAGTCCTTAGCCCTGAAGGTGTTATACTCAAGTTTCAGGTCCATTATCTTGTTTTCCTTGGTATCGATGGGCCTTCATGATGTGGACCAGTCATCCTGTGTTTGTTTAGCTATACTACAACTTATAATCGACTCCATAATATCATCGGAAGACATGATATGATGATACTTTTGAGTCTTTGGTCCCGTTGACCACTCTCCTCTCATCCTCGAGTCCATCGAGCTTCGTGTTTAGGTAAACCTTCAGCAGTCTTTGGGATAAATGGACCTTCATTTATACACTTGATATAGTAAGGTTCCATCCCAATCAAATAGCAAAGCATACGCTTTTTCCATTTGTTAAATTTACCAACTTCAAGTCTAGGGCAACAAATGAATAAGCTCCACCCTTTTGTAGACTAGTTGGGGTACATCAATTTCACCATAAGGATCCCGATTTAAAAGCGCTTTAGAGCGGCTTAAAAAGTTTTATAATCACCGCGCTCGATACCACTTGTTGTTCCCTATTCACCGTCAGATAAAACATTTAAGTATTAAAAGCAGATAATAGTGAATCAATGATCAAGTAAGATGTAAGCAAAACACACTGATAAATTTTCAACATAATATTCTTTATTAGAAATCAATCAAAAGAATACATTACCCAAGTACTTATGGAATAGTACTTGGGATTGAAATGACAAAGGGTTGGTACTCTCACTAAGCTCAAAGGGCTAAGTCGAGCACAACTACTATGGAACCACCGAGCTATCTCGTGGACCGAGTTGTGTTTGGAGGAGTGAAAGATGGCTTGTGTGTGTGTGTGTTTTACAATTCACAAGCTTAAATCTTTCACTCCATCTCTTATGCTATTTATACAAGTATGAGTATTAACTTTATCCTAAGTGATAACCGACATTTCTGTAAGACAAAATCTTGATGTATTTTGTCTCATTCTAAAGACTATATTAAGTAAGAGACAAGGTCGCTTTCCATAAGTCGGTGATGACACCGAGCCCGATAGTTTGCCATTCAGGGAAAGTTGACTTTGGTTGATAAGGACTTCGCCTTATCGATTCAAACTTGTCTCGCCTTATCCCGCTCATTCTTCAGTCTTCATTGCTTTCAGTCTTCATTGCTTTCAGTCTTCTACTTCAGTTTGTCTTCAGTGAAAGTAGTTGGTGAGGAGTTTAGGGATTGAGTGAGTTATTGTCATCACTCACTGAATCCACCATCTTCTTCTTGACTCAGTCTTCAACCCTTAAGTTCCGCCATTCTGAGTGAAGAGACTTCTTCTTTGCCTCTTACTGAGTATCCTGAAGATGGCTCACTAAGAGAATATGCACTCAGTGACCTGTTATTGTTTAATGGTCTAAACACTTAGGGTATTTTGACTATTTTCTATTCAAATCCTAGACTTAAGGGGTTTGGGTATTTACTGAACCCAACACAAGGTTAAAAATTTCATACTCGAACCTGAATCTATTTGAATTCAGGTTAGGCGGGTTCGTGTCAATTCGAGTCGGGTCAACTCGGGTCGGGTCCGTTCGAGTTCGGTCCGTTCGGGTTCGGATCAACCCGAATATGAGTCAAATATAATAAAAATGTTTTTTTTACTCTTTTAAATAGAATTATAGAATTTATATTAAAAAATAAATTAAAAAAACATTTAATCGTGTCAATCGGGTTAACCCAAACCCGAGCTATCAAAAACTTCCAACATGACACCCGACCCTATTTAGTATTCAGATGACTCGGGTTCATCCGAATAACCTGAATAATTTTTTTTACCTAAGTAACCCGACCCGAATAGGCTTAATCGGGTCGGATCGGGTTTTTTGACACTCCTGTGCATCACTCCCTAAAAGAATAGTTAATGACATCGACTATTATGAAAGAGGTTAGAAAGAACCGCATTTGAATAAGCTGAAGTAAAATATTAAGTTGTTAATAGTGAAACATGCATTATATCAAACACAATAATCAAATATCAAACACAATACAATTTTGGACTCCAAGTGTTTAGTAAATGCACTTCAGAAAGGGACTACCCTTCTACAAGTTGCGAGTATATTTGCGCAGATCACATGTAATTCATTAGCTTTTATTTTATGTACTTGGTCTTTTGTTAAAAGAGAGGGGAACAAGGTGGCTCATAGTATAGCTAATTGGGCCTTGGGATGTAGTGGCGAGATAATTTTTGAAGGTAGAGTCCCAGAATGTTCATGTAAATTTGTAACCGATGATGTACTCTCTTTCGATATATATTAGTAGTCTTTGTTTTCGATTAAAAAAAATAATAGGAAAGAACATAACCATCTTCAATCTTTTACTCTCGTGTACACGTGAGGTTTCATCTTCCACTTATAAAATTACACATTGCTTAAACACGTCTGAATAAACACAATAAATATATTTGAATGATGATTGCCCCTATATAATCAATGCCTCATCGGGTTATTATATTGGTAAAATGAAATAAAATAAATCAACTACTAAATAAAGAGCTTTTGTTTCTTGAATACTCCGTATCAAATTGCTCTCATTCATTATTAGTGCAAAGAATTTACTCCCAACATTGCAGCTAAAGTTTTACATATAATCAACCTAAACAAAGTAAAATAAAAATAAAAATCAATACAATTAGTCATCATACTTCAGTTGTTCCATTGTATAACCCAATTACAACCTAATTTTCATAGTAGCTTTAACCCATAGAGTTAGCTTGCTTCAAATGCAATAGGTTCTTAACCAAGTATAATAAGACCACTTCAAGATGGACAAACAACATTTCTTTACAATAGCAAAAACCTATAACTCACAAATAAGATAACACACAATGGAGGAAAGACATTAAATAGCAGAATAAAATCTGACCTTTAATTCTTGAAAGCCTTGCGCCCATTCCAATTTTAATCTTCCATGACCAGATGACCTTAGTATCAATAATGAGTGTATTCATTTTTTTCATAAATATATAATAAAAGATTTAGTTAAACTGAAAATTCAATATCAGCAACAAAAGAGGTGTCATGGTGTAACACGTCCAAAATGGTTCGCAGTGAAAGATTGTGTCATGGAGTTCTACAAATTTTGGTACAACAACACAAAGTATAGAATAACGGATTTTCTGTAAGAAATTTCATTTATTATAATAAAACAAGGTTTATATCATTGTTTTGTATGAAAATACATACCCATAATAAAGTGGTCCTCATTTATGTTTATCAGAGAAATCTATGACCATGCCATGCCATGCCATTGCCTTGCACCTCCAAAGTTTAGCTACCGTCTTTAATCCTGAAAATACATGCTAAAAAGTGTCAACACGAAGTTGGTGAGTTCATAGGTTTTAGTTTGTAAAAGTTGTGTGGACCACAACATTTAATGTTCGTTTGATCGGTTCATTCGGTTATGTGACCAGTTCATTTGGTCATGTTATCAGTTTATTCAGTTATGTGACCAGTTCATTCGGTCATGTATATACATAGCAGATGTGACCAGTCCATTCGGTCATGTTACTAGTTCATTCGGTTATGCAAGCATAATAATTTCAAGCACTTGTGTCCATGTAAAATCCATCAATAACTCTCATGTAAATAACTTCAACACTTTTGTTCATTTGAAAATAATCAAGTATGAGGCATGCAAACACATAAATCATTCAGATAACCAAATCAATTAATTCAGCCTCGACTTCAATAATTTTGCTAAATTTACATGACAAATAATAACTTCAATTCCATCTTATCACAAATTAGTAGTCTTACATTGTTTCATCTCTAGTTTACAAAATTGGCCAAACATAAGCCTATACTACTTATAAAGCATTTAACACCTTATTTCTTTAATTTTTTAAGACTTTCATATATAGATTTTAAGCAAATATAACTACTTAAGCTATATGTACAATTAATTTATACATAAACACCTACACATATTGACTGGTTAACATTTATAATTAATGTCATATTTAAAACACCCATTTGATAAAAGGTATAATTGTCACACCCCCAAATTACCTGTTTTGCAGCGGAATGGAATACCTGGGGGATGACTGTCATAGCATCAAAGTTACAGTTATATCGAACGACCTAAAGTGTCGTTTTGAAAATATCGTTTGATTAAGTAAAATAATCAGAGTTTACAAATAATAGGTCCCAAAAGATTTCCAATGTACCAAAATGAGTTTGTTACAATCAAACGATAGTTAAGTGCATAAAATATATGTGAGACGCGTCGACACCGCGACTCTATGATAAGTCCACATGCATGCCATGAAGTGAATGCCTTAGATACCTGAGATAAAACATGCTAAAAAGTGTCAACACAATGGTTGAGTGAGTTCATAGAGTTTGGTTTATCATGTAAAGATTTTAAAGAACGTTCATGCAGCAAAGGCAAAGTTTATGGTCATTAGAATAGTCCACAAAGCAAAGGCATTGTAAATTCACTCAGTTCCAAGTTCCGCCCATACAAAACTTGCAACCTGTGTGTTCACAACCCACTGCCAAAATATGTATGTCTAGTAGTCAAGTATACGTTGTCATAATAGTTCACAATATAGCACCACGTATATAATAAATAAAGACTGCTCCGAACAAGGGAGACTTTATAGTGCTGCTCCGAACATGGGAGACTTTATAGTGCTGCTCCGTTCACATAGGGAGACTTTATAGTGTTGCTCCGTTCACATAGGGAGACTTTATAGTGTTGCTCCATTCACATAAGGAGACTTTGCACGCTCCACCAATAAGGCGAGACTTTTAGGTCATATCACGTACGATTCAATAAGTTCAAACAAGTCATAAGTTCGTAATTAAGTTTAAGTCAAGTTCAAAAGTTCAAAACAGTCAAGGAGTTCAAATAATATCAAAAGGTTCAAAATAGTCAAAGTGTTCAAAATCACGTCAAACAAGTTCAAAATAGTCAAAAGGTTCAATATTAAGTTAAAAGAAATTAATTATATGTCAAAATGTTCAAACCAAGTTAAAAGAGATTAATTATATGTCAAAGAATTAAATAAAGTTAAAAGAGATTAATTATATGTCAAAAGAATTAAATCAAGTTAAAAGAGATTAATTATATGTCAAAAGGTCCAACTCGAGTTCAAAGTGTTCATATATATGTTAAAAGGTCCAAATCAATTTAGAAGAGTTCAAATATATATGTCGAAAGGTTCAAATAATAGTGTTCATAACATAGTGATCAATTTAGTTCGGGCATAATCTACTTACTAGCATAAGTAGTGAAACAACAGTTATTTAAGTTCATATAAGTGTAAAATAAAAGCAAGTAGTTGAGCATGTATCTCCCCCAAAGAGTTTATAAAACAATTAAACGAGTAAAAGTGGGGCTACGAACTCACCTGCTGCAATGATTATGATGACAAAAGTAGATACACTGAAATGAGGTGCGATCTCTATCTGCAACCTAATATGAATGATGTGTTCTAATGTAAGCTATGAAACAATGTCGTGCATGCAAACTCATATGATATCCATACCACTTGTACATTTTTGAAAATGAAGTTTATCGTTGAAATACACATTTATGACATCTCGTCATGTTATAAAATATTTTACAAGTACTTATGTTGAAACAACATCCTACGATAGTCGTTTAGTGATTTATCAAGAAATTATAGCTTTTCGTCGCAAAATAATGTACTTTGATAATTCGTGAAAGTGGCTAAGTGGCCTCGAAAACTAGTCGTAAATAGTGAATATCGAGTGTTAGGAAACAAACTCATGAGCTTTGGAATGCTTGTAACATTATCTAAAAGTCGTAAAAGCGAACTTTTGTCCATACGAGTCTCGATCCTAGATAAAAATGATGGTGAAGTGAGGTAGTCGGGCTAAAATGCGGTTTAGGCGCTTTTGGGAAAGTTTGAGAGGTCATAAGTTACTCGTTATAAATCCGTTTGACGAGCAATTGGACATTTTGGAAAATAGGCCGAGCGAACTTACTTTACTCGAGATACTATTTTACCAAAACCAACTCGATCATTGAGAAAACGGCTCCAAACATGGGTACCGAAAAGACAGTTTCAACACTTAGAAAAATATTTAAGTGTTAGTCTTGAAGAAAATAGTTGTGATCGTCGTATTTCAAATATGTATATCTTTAGCGTTATAGGTCCGTTTTCACGTTCTATATATCTTGAATCGTGATAGTATGTATTAATATATTTTGATAAGTCGACTCTTCTAGTTTAGGTTTACAACTCGTTTTGACCTTTGAAAAACCCTTGACAGAAGTATATTTTCGGAAAAATAGTTTTCGTCGTTAAACTTGAAAATAGCGTAACTTCTTCGTTATAAACCCGTTTAACCCGTTCAGCGACCACGGTTTCGTTTTAAATCTATTTTCTGAAAATATAAACCAAAATAATCCCAGTCTCATGAAATTTCCAGATTTTACAAAGCGTGACAGACTAAATATATATTGTCGAAAATGATTTATCTAGTTTGTAACTTGTTCTAATCTCTTCCAATCAACACCAATGGTAGTCTAAACCTACCATACACCTTTTTAAGGAGTCATGGGTTCCTAAACTTCACCAAAAATGATAAGGTTCATAGGAATATGTAGTAAAAAATCAAATAAAAATGGTATGATTCATAGTATATTTGCATACCTTTCTTACTAGATCATAAAAATATAACAAGTAGGAGTTTATAAGAGTAGTAAAAATCATTAGAAGCTTACTTGAGTGATGATCAATTTTTGAGCAAGAAAATCTAATAATCTTGAGGTTTTTATTTCAAAACCTTAATTAGATCACTAATAGAACTTGTTTAACACATGAATCTTGAAAAATTTATGGATGCTTCTTTTTTATCCTAGCTTGGCCGAATACCACAAGGAAGATGAGAGGATTTCTAGTTGTTTTTCACCTTCTAATATGTGTAGTGTATGTGTATTTGATTAAATATCACTTGTATATTGAAAATATCTAGCCACTTTGTATATGTGTCAATTTAATCAAGATATTTTTTATATATTGATGACTAGGGAGGAGTGTGGCGGCAAGGGTATTACGGGGGATGAGGTGTATTTTGGATGATTAAATGTATTTTAAGTTATGTATAATGTATATTTTTTACATTTAAATTAGTTATTAGTGTAGCGTTAGCTAGAAATCGATTTTAAAGAACAAAATAAAATATATCGATATGCATTTCCCACAAGTATTGAGTGAATAAATAATTATCGAATTGAATTTTCGAAAATCGTCGTATATATATATATATATATATATATATATATATATATATATATATATATATATATATATATATATATATACAATATATATACAAAATAAATTCAAAACATCGGGTAAACTAATAATATAATTTTTATAGTCTTAAAATGAGTATAAGAATATATCAGGACAATTGTCGGAAGTGTTGGATCAATTGATCTAAATAAATGATCGTGCAATAGCGTTTATTTAATAGAAAAATATACGTTAATGAAATATGCAAACCCATGCATGAACTAATATGAAAATGACGTTACTGATGATATGTAGACTAACTCTAGTCTATATGATATGTTCTCAATGATGCTTCATGAATATGCAGCTAAACCCTTACGGTTACGCGAATTTGATACTCTTAAACCTAGTTTACGAAAAATGATGAATGGTGAATCATGAATAGTGATTTTTCTCTGGGAATGAATAGTGTTTCATGAATAGTAAAATTTTAAAATAACCTGTCAAAGTCGTAAACTGACTTCAAAAACGATGAATAGTAAAATGATGAATAGTAACCAATGAATAGTAAATTCCCGAGATGAATAGTAAAAAAATGTAAAGTTTGGAAAATGACCTAAAATTGAGAATTGTGACATTCTTCCCCTGCTAGAGGAATCACGTCCTCGTGATTCAATTAATGATAACTATAGTCCGAACCTTGATAAGGGTTCTAAAAGTTCATGCTCATGCATATGGTCTAAATGATTATGTCAATGCTCATGTATCTGGGTTTCTCATCCAACTATGTAAGTTCTTGTGCTATCGTGACCATTTCCCATTCTAAAGACATGCTCTCTTATGGTTAGGTTTGTTGAGGCAAGCTTTCCCATTCTCGAGCAAAACCCTCAAAAGACTTTTAGGTAACCGATTTTTACTTAATCTCACAACTCATCAAACAAGAACTGTCATGAGATTAGGTTAAATCGGTTTGAGTAACAACTTGATTCTAGCTTGATCTTTGCAACTCATCAAACAAGAACTGTCACTCAGATCAAACTGGAAACAAGTGGTTTGAAGAAAGTCTTTTGAAAATTTGGCTCGATTACGGAATTGCTTACACATATGAGACTACTACTCCCTTCATTGCATGATTCTTCCTGAATTAGACATAGGTGATCAGGCTATGTATAAGTTAGGAGTAACTATGCAATGCTTAGACTAATCGACTCATATGATGTTTGGTGTTGAGTCAATTGGTAATGTGCGTATAAAACCGCATGCATAGTGAATATGCACTTATGATGAAATGATGAGATGCTATGATGATGTAGTTATAGTCTAGGTCAATGATGCAACCTAGTTCTCTATAACCGTTGCTCGATACCAATCATCACACCCCAAATTACATGTTTTGCGTGGAATGGAATACACGGGGATGATGTCATAGCATCAAAGTTACGATTATATCGAGCGACCTAAAGTGTCGTTTGAAAATATCGTTTGATTAAGTAAAATAATCGAGTTTACAAAACATAGGTCCCAAAAGATTTCCAATGTACCAAAATGAGTTTGTTACAATCAAGCGATAGTTAAGTGCATAAAGTATATGTGAGACAGCGTCGACACCGCGACTCTATGATAAGTCCACATGCATGCCATGAAGTGAATGCCTTAGATACGAGATAAAACATGCTAAAAGTGTCAACACAATGGTTGAGTGAGTTCATAGAGTTTGGTTTATCATGTAAAGATTTTAAAGAACGTTCATGCAAAGAAAGGCAAAGTTTATGGTCATTAGAATAGTCCACAAAGCAAAGGCATTGTAAATTCACCGGTTCCAAGTTCCGCCCATACAAAACTTGCAACTGTGTGTTCACAACCCACCGCCAAAATATGTATGTCTAGTAGTCAAGTATACGTTGTCATAATAGTTCACAATATAGCACCACGTATATAATAAATAAAGAATGCTCCGAACAAGGGAAACTTTATAGTGTTGCTCCGAACATGGGAGACTTTATAGTGCTGCTCAGTTCACATAGGGAGACTTTATAGTGTTGCTCCGTTCACATAGGGAGACTTTATAGTGTTGCTCCGTTCACATAGGGAGACTTTGCACGCTCCACCAATAAGGCGAGACTTTTAGGTCATATCACGTACGATTCAATAAGTTCAAACAAGTCATAAGTTCGTAATTAAGTTCAAGTGTTTAAGTCGAGTTCAAAAGTTCAAAACAGTCAAGGAGTTCAAATAATATCAAAAGGTTCAAAATAGTCAAAGTGTTCAAAATCACGTCAAACAAGTTTAAAATAGTCAAAAGGTTCAATATTAAGTTAAAAAAAATTAATTATATGTCAAAATGTTCAAACCAAGTTAAAAGAGATTACTTATATGTCAAAGAATTAAATCAAGTTAAAAGAGATTAATTATATGTCAAAAGAATTAAATCAAGTTAAAATAGATTAATTATATGTCAAAAGAATTAAATCAAGTTAAAAGAGATTAATTATATGTCAAAAGAATTAAATCAAGTTAAAAGAGATTAATTATATGTCAAAAGGTCCAACTCGAGTTCAAAGTGTTCATATATATGTTAAAAGGTCCAAATCAATTTAGAAGAGTTCAAATATATATGTCGAAAGGTTCAAATAATAGTGTTCATAACATAGTGATCAATTTAGTTCGGGCATAATCTACTTACTAGCATAAGTAGTGAAACAACGGTTATTTAAGTTCATATAAGTGTAAAATAAAAGCAAGTAGTTGAATATGTATCTCCCCCAAAGAGTTTATAAAACAATTAAACGAGTAAAAGTGGGGCTACGAACTCACCTGATCCAATGATTATGATGACAAAAGTAGATACACTGAAATGAGGTGCGATCTCTATCTGCAACCTAATATGAATGATGTGTTCTAATGTAAGCTATGAAACAATGTCGTGCATGCAAACTCATATGATATCCATACCACTTGTACATTTTTGAAAATGAAGTTTATCGTCGAAATACACATTTATGACATCTCGTCATGTTATAAAATAATTTACAAGTACTTACGTTGAAACAACATCCTACGATAGTCGTTTAGTGATTTATCAAGAAATTATAGCTTTTCGTCGCAAAATAATGTACTTTGATAATTCGTAAAAGTGGCTGAGTGGCCTTGAAAAGCTAGTCGTAAAATAGTGAATATCGAGTGTTAGGAAACAAACTCAGCGGTTTTGGAATGCTTGTAACATTATCTAAAAGTCGTAACACTGAACTTTTGTCCATCTGAGTCTCGAGTTACTCGTTATAAATCCGTTTGACGAAATGCGGTTTAAGGCGGTTTTCGGAAAGTTTGAGAGGTCATAAGTTACTCGTTATAAATCCGTTTGACGAACGGTGGACATTTTGGAAAATAGGCGGTGAACTTACTTTACTCGAGATACTATTTTACCAAAACCAACTCGATCATTGAGAAAACGGCTCCAAATATGGGTACCGAAAAAGGCAGTTTCAACACTTAGAAAGATATTTAAGTGTTAGTCTTTGAAGAAAATAGTTGTGATCGTCGTATTTCAAATATGTATATCTTTAGCGTTATAGGTCCGTTTTCTACGTTCTATATATCCTCGGAATCGTGATAGTATGTATGAATATATTTTTGATAAGTCTACTCTTCTAGTTTAGGTTTACAACTCGTTTTTGACCTTTGAAAAACCCTTGACAGCAAGTATATTTTCAGAAAAATAGTTTTCGTCGTTAAACTTGAAAATAGCGTAACTTATTCGTTATAAACCCGTTTTAACCCGTTCAAGCGACCACGGTTTCGTTTTTAAATCTATTTTCTGAAAATATAAACCAAAATAATCTCCAGCCTACTGAAATTTTCAGATTTTACAAAACGTGACAGCAGCTAAATATATATTGTCGAAAATGATTTCTCTAGTTTGTAACTTGTTCTAATCTCTTCCAATCAACACCAATGCTAGTCTAAACCTACCATACACCTTCTTAGGGTGTCATGGGTTCCTAAACTTCACCAAAAATGATAAGGTTCATAGGAATATTATTAGGATAATTAAAACTCATTATATGTAGTAAAAAATCAAATAAAAGTGGTATGATTCATAGTATATTTGCATATTTTTCTTACTAGATCATAAAAATATAACAAGTAGGAGTTTATAAGAGTAGTAAAAATCATTAGAAGCTTACTTGAGTGATGATGAATGTTTGAGCAAGAAAACCTAATAATCTTGAGGTTTTTATTTCAAAACCTTAACTAGATCACTAATAGAACTTGTTTAACACATGAATCTTGAAAAATTTATGGATGCTCCTTCTTGATCCTAGCTTGGCCGAATACCACAAGGAAGATGAGAGGATTTATAGTTGTTTTTCACCTTCTAATATGTGTAGTGTATGTGTATTTGATTAATGAATCACTTGTATATTGAAAATATCTAGCCACTTTGTATATGTGTCCATTTATAATCAAGATATTTTTTATATATTGATGACTAGGGGAGTAGTGTGGTCGGCAAGGGTATTAGGGGGGGGGTTGAGGTGTATTTTGGATGATTAAATGTATTTTAAGTTATGTATAATGTATATTTTGTACATTTAAATTAGTTATTAGTGTAGCGTTAGCTAGAAATCAATTTTTGGGAACAAAATAAAATATATCGAGGTCATAAAAATTTTAAAAATGCATTTCATAAGTATTGAGTGAATAAATATTTATCGAATTGAATTTTCGAAAACCGTCGTAAATATTATATATATATATATATATATATATATATATATATATATATATATATATATATATATAAAAATAAATTCAAAACATCAGGTAAACTAATAATATAATTTTATAGTCTTAAAATGAGTATAAGAATATATCGGGACAATTGTCGGAAGTGTTGGATCAATTGATCTAAATAAATGATCGTGCGATAGCGTTTATTTAATAGAAAATATCGTTAATGAAATATGCAAACCCATGCGTGAACCAATATGAAAATGGCGTTCTTGATGATATGTAGACTAACTCTAGTCTATATTATATGTTCTCAATGATGCTTCATGAATCGCAGACTAAACCCTTACAGTTCTGTGATTTGATACTCGTAAACCTAGTTTACGAAAAATGATGAATGGTGAATCATGAATAGTGATTTTTCTCCGGGAATGAATAGTGTTTCGTGAATAGTAAAATTTTAAAATAACCTCTCAAAGTCATAAACTGACTTCAAAAACGATGAATAGTAAAATGATGAATAGTAACCAGTGAATAGTAAATTCCCGAGATGAATAGTAAAAAATTTAATGTTTGTAAAATAACCTGAAATTGAGAATTGTGACAATAATTAACAAAACACAATGTACAAACTATTTGAAGCACAAATACAGCTAAAAAAATAATATTCAACACATACAATTAATACACTATTTAGTTAACCTCTTCACCAAAATATACAACCATTTAACCACAATATACAATCTAATCAAGCTACTAAGTCAAACACTTAAAAATAAAGCCATTAGGCTGCCCGAAGTGGTCGGTCAACCGGTTCGGTCGCCGCTGCACCGACTAAATCGCCGCCATTGCAACATGAGGGTCGAATTGGATCAGTCGGCTCCAAAAATTGACGAAGGGTGATTGTGCTGAAGGAAAGAATCAAGATTTGTTTGTGGTAGCTACAGTTAATAGGAGCTCGAATTATTTCCACTGAACTAAATTTATTGTTATTTATAAATTAATCGTTTAATAAAAGTATGGCCGCATAACATCACATTGTCACAAAATATACGCACATGGTATCCGCCGCTGCATCACGCGAGTACCTGCTAGTTAGGGGTGTTCATGGGTTGGGTAATATCTGAATAAACCGAAAACCAAAACCGAACCGAACCGAAAATAACCGAACCGAATTCGTAACCGAACCGAATTTGTCAAAACCGAACCGAACTGAATTAAATATTCGGTTTTCGGTTCGGTTATGAGTTAACCATCAAACCGAAAATCGAACCAAAAACCAAATTCAAATAAATTTATATATTTTTATATATTTATATATAAAAATATTAAAACTCTTTATACTATATATATATATATATATATATATATATATATATATATATATATATATATATATATTTTTGAGCTTTGAATTTTTTTGCTAAAAATATATATAATTAAATGAATAGATAATTAAATTTATGTAATTCGGGTTATTCGGTTCGGTTTTTGGTTATGGGTGTTCGGTTTTCGGTTCGGTTTAATCAATTTAAGTTTTGTTCGGTTCGGTTTTCCGTTAACCCAGAAAAAAAAATTAACCGAACAACCCGATACCCGAACCGAAGAACACCCCTACTGGCTACTGCTAGTATTCAATAACATGTGAAATTTGTTAGAAGTGAATTCTTATTGGGCCTTACAATGACCCGCAGGTCGGCCCAACATACCTTCAGTGTAAAACTAAAGTCGGTAACTCAAACTTTCATGTCTCCACTCTAACTTCGCCGTCTTTCATCTCCTTCCGTCCCCTAAACACACAATCCGTACACATACTAACACTTATTAGGGTTTAACCAAACACACACACACACACACACACAAAACTAGTAAAAAAATGTATGAGATTCACAAATGTAGCAGCAGCTCCATCGAATGGAACCCGTCGCCAATAGTCGCATTAGCCACCAGTGTTGACGACTCTCAGGTCGCTGCCGCTAGAGAAGACGGTTCTCTTGAGATATGGCTTGTTTCTCCTGGTGCCGTTGGTTGGCACTGTCAGTTGGTATATTTATACTTTATATAAATATTGTTATCATTTTTTTTATATATAAAAGTTTTGTATTGTTGATTAAAGTGTGGTTTCTGTTACTTGTAGACGATGCAAGGTGATCCTAATTCGAGAGTTTCGTCGCTCGTGTGGTGCGGTTCGGGTTCCGGGAGGTTGTTTTCGTCGAGTATTGATGGATCGGTTTTGGAGTGGGACTTGTTTAACTTGACTCAGAAGGTTTGTTGCTTTTATTACGTGTGGATTTTGATGTTTTATATTAATGTAGATAGCTGAAGTTCGTAGAATGCGTAAAAATATTACCTTACAAGTTTAGGTTAGCAAGAGCTTGATACGTGAGATTGGAGAAGAATAATGATATCCAATTCTACATTTCTTGCTCATTGCGCTTCCCCTTTACAGTGATTAACTATCGTTTGACATCTTGTTGATCAAATATAAACCAACGTTTCGCTCAATGCTAAATGCCTTGGGCATAGCATCTTCGATATGGCCGTTTTAATGGAACTTTTAATGTAGACATGTGTAGCTATAAAGGACTTCAAACGGACTCATTTTAGGCTCCTATGAATAGTTGTGTTGTACATTGCAAATGAATACTTCGATTACTAGTTTCATCTTGCATCTTTAAAGCATGTGATAGTAAACAACTTAATTAACTCTTCTGTTTGTCGATCTCCTGTTCGTAATCTATCTGTTCATAAGATATGTCTCTCTCATAGTTGCATTTAGATATGTACGTGCTAGAAGTTTGATATATTTTTTGAGTCTTTATTATTTACCTAACAACTATCATCCACCTGGAGTTAGGAGTATTCTCTTAATCAAAATCCAAAGTTAGGCGTTATATAACTTTTCGAGGTTGCAACTGCTTCATGGTGAACCAACAGACCATTCATAGCTGCACGAATCGAAATACTAATGGGTTATAGTTCCACCTCTGGCTTAAAAAGTAGGACATGCCTATTTTATTTGTTTATGTTGGTCATTTACATTTCATTTCCATGTAACATGTTTAGTGGTCATGATACGAGTTCATCCACCACACCCTTAAAGAACACTCTATCGCCTAATATTGGTATCAGAGCTATCGCAACAATCAAATAACGAATTGTAAGTTTAGAGGTTGTTGAGACAACTTAAATAGAGGGTCGAAAAGATGGAGCATGTTTGCCAACCAGTTGCAACACATTGAGGATGTTATGATGAGACTTTTCGAGACGGTGCTTTCCAGAAAGAGTGGCAACAGGCGTCATTACAAGCCAAAACCGCAACAACAAAGGCGATTAACAAGGAGAGAAGCAAATGCTATATTCAAATTTGGCGAAACAGGAATTTCATACTAAAGTGATCAATTTTTTATACTAAGATACATTGATACACCCTTCAACAAGGTCTGTTTAGCTTCTTACTATCTGCATTGTGAAGCGAATCAATGGTGGTGGTGGCTACGTAGAGCACACAAAGAAGAAGATAATGAGGTTATGGAAGATGTTTGTTTACAATTAAGGCCTCAGTTTGGTCCTGCTGATTGCGAGGATTTTCATGAAGCATTTTTTAAAGATCAAACAAGTGGGATCTATTTGTGACTATCAAATAGAATTTGAAGGGCTGGGTAATCAAGTACAAGGTGGTTCATAAGGGGCATTAGTCGTCACACAAAGAAGAAGATAATGAGGTTATGGAAGATGTTTGTTGACGAATTAGGGCCTCAGTTTGGTCCTACTGATTGCGAGGATTTTCATGAAGCATTTTTTAAAGATTAAACAAGTGGGATCTATTTGTGACTATCAAATAGAATTTGAAGGGTTGGGTAATCAAGTACAAGGTGTTTCATAAGGGGCATTAGTCGTCACATTTATGGGTGGTTTGAATGCCGTAATTCAGTTGGTATAAGGATTTTTTAGACCACAAGAAGCTATTGGTTTTGCTTAGATGAGAGATGAGCAGTTACATCGATTACACGTGAGAACTACTGAACCTGTCACACAAGCAGCCTTGGAAGCGCCAACAAAAGCACACTGCCATTTAACAATGCAAAAAAAGAAGCATCTTGGTATTTGCTTCAACTGCGATGAAAATATCAGAACGGCTCACAAGTTCAAAGTACCGTAACTACTACTTATGAGAGGGGACTTCGAAGTTGATGAATGAGGGTCAAATGAGGGTTGCTGGGAAACACATGCTTTTGAACATAAACCATGAGGCCAAGGTTACTGTCTGAGAGGTGTATGATAGGTTGAAAAGTCTAAGCAAGATGGTTCCACTACATGCTTAAAGTAGGACATGTTCCTATTTTATTTGTTTTAGTTGGTTTATTTTCATTCGATATTTCAGTAACGTGCTTCGTGGTTAGGATAGGTAGTTATCATTATGTATTTTGTGAACTCTTTCAAGTGAGAAGTGAAGGCCCTCCATTGCAAATTAAAACAATCTTGTGGTTCATTCTCACCTTAAGAGAACACGCCAGTTACCTTTTTTTTTAAGTTCTAGCTTTAATCAGGACCTAACAATACATTAAGTGCTCTGCTATTCCGACACATTCTCAAAGTTCCACCATGCGTCTAAACGAGGCATTTGGTGCGTTTATAGTGTTTTGCACTATATTATCAGTCTCTATTTTAAACATGACCTATAAGATTTTATGGACACGGGCTGAGTTCTTTTATCGATGCAGTGGTTATAACCCCAGGGCTGAGGAGGAAGCACTGAACTTTCTTTAGCAAGTGATTCAGTCTTGGTTAAAATTCTGAGTGATATATTTCTTATAATGTTTGGCATTGATTCTATATATGAAATCTAACAAACTGGTATCAGAACATTGAGCTATGCAACTCACTGGAAATATCTTAAGGCATTAATCCGTCATCTAGAACAATTAGAATAGGTCAAGCTCTCTCTTACGTGCCTTAAAACCTTAGTTTCATTGAGATTTTATAACGTTACCAACTCTTCTGCTGTTAGATTGTACCCCAAATTACCTATTGTAGGGAATGCATTGACCTTCTCTTAAGGGCTAAGTTATCTTTACGTCATCTGCAGGTTGTGGTAGATCCTATTGGTGTATCCATTTGGCAGATGGCGGCACATCCGTTTAGTAGACGTCAGTTTAATCCAAAACCAGATTTAAGTTCTTTAGAGAATGGGCATGCTACTCATAAAACAATTGAGGATGGTCATGTCAGCAGTGACAGTGAGGTTGAAGCTGATTCGCTTGTGTTGTATGAGGAGCCAGTTACTGAAAGTACACATATTGCAATTGCTTGTGATGATGGCTGTGTGAGAATTTATAGTATTTCAGAGTCAGATGGATTCACATACCATAAATCGTTGCCGAGGGTCAGTGGTGAGATATTTGCCTCTTCTTCAATAATTTCACCTACCATAAATCACTACTTTTGTAATTCTTTTTTTAATAGTTTCATGATATATTCATTTTTATAATGTCTATTCAGGGCGTGTATTAAGTGTCACTTGGAGTCCAGATGGAAAAATGATATATTCTGGCAGTAGTGATGGGTATGCATCTTTCTTTTTTTAATATATGTACCTTTTTAACACGGATACTTAGTTAGTGAAATACTTTAATTGTTTGTGTGGTTGATCAGAAGGTTTAACTTTCTTAGGTTGGTATGATAATTTCAGGTTCATAAGATGCTGGGATGTTAAATTGTGTCATGAAGTATACAGAATTACTGTTGGTCTTGGAGGTTTAAGTGGTGGCTCTGAACTTTGCATATGGTCTTTACTTGCACTGAGGTATGTAGGGGTAGTTTCATGTGTATGTGCACCCCATATAGTTATGCTAGGTATAATCTCGTGAATTGATTTTTTTGTATCTGTTCTTTTAGGTGTGGCACCCTTGTGAGTGCAGACAGTAGTGGCAGCGTTCAGTTTTGGGACAGTTTACACGGAACACTCCTGCAAGCACATTCTTGCCATAAGGGCGATGTCAATGCTTTGGCAGCCAGTCCTAGCCACACCAGGGTGTTTTCTGCTGGATCAGATGGCCAGGTATAGATTTTCATTTAAAAATGTAAAGGAATTGTAATGTTTTTTTTTTTTTTTTTTTTTTTTTTTAATTCTATCTGAATAATGATATCATTCTTTTAACTGACGTGGTCCTGATAATAATCTGCTTTCAGGTTATATTATATAAGCTCTCTGGGAATGTTGGCTCTGCTGGCGATGTAAATGCTTCTACTGCGATTAAGAACTGGGTCTACATTGGCTATGTGAGAGCTCATACACATGATGTGAGAGCCTTGACTATTGCTGTACCCATCGATAGTGAAGGTATGCCTCTGTGCTCTTGTACATATCATGTAAGAATATTAACATCACCTTTGTTACTATTCTTATTTTCATTACACTTATGTGCCAACAGATGTGTTACCTGAAGAAAAAGCAAAACGAGCCCGTGGTAGGGAAAAACCACATGAATTTAGTTACAATAAATGGGCTCATATGGGCGTCCCCATGCTTATATCAGCTGGAGATGACACTAAACTTTTTGCGTATTCCGTTAATGAATTCACAAAATTCGCTCCACATGACATTTGTCCTGCCCCACAAAGACCACCCATCCAATTGGCGTGCAGGACAACTGACAAGTTGACTTATCTTCTTCTGGTTCAGGCTCCACATTGGTTAGATGTCTTTAGTGTTCATGTCAAACAAGGCGGTGGGGTTTCAACTACTGATATGGTAGCTCGAGTTAAGAGCAGGGGTTTGCGGAAGATCATTTGCAGCTCTATTTCACCATCAGGGAGGTTTTTTGCCTATTCGGATCATGAGAAGCCTTGCCTTTTTGAGCTAAAAAATAATGGAACTGGTAAAAGTGTGTGGTCTATAAGTAAAAGAAAACTTCCTTCATCTATACCCTTTGCCCATTCAATGATTTTTACTTCTGACTCTTCTCGGTTAATGATATCGGGCCATGATAGGATGATATACGTAAGATATTATTCAGCAAACACTCCCCCTTGTGTGTTTGTGTACATGTATATCAGTATAACATGGACTGTATATTGTTTCAGGTTGTAGATATAGGGAGCATGGAATTGACACATAGGTATACCCCTTGCCGTAAAGAGTGTGATGAAGAGTTACCACCTACTCAGCCTCCAATAACAAAAATGTTTACAAGTCCTGATGGACAGTGGCTAGCTGCTGTCAACTGCTTTGGAGATGTTTACATATTTAATCTGGAGACTCAAAGGCAGCACTGGTTTATATCAAGATTGGACGGGGCATCCGTTACAGCTGGAGGGTTTACTCCCCGAAATAGCAATGTGCTTATAATATCCACATCATCAAATCAAGTATTTGCATTTGATGTTGAAGCAAAGGAATTAGGAGTATGGTCTACACGCAACACATTTACATTGCCACAAAGATATCAAGACTTCCCTGGAGAGGTTATCGGGCTTACATTTTCACCTTCTGCAAATTCTTCAATCGTTATCGTTTACAGTGCTAGGTAAGCTTGTCTTCGGATGTATCTTTGATAAAAGTTGCATATTATCGAGACTGGTTGTTGATTATCATGTGTTTGTATTTTTTTTTCGCTTTCAGGGCAATGTGCTTGATTGACTTTGGAATGCCAATTGATGCAGACGAGGATCATAATTCAGAGAACAACCATGCTTCTTCAATACTAAAAAAACTAAAACGTAAGCAGATAGAAAGTAAAAATGGTTTTAGGAAGAATTTTGAATTTTGTGCCTTTAGAGAACCTGTTCTATTTGCTGGCTATGTTTCAAAAGAGAGTGTATTGGTTATCGAAAAACCATGGATGCAAGTGGTCAAGGCTTTCGATGCACAGCCTGTCCACAGACATATATACGGGACTTAAACTGATTCTTGGTACTAGAAGTGGCTAGGTAGGGAAACCCAATTTTGGTCTGTGTGTAATGTGTCTTTTGATCTTTGTTATATTTGATAGAAATATCGGTTCACTTTGTCTAATGTACATTGGTCGACTTAATTGGAGCTCTTTTGTCATTAGCATTGTTTACGAGTCATTTAGATGTTTCTTTTGTGGGATAATCATTTTAGTAATCTTGAAATCACCTTGTAGTCTTAAATTATGTGAATATGGTGTTCACATATTGATAGTTTGGCCTCGTTACAGTCATTTTTTCTTAGAAAAGTTAAAGCCGTTTTGAAACACTAGGATGCACTTGTAACAGCTGAAGTAAATCAAAGCATAGTATGATTATTGTTTCTTTTGCTACACGCGTTAAATCACCCATTTATATTTTTATCACTCGACTTAAGTTTTCCAGTTTTTAATGGTAAACCTGTTGTCATTTTGTCTGATGCCTCGTATGACTATCACCAACAATAACAGCCATGCAGCAAACGTTATACTGCCAATTCGCTCCCCTATAGACCTTGGGGGAGAAAATGTACATGCAATAATCAAACATTATTCTTGGGTATAAGGAGACTTCTAACCATAAACCCATGTAAACGGCTGTTAAAGTTACATCCATCATCGTTTGTTTTAGCCATATCTATTTTTTCATCTGGTCTGCCATCTCTTTGCGAACTTTTAATGCGGGTTATGCAATTTGTTTATATGGTGAAGAGAAACCAAAAATGTAATGATGGATCCATTCACACAAAACCCACGGGAAATAATATGATACAAGCTAATGGAAAATAGAAGCAAATAACATAGGTAACTGGACCTTTTTGTTCTTTCTTTTCCACTGGTCTTTTATACAATTTTCTTTTTCAATATCGAGTTCTCTGATTTTTAATAGAGAACACCTGTATCATACAATACATGATGCTGGGTGCAAATCAGATAATAAAAATCAAATCTCTCTTAAAGTTCGAGTCTATAACTCTAAATCTAAGGTAATTTCCGCTACTATGTGACCCCCTTCGCTTCAGCTGTCCACCTTGTCCTCTCTCCCAGCAGAAACTTACCTGTATCCAGATAGCATTAGTAAAATTTACTTAGATTTTACGAAAAAATTGTTCGTAGGAGAGAGCAAAATTTTTTTTTTCAATACTCACACTTCCAGGTCGGACAAACAGAAAAATTAGTAACTTTGATTTTGCCTGATACATTTAGTAAGAATTAAGTTACGTTTGTGCTTTCATCAAGGCTATTAGATTTGATGCTATCATGTTGAGAAGAGTTTAAAAGTGATGACTACAAAAGATAAGAATACATGTTGCTACAGCACACTTTGATGGCAGATTCATGATCAGATATCTTTCGACACTTTCACAGCAGCTGAGCTAAAGTTTTGTGTGTTAATTGATTACAAATTGGTGCACTCTGATATCTAATTCCTATTATTCGTAATTCTTTGTATCTCTCGTGGGCAGCTCTTCTGTTTACTTCATCTGAATTTGTATTATTTGCTTTTTCACTTGATCAGCTATTTCTTTAAACTTGATCTATACTTGTATGGGTTCTCATTTGGTGCAGAACACAAAGTTGAGTTGTATATGTCATGTATATAAATCCTAACACTTAGAAATGCTAATATTAGATTGTATAAAGCACAACAGATTACTCTGTTTATCAGAATAAGACTAAAAATACATTTCCTAAAGTTCAAGGACATGTAATGAATCTTTACCAGCACATACTCAGCTATTAACCAAATGAGGTGCAATGCCAATCAGTCAACCAGCGTTCCCTTTTTAAATCACTATGAGAGCTACACATAATGTCATTTATAATCTTTGGTAGTTTAAAATCTTGACATTCTGTTCTACTTGTTCTGAAATTGCCAGTCCTGATCTTTGGTTATTTTTTATTTATTTTTTTCCCAGATGTAGTTTGGCTTTAAACTAATCATTGCCAATCCTAATCATGTGATTTAAATTCCTTTATTTTTGTTTTAAATTCCTTTATTCATGTGCTGTTCCAGCTTGCTTGCCTTCGAAATTAAGTTGTGAATGTCCTACATAACGGTTTAAATTGTTATATGTGATTTATAATCTTTGGTTAGTAATCTCTTCGGACATACTTTAGCTCTAATCCAACAAGATAGTTAGGGTGCGTTTAGTTGGGGGAAAACACCATTGTTTTCCACAAAATGTTTTGTGGAAAACAAGGAAAATACGCTAAATTATCATTTTCCAACAAAATGTTTTGCAAAACACAAAATCTCTATTTCTAATCTAACAAGGAAAATTAGAAAACAAATTTTAGTTGTTTCCTTGTTTTCCTTTGTGTTCAAAATAGAAAATACAAATATCAACTAAACGCATTTTCTATATTTTCAAGTGTTTTGTGGAGATAAATTTCCATCAAATTTTACAAAACTAGAGATAGAAAATAAGAGAATTTATTCTCCAACTAAACGCACCCTTAATATGTACCTAATCAAACTTTTTTTCATGTGCTATTTCGCCGTGTTAATATGTACCTAATCAAACTTTTTTTTTCATGTGCTATTTCGCCGTGTTAACCTTCGATATTAAGTGTTGCACTATTCAATATGGCTTTAGTTCAGACTCTCAGGTGTAAATTAATATGCCAAAGATCATTTCATTTCACCATTTTCATATGCATAAGCTCAAATTAACCCAATAATCAATCAACGGTAAACTTAATAAAAATAAATAAATAAATAAAATGCAGAGCAATGGAAATTACCAGATATTCGAAGCTCAGTTTGGGACAACAGATTCTCCTTTCTTAACCCAAATTAGCCTTTGCTGCTCGCCAAAACTACCTCTCGGCACCCATTTCTTGTCCCTCCCGTGACCCTCATTTCTGTCCCTCCCCTCCCTCCTGTAACCCCCATTTCTGTCCCTCCCCTGCCCCACGTTCCTTTCTTTCACAACCTCCTCAACCACACTATCACCACCACCACCATTATTCCCATCAACAGGTGCAGTTTTCTCTTTTTGCTCCCAAACCACCCTTGAATTTCCATTCATGCGCCCATATCCGAGCCCCGTTTCCCTTTCTCCACCACCACTTCCTCCTCCATTTCCGGCTTTAGTTCAGCTCCATTTGGGTTTTTGTCAGCAGGTTTTCGACGTCTGTAACTTTTTTTCTTCATTTTCTCCTCCACAACTTCCGCCTCCTGTTCCGGTTCCATCTTTCGTTCAGGTTCAGCTCCAAACCTTGAATTCCCATTCCGGCGTCCGTATCTATGCCCTTCTGTCCCTTTCTCCTCCACCAGTTCCACCTCTGTATTTTTCTCCATTTTCTCCTCCACCACTTTCGCTTCCGGTTCCGGTTCAGCCCCAGTTGGATTTTGGTCAGCGACAACCTTAGGGTTTCGAAGTTTTTTATATTTCTTCTTCTTCTTGAGTTTAAACTTAGAATCACCAGTCTCATTTTCTCCATTTAACTTATAATCAGTAACATCAACAACAAGGGTTTTAGTGCTTGAACCACCATCATCATCTGCCTTAGGTTTTGTAGCCTCATTTTCATTTGGTTTTATTTTCGGGTTTTTCAAATCATCAGCAACAACCTTAGGTTTAGGTTGGTTAGTGACTGGACGATATTTTGGTCTCTGATTGTGTTTTGTAGCATCATTTTCATATGGGTTTTTCATATCATCAACTTCAAGGGTTTTAGAGGTTGACCCATTATCATCCACCTTGACTTCTTTGAGTTTATGTTCTTTAGTGACCCGACTAAAGTTTGGTCTCTGATTGTGTTTTGTAGCATCATTTTCATACGGGTTTTTAATATCATCAACTACAAGGGTTTTAGAGGTTGACCCATTATCATCCACCTTGACTTCTTTGAGTTTATGTTCTTTAGTGACCCGACCAAATTTTGGTCTCTGATTCTGGGTGTTTGTGGGTTTGATTACATTTTCATTTGGTTTTGGTTTTGGGTTTTCAGGTTCAGGTTTTGAGGATGATTTTTGTTTTTGTTGTTGTTGGAGCCATCTTTCTTTGAGCTGATGGATGCTGACATAGTTGGAAGGTAGTGAAGAGGGTTTTTCACCTTCAACCTCCATTGGCAAACAACTTTTTCTCAATTGCAGTGGACAGCTTTTTTATTTATTGGGTTTCAGGGGAGGCTTTCTATTGTTTATTTGGGGATGATTGCAGGATTTCTCCTTTTTAATGGTACAAGTGGTATTATACAAAAAGTGTCTTGCAAGCTTTAGGTGTGTTTATTTTAAGAAAAGTTTTTATATATTTGTATCTTTTAGTTGTTTGGAAAACCTTATTTCTATTTTTCAACAATAACTTGTTTAAAATAAATTTTTAGGTAAAAGCTATAAAGTAGCTAAGTATTTTTAAATTTTGGTTGACTTGAAACAATTAATTTTTTATTACCTTACTATACTAACGAACTTTCAAAATTTGTTCCGACTTCACCAATATGACCAGTTTAAACTAATAACTGCAATGTTACCTTTGAATTCTTTTTAAACATAATCACACCCATCTCATAACTCTTATCTCATAACAAGTAACCTACGGTTCTTTATCTTTTCGATAGTCACGAATAGCAACCATTTGTATTCGTACAAACACATAAAACATAATCATGGTTGCTTTATCTCAGATCGTGATAGTCGTTTCACATCCAATATTTGGTAATCACTCCCGAGAGCCATATTAACATATATGGATGTGAGTACTGCTTATCATCCTCAGACTGATGGCCAGAGTGAAAGGACCATTCAAACGTTGAAAGATATGCTACGTGATCGATTTCACCAATGGTTACATACACCTAACATTGGCCGAGTTTTCCCATAAAAACAGTTACCACACCAGTATTAAGGTTGCCCCATATGTAGCACTTTATGGTCGAGTACCGATCACCGATCTGTTGGGTCGAAGTTGGGGACACCCAACTCACTGGTCCTGAACTCATTCATGAAACCACCGAGAAGATCGTTTAGATCAAGAGCATAATGCAAGCTGCTCGCAATCGTCAGAAGAGCTACGTTGATAAACGACGAAAACCTCTCGAATTCCAAGTTGGAGACAAGGCCATACTTAAAATCTCACCATGGAAAGGTATAATACGTTTTGGCAAACGTGGAAAGCTTAATCCTCGTTATATTTGACATTTCAAAATCATCTCTAGAATTGGACCGGTAGCTTACAGACTCGAGCTACCACCAGAACTTAGCAGTGTTCACAACGTCTCTCATGTGTGAAATCTGAATAAATGTTTTTCTGACAAAACACTCACTGTTCCTCTAGAAGAAATCTAGATTGATGAACGTCTGACCTTATCGAAGAACCTATCGAGATCATGGATCATGTAGCCAAACGACTTAAGCGAAG
Source organism: Chrysanthemum lavandulifolium (assembly GCA_022545495.1). Classification (NCBI taxonomy): domain Eukaryota; kingdom Viridiplantae; phylum Streptophyta; class Magnoliopsida; order Asterales; family Asteraceae; genus Chrysanthemum; species Chrysanthemum lavandulifolium. Next base: position 145,955,946 of record CM040241.1, on the reverse strand, counting down.
TCGTATTCCCATTGTCAAAGTTCGATGGAACTCTTGAAGAGGTCCTAAACTCACGTGAGAACGTGAAGATGAATTCAAGCATAAATATCCTCACATCTTTTCCACTCTATCGTAACTTGAATTGATATCCAAGATGAATTTCTTATAAGGCGGGAAGCTGTGACAACCAGTAATTTTTGGAACTTATTTTAATAATAAATTATACTTAATATTACTTATTTTTCATCTACGAACTTCTCTGAACTTATTTGACTCGAAAGTGAGAAGATATCTCTCAAAACGTGAAAACTGCACATAACACGTACATGCACAACCGTAAACTTAATAAACAATTTAATATAATTGCTATATTATTTACAAGATATCAGTCGTGTAAATACTCGTTTTCGTGGAAAAATTATTTGAAATGCAATGGCATAAATTTCGTGTCCTAAATCGATCGTTATCGGGCCTAAATGAGTCCCGAACAAAAATCTTACAAATTACAGATTTAGTCCATGTGATAAAGTTTCCCGGCGCCCCTACACTTCTATTAACTTTACACATTGTTTTTCATACTTTTAAGTATATATATGATAATATTAGGGTTAAACCTCAAACCCTAACACAACTTTCTCTCTCTACTTCACTCATCACTCTCTCTCTAACCACAACCGGCGTCGCCACCTCCGGCCACCAATCGCCGCCTCACCACCGCCTTATAACGTCGCCGCCACCATTAAAGACAAAAAGATCGTATGTTCATCGGGTTAGAGTGAAGGGTCACGAATAGGTTTTTCGATCATGTTTGGTTGTGTGTTCATCACCACCGTCGCCTCTCATCTCTCTTTCTCTCTCGTTATTTGGTATGTCGAACACGTAAATCTATCTTTGTTTATTATTTTGTTTAAACTGATTACAAACCTTTTATACAAGTTTTCGTGGAAAACCTTTACTATCTAATAGTAAAGGTTTTGTATAGTCTTATTAAATTGTAAAACCTTTACTATTAGAAATATTAACTCGAACTTTCTTATAACACTTAAATAACTTTTCCAAACTTAATTAACTGTTTTCAAACTATTTGGGATTACCGGGTTAACACCGAAACTTACCATTGACTTATTCCTTCTTATTTTTCTTACTTACTTTATGTAAGGACAACATTGATTAGGTTTCCTTATGTTTAATGATGACAAATAAACCTTCACTACACATAAAATCACAAACGTTAGCCAAAAACCAAAACGACCCTGGAATTGGGTTTGGCACGCTGCCAACGCTCCAGCTTGTGGCAAGCGCGCCAGAGGCTGAGTCCTGGGCGTCCTAGTTTTTTGAAAACCAGCTTTCCCTTAACCCGACAAATGCGGATCTTTCAATACAGGTATGAATATGATATGTACTTCATTAGGAACACTCGAAACGGGTTTTAGAATTAGAGGGATCCAAAATTACAACCTCTCATTTTTGACAAAATGCCAACTCAAGTATTTTATTATAACGCCTCTAGTCAAACCTTTTCTAAACCTAGGAGACTCGTATCTTTCACGTGACATCAAGTGAAAGTATTCATATGACCATAATCCATGTATACGTCTTCCCTAATCATGTAATGGATTTACTCCTTTATTGGTAAAAAAAAGTCAAAGGTCCCTTTGCGTAAACGCATCCTTTCCCGTTATGGGATATGCTTTACTATGATGCAAAACACTTAGCTTGTTTGCATCAAGATGATTATTGAATACGTCAAGTTGTGGGAAATAACGAATTATGATATTATGAATACTTGACGTTGAGTTATTTGAACATATTGGTATTCTTTGATTTTCATATCCAAAATACAACCCATAATCATCATTTTCCAATCTTTTCTTTCTTAATGACAATGTGATTAAGCCTTAATCAATCATTTGATTAACACCTTCACCAAATAAACCTTCCAACCATTTCAAAATCCATCCAAATCTTATTCCCAACATTCTTTTAATATTTGATAACATCAAATAGTCCTGACTTTTTAGTGTCAATTTCCCCCGATTATTTCTATGGATCTATGCCTGTATTCCATTATATTTCACTTTCAGGTAAATTATGAGCATTGGAGCTTAGAGACGCGGATTTAGAGATTTTACTGACTATTTTATGATAGTATGCTACTTATGAAGAAGCTACGGCATAACTCATGCTCTCAATTACGCCGTAGCTAGTGTTTTATCTCAGTAGACCAACTCAACTGCAGTTACGGCGTAACTCTCAACTAAGGTTACGCCGTAATCATGTAGGTCATGAAGTATTTCGCGCCTCCATCAACTACGCTGTAATATCCTCACAAGCATTACGACGTAACAACCTTCATTAAGAGGTTACGGCATAACTCACATCAGCTCTACGACGGAGCTGCAAACTACGACGTAACCATTTCTTATTGTTACACCGTAGTCACTTTAACGAGGCGTATGTTTTGAAGATAATTAAGTTACAGTGTAACTCGCAATTTTAGTTACGCCGTAACTATGACCGGGCCTATAAATACAAGCCCTAAAATCTGCATTTCACATCATTCACTCATAACTCAAAGGCATAAAACGTGAAGAGGTTTCCAAAGGCAGATCACACGGAGCATACGGAGCCATCTCCAAGGGAGGAATCACACCATATCGATAAGAATTAGCGATCATTTCTATCTTTTACTTTAATTCATGTATTTCATTATGTTAAACATTGAATTTATTGTATCTTTTAATATGATCGGCTAAGCACCTTTGGTGCTAGCCTAGTTATGATTCCTTGAATGTATTTGTAGAAAACTAGAAGGGGGGTTGAATAGTTTACCAATTAAAAATTTTGTTTTGAAACTTATTGAAAGATCAATTGATATTGATCTTGGATATGTTGATGAAATATGCAAGCAATATGTAAAGAGTAAATAAGGAAAGAAATGATCAAACCACAACAAGTTGTTTATAGTGGTTCGGTCTACAAGGACTCTTTTTCCTTGCCCTACTCCACTCCCGAGTCTCACACTCAAGAGTTTAACTTCACTAGTCAACAAGCTCCTTTCACCGCGGAGAAAACCTTTACACTTAACACACTATTTCCGACACTAAGCTAGATGTCGAGTTCTTTCCAAGGGTACAACTACTCCCACACACAATGTATTTTGAGGACTAAAATACTAACCACTCACACTCACAAGATTATGATGGTTTAATACAACAATGAAGTATGAATCAACACTAGATCATACAACACTAAACAAACAAGACTTCCAACTTCTCGTTTGAAGCTTGAATGTGACTTGATCTTCTTTGCTACAAAAGAGATCAATAATATGATATGAAACCGAGTTAGAAAGGTTAGAGAAGATATGTATGAGTATGATAGAAAGGGATGAAAAACTACTTGGTTTGGCTTTGCTATTTATAGCCAAAACCATCAATGACATCCACGGACCGCGGACCCTTAAAAGGGTTCCGCCTGTTGTGGATTTTGGTGTCACGGTCCGATGTACCAAGATATCAAGACCTTGCCAAAGTCAACCATATCTATGTAAGATTGTGTAAGATATGAAGAGTACAAATCCACACAAAATATCTAATGAAATCTTTCAATGATTTCCATGATGCATTACATGATGTCATGTGTTGTCTTTCTATATTTAGAAATATGCAAATGCATAAGTAATGTTTAGTTTTAAGAAACTAAAACATTCTAAAACTACTATCATACATTATGCTTAGACTCATATTGAGATATGATTAGTCACAATGTAAATGCTTAAATGATGAAGATATTGTTTGAAAAAGCTTGTTTTAATATCTATTAAACTTGACAAGCTTTAAGCTTTTATACAAATTAAATTTACTTTTGTCGTTATCAAAACTTAGGTAAAGATCAAAATATAAATAACGTTTAATGACGATATTTGTATTAACAATCTCCCTTTTGTTGAGGACAAAATATAAATTTTATTTTTATAAAGATACAAAGTTTGTGCAATTAGTTTTAGAACTTGAAAAGGAAATGATAATGCAAGTGTATGATGTTTGACTTTTTCGAGAAAGTCAAAGTATTCACTAGTTGATGCATGATGTTGACTTTTCGGAAAGTCAGTATGCAGATTGACTTTTTAAGAAAAGTCAAGTATTACCAATGAAGTATCCTATTTGACTTTTTCGGAAAGTCAATGTATGCGCTTGACTTTTCGAAAAAGTCAAATATAAACAAGTTCAAGTTGTATATTTTCTCCCTTTTGTCTCAACGAAAAGAAGAGGCGATCTGAATGTAATGAGCGAGCCATTATCTCCCTTGATCAAAGCTCCCCTAAATTGGGTGCTTAATGGAAGATACATGGATTGTGAAAATAAAGCTACAAAAGATGTTAGTAATAATGATCATTCACAAGCATTTCCAAACACTATGTAATGGCACCAACAATATAATAAACATCATTCATTAGTTAAAATTTTCATGAATAAAGATCATGAAAAGAGAACACAATGATGTGTTTTAGTACAAGAAAATAAATATTCCTAAGAAAAGAAACTTAGAAATCTAATCTATGATCATCCTAATGAGATGGAGTATGAAAGAAGCGTTGAGGCGCTCAAGGATGTGATTGAGGATGAACCTCATTTCCTCTTGGAAGTCATGGACCATAACCGGGTCCTTTCAACGGTTTGGTCCGTTTGCTCACAAGTTGAACAACCGTGCCTAGGGGGTAGTATGTTTGGGAAGGTTGTGGTGGTGGTATGGTAGATGTGTTTGTCACACCCCAAATTACGATTTGCGTGCTGAATGGAATTCACGTGGATTGACCGTCATAGCATCACCATCACAGTTATATTGAACGACCTAAAGTGTCGTTTGAAAAGAACACCGTTTGATATATTAAAACATTCGAGTTACAAAGATAGGTCCCAAATGAAAGTTACTATGTGGAAAATAAGTTTGGTACAAGTCAAACGATGTTTTAAAGTGTATAAATCCCATGTGAGACGCGTCGTCACCGCGACTATATGATATGTCCACATGCATGCCATGAAGTGAATGCCTTAGTTACCTGAAAATACATTGCTAAAAGTGTCAACACAATGGTTGAGTGAGTTCATAGAGTTTATGTAAATGTTAATACGACTACCACAAGTATAAATTATGTATGACAATGATGTCACAAAATGATACAATTGCTTAAGCACATGACACGAAACTTGACTGATTATGATGTTCGCTTCAACAGAGTGTTTTGCCAAACAACTCAAATAATGATTATGAAATGAAATGCATCCGTCCGGTTGAATCCGCCAACCCGGATGGAGGTGTCACCTCGATAGATCTATCCACTCACCCACGCTTCTATGAAATTAACGGTTCATGTTTATGAAATGGGGACATTTAATCGGCAATGAGGTAACTTAAGCAATATAATGAATTTGATATACTTGGTATCGTAATAAAATGATATGCAATGTATTCTCCCCTGTAGGTTTGAAATAAAGTAAAACTTGAATAAATCGGGCTATGAAAACTCACTGTTGCAATGATTATGATGACAAAAGTGGATACACTGAAATGTAGCGTGAATCTCGAAACTGACCTATTATGAATGATATGATATATAATAAGTCATGATGTAATGTTATGCATACATTTCATACGATATCTATACCACTTGTGAATTTTTGAAAATAATACTTTTCGTCGAAAAATACTCTTTTGACGTCTTGACCATTCTTAAATTACTTTGCAAGTATTTACGTCAAAATGACATCCTACAATAGTTATTTAATGATTTATTATGAATTTATAACTTTTCGTCATAAAATAATGTCGTTGAAATTTCCATGAAAGTGACTAAAACGACCTCTAAAAGCTAGTCGTAAAATGGTGCACGTCGAGCGTTAGGAAACAAACTCAACGGTTTTAGGAAGCTTGTTTCATTATCTCAAAGTTTTAGTGTTTAAGTTTCCATCCTAGAGGTCTCGATCACAAAGAAAATATAGGTTAAGTATAGTTTAAAGGATGGTTTTCGGCCAAGTTTGAGTAACCGTATTTAATTCATTACAACTCCGCTAGACAAACGGTCGGACATTTTGGAAAATATACTTGGCGAACTTACTTTTACTAGAAGACATCACTTTATAAAAAGTTCTACATCAATGTTAAAAACAACCTTCAACATGGTCTCTAGTTTTGCCGTAATACTTGTCTATTAGAAATAATATAGTTTTTCTTATATAATAAAATTGCGGCAACTTTGTGAAAACGTGTATAATTTAATCGTTACAAGTCCGTTTTCTACGTTTTATATGTCCTTAGCTTTGTATCAAAGTATACTAACATATTTTTGACAAGTCGACATGATTTATAACGCCTAAGTTTCATTTTTGACTCGTACAAAATAAACAATACATGCTGAAATTTCCAGAAAATTATAGTTTTCGTCGTCAACTTGAAAAATTCATAACTTCTTCGTTATAGCTCCGTTTTAATCCGTTCAAGCGGCCACGTTTTCGTTTTAAAGTGTATTTTCTAAATCTCTAGGCCAAAAATTTTTATTCACTGTAGAGATTTCCAGATTTTGAAAATAAGGACAGACCCTTTTTAAAACGTGTCGAAATGAGTTTTTCTCGCGCCAAACCTATTCTAACCCATTCAAAACAACTCCGAAGCTATTCTAATCCTACCATACACCTTCTTAGGGTGTCATGGGTTCCTAGACATCACCAAGAGTGATATATAACAAGGTGTAATTATAGGATGACTTATATATACATAACTCTTAAAATCAATGAAAAAGTGGTATAAACCTCATGAGACTTGCATGTTTTCTCAAATAAAATGAAATGACCATAACAATGAATATGAAATATTATGATGAATATGAATGCTTACTAGTAACTTGATGAGGTTATAAGAACAAAAGATTTTCCTAATCACCCAAGGTTTTATTTCAAAACCTATACAAAGAGTGTAACTAGAGTGTAATAATCTTGTCTTGAAAATTTTTGAGGCTTCCTTCTTGGTCTTGTGGTTTGCCGGTTATGTGATGAAGGAGAGAGAGAAATGGTTTACACTTTGTATTTTGCAAGTTGTATGTGTAATGTTATGTATATAATACAATATAATTTGTAAGATATTATGAAACTTTATGTGACTCACCCTTGTTTGTCGAAAAGGGTGTATATACATAAGCTAGTGATTTTTTTATTTAGTAATTAGATGTAAAGTAGATGTACATTAGTAGTATAGTTAAGTAATTAAGTGCATTTAAGCTTGTAAGGTAGCGTTAATTAAAATAAATTTTAACGGGTCAAAATAAAACATATTGAAGTCATAAAATTTTAAAACTACATTTCTTGAATAATTTGAGTGAAATGATAATTATCGTAGAATTTAAGAAAACCGTAATTATATAAATATAACAATTTATATACAAAATAAATTTAAAACACCGGGTAAACTTGTAATATTATTTTTATAATCTTAATATGAATATAAAAATATATTGGGATAATTTTTGGAAGTATCGGATCAATTGTTCAAAATAATTAATTACGCGATAACGTTTATTTAATATGAAATTATACGTTTAACGAAAAATGCAAAACCATGCATGAACTAATATGATGATAATGATGCTAATGAAATGTAGACTAAACCTAGTCTATATGAAATGTCCTTGATGATTGTTCATGAATTCGCAGCTAAACCATTAAGGTTACGCTGAATTTGATACTGTAAACCTAGTTTACGATAAATGATGAAATAGTGAAACTTGAGAAATGACCGAAATTGCGAGTTGTCACATTCGCCCATCAAAAGGAATTCAGTCCACGAATTGGTTCGTGTTAGTCTATCGAATTTTGAGTTTGTGATGAATATCGAGGAAAGAAGACATGAAGAGGTGTCGTTACGGTTATCGATGATTGAGAGCGTACAAAACATCGTAGTAAAGAAAATATTGGATGAGTATCTTCGATGAGCATCACTTTGACTTTGGAATATGTGAACATTTTGCTTGCACTAAGATTTATAAATAATCGCTCCCAACATAACATGATCCCTCCAGAATTAGACATAGTTAGCTAGGCTATGCATAATTAAGGAACGATGATGTGACATTCGGTTTAGTTGTTATAACTCTCAATGTTTACAAAGATTTAAACTGTCGTTAAAATGATAGTTAAAGTAAAGGAATTAAAATTCTCGTAGTAATAACAAATCGGAAAGAAAATAAAGTACGATAGATGAGAATATTTTACAACAGTGGTTTATCAAAAGTAGTACATCTTAAGTTATAAAGTTTCGTATACGATGGAAGACATAAACGTAGTACGACATAATACATAAGGAAAATAAGACTGTTAGTTTCCGAACTTCTTCAGTCTTCTGCGTTGTTGAAATCCTGTTGAGCTTCTCCTCCTTCTAACATGTATGCTTTCTCTTGAGTACCTTCCACTTGTTGACCTTTGTTTTGGGGACATTGGTTCCGATAGTGTCCTTGCTCCCCACATCCGAAACATGTAATCATAGCTTTACCTCTACAATCTCTGGCGAGGTGTCCCGGTTTTTGACAGTTGCGGCACTTGGCAGGGCAAAGACCTGAGTGATGAAACTTACATCGATTACATAGTGGTTGAGTTCCAATATATCCTTTTCCTTTGCAGTCCTTGGTAAGGTGTCCCACTTTGTGAAAGCTAAAGCATATACCACATGGACCATCATGATGTAGCGTGCATTGGTGGCCTCGTGGTAAGTTTCCAGTATAAGCTCTTTCCTTTGTTGGTGCAGCAACATAGACCCTGGCGACTTCTTGTCTTCTATTCAGTTGTTGGTGATGGTTAGTGTTACGGTTTTGTTTGTCATTACTATAACTTCCCTGGTGGTTTTTCCATTTCCTTTTGTTGTTAGTTTGATTGTTGTTGTTGTTATTATTGTCGATAATGTTTTCCCTCTTCACAACTTGAGCCATGAGTATTTGAGTCATCCGGGTAGATTCTTCAATTGTTTGTGGATCGGAAGAAGTTACATCTCCTTGGATACTTTGTGGAAATCCTCCAATGAAATTATCCAATAGTTTCTCATTGTCTGAAACCATAGCTGGACAAAGAACAACCAACTCTTGAAACCTTTTGATGTAAGCAAGTCTAGCGATTTCAAGAAGATTGCGGCTTCGGCGGCGATTACCATTGCTCGTTCTTTCCTTAGTGCCTCGGATATACTATCCTCTACGTACTTTTGGATAGCGGTGGTGTCATTTCGTGCGGCTTTCTTGGCGCCATAACTCTTCAAAATATGAGGAAAGGTGAGGCGTAGCAAAGTCCGATGTTAATAATAAACGCCCAAAGAGATATGATATGAGGTGATAAGTTTGAGGTTATTTTTCAAAATAATCGACGGTTTCCTAAAAGATGGATTATGAGATGTTGTAAGTGCTTCAAATATATGATAGTTTAGTGACTTAATGTGTGAATAACGTGTAACTCGACATGTTAGTGGTGAAACAAAGGAGTGAGAGTAACTTTGCCCTACTTAAAGGTTTATCTCGGCATTCGATGTTATCGATGATGAATCAGCTGATATTAAATTTGTGATAGGAAATGACAAGGCATTCTCCACGTTAGAATCTAAAGAAAGGATAATGGAATGGGTATTTTAAGGCATCCATGTGACAATCGATTTGAAATGAAAGTAAATAACTCAAAAAAAAAAATGTACGTATAAACCGCATGTAAAGTGAATATGCACTTATGATGAAATGATGAGATGCTATGATGATGTAGTTATAGTCTAGGGTCAATGATGCAACCTAGTTCTCTATAATCGAAGCTCGATGCCAATCACACCCCAAATTACCGATTTGCGTGCGGAATGGAATTCCCGGGATTGACCGTCTTAGCATCACCATCACAGTTATATTGAACGACCTAAAGTGTCGTTTGAAAAGAACACCGTTTGATATATTAAAACATTCGAGTTACAAAGATAGGTCCCAAATGAAAGTTACTATGCGGAAAATAAGTTTGGTACAAGTCAAACGATGTTTTAAAGTGTATAAATCCCATGTGAGACGCGTCGTCACCGCGACTCTATGATATGTCCACATGCATGCCATGAAGTGAATGCCTTAGTTACACGAAAATACATTGCTAAAAGTGTCAACACAATGGTTGAGTGAGTTCATAGAGTTTATGTAAATGTTAATCGACTACCACAAGTATAAATTATGTATGACAATGATGTCACAAAATGATACAATTGCTTAAGCACATGACACCAAGCTTGACCGATTATGATGTTCGCCCCAGCAGTGTTTTGCCAAACAACTCAAATAATGATTATGAAATGAAATGCATCCGTCCGGTTGGAATCCGCCAACCCGGATGGAGGTGTCACCTCGATAGATCTATCCACGCACCCACGCTTCTATGAAATTAACGGTTCATGTTTATGAAATGGGGACATTTAACGGCAATGAGGTAACTTAAGCAATATAATGAATTTGATATACTTGGTATTGTAATAAAATGATATGCAATGTATTCTCCCGTAGGTTTGAAATAAAGTTAAAACTTGAATAAATCGGGCTATGAAAACTCACTTTGCAATGATTATGATGACAAAAGTGGATACATTGAAATGTAGCGTGAATCTCGAACCGACCTATTATGAATGATATGATATATAATAAGTCATGATGTAATGTTATGCATACATTTCATACGATATCTATACCACTTGTGAATTTTTGAAAATAATACTTTTCGTCAAAAATACTCTTTTGACGTCTTGACCATTCTTAAATTACTTTTGCAAGTATTTACGTCAAAATGACATCCTACAATAGTTATTTAATGATTTATTATGAATTTATAACTTTTCGTCGTAAAATAATGTCGTTGAAATTTCCATGAAAGTGACTAAAACGACCTCTAAAAGCTAGTCGTAAAATGGTGCACGTCGAGCATTAGGAAACAAACTCAACGGTTTTAGGAAGCTTGTTTCATTATCTCAAAGTTTTAGTGTTTAAGTTTCCATCCTAGAGGTCTCGATCACAAAGAAAATATAGGTTAAGTATAGTTTAAAGGATGGTTTTCGGCCAAGTTTGAGTAACCGTATTTAATTCATTACAACTCCGCTAGACAAACGGTCGGAAATTTTGGAAAATATACTTGGCAAACTTACTTTTACTAGAAGACGTCACTTTATAAAAAGTTCTACATCAATGTTAAAAACAACCTTCAACATGGTCTCTAGTTTTGCCGTAATACTTGTCTATTAGAAATAATATAGTTTTTCTTATATAATAAAATTACGGCAACTTTGTGAAAACGTGTATAATTTAATCGTTACAAGTCCGTTTTCTACGTTTTATATGTCCTTAGCTTTGTATCAAAGTATACTAACATATTTTTGACAAGTCGACATGATTTATAACGCCTAAGTTTCATTTTTGACTCGTACAAAATAAACAATACATGCTGAAATTTCCAGAAAATTATAGTTTTCGTCGTCAACTTGAAAAATTCATAACTTCTTCGTTATAGCTCCGTTTTAATCCGTTCAAGCGGCCACGTTTTCGTTTTAAAGTGTATTTTCTAAATCTCTAGGCCAAAAATTTTTATTCACCGTAGAGATTTCCAGATTTTTAAAATAAGGACAGACCCTTTTTAAAACGTGTCGAAATGAGTTTTTCTCGCGCCAAACCTATTCTAACCCATTCAAAACAACTCCGAAGCTATTCTAATCCTACCATACACCTTCTTAGGGTGTCATGGGTTCCTAGACATCACCAAGAGTGATATATAACAAGGTGTAATTATAGGATGACTTATATATACATAACTCTTAAAATCAATGAAAAAGTGGTATAAACCTCATGAGACTTGCATGTTTTCTCAAATAAAATGAAATGACCATAACAATGAATATGAAATGTTATGATGAATATGAATGCTTACTAGTAACTTGATGAGGTTATAAGAACAAAAGATTTTTCCTAATCACCCAAGGTTTTTATTTCAAAACCTATACAAAGAGTGTAACTAGAGTGTAATAATCTTGTCTTGAAAATTTTTTGAGGCTTCCTTCTTGGTCTTGTGGTTTGCCGGTTATGTGATGAAGGAGAGAAGAGAAATGGTTTACACTTTGTATTTTGCAAGTTGTATGTGTAATGTTATGTATATAATACAATATAATTTGTAAGATATTATGAAACTTTGTGTGACTCACCCTTGTTTGTCGAAAAGGGTGTATATACATAAGCTAGTGATTTTTTTTTTATTTAGTAATTAGATGTAAAGTAGATGTACATTAGTAGTATAGTTAAGTAATTAAGTGCATTTAAGCTTGTAAGGTAGCGTTAATTAAAAATAAATTTTAACGGGTCAAAATAAAACATATTGAAGTCATAAAAATTTTAAAACTACATTTCTTGAATAATTTGAGTGAAATGATAATTATCGTGTAGAATTTAAGAAAACCGTCGTAATTATATAAATATAACAATTTATATACAAAATAAATTTAAAACACCGGGTAAACTTGTAATATTATTTTTATAATCTTAATATGAATATAAAAATATATTGGGATAATTTTGGAAGTATCGGATCAATTGTTCAAAATAATTAATTACGCGATAACGTTTATTTAATATGAAATTATCGTTTAACGAAAATGCAAAACCATGCATGAACTAATATGATGATAATGATGCTAATGAAATGTAGACTAAACCTAGTCTATATGAAATGTCCTTGATGATTGTTCATGAATTGCAATAAACCATTAAGGTTACGAATTTGATACTCAGAAACCTAGTTTACGATAAATGATGAAATAGTGAAACTTGAGAAATGACCCGAAATTGCGAGTTGTCACGGTGTTGGTGGTGTTGGGGATGTTTGGGGTGGTCATGATGGAGGCTAGCAAAGCATTTTGCATTTGCATAGTCTCACTAAGGTGAGAATCCACCATGCCTTTGAATTGGTGGAGGTTGTGAAGTTTCGCTGAATCTCCTCTCAGTGGGATTGGCATCCCACATGCACTCCTCAATGTCCTCAAGATGAGGGACATTGATGTGGGAGTGGATGGTCCCTATAAAGGACCATGAATGTCTTTATGAATGGGGTGGAAGAGAAGAGGCTTAGGCCCTAATGGGCGTTTGGGTCAAAGATGACCGAGGTGACTCATGAGCGATCCGCTCAATTGTGCCAAAGGATGGCAATGGTGGTGGATGATTTGGCCTAGGAGGCAAGTCATCCAAGTCCTCCAAGAAAGGATTTGGTGAAGTTGGTGGAGTGGAAAATAACTCCATAGGAATGAGAGTTGGAGACCTTGGTGGTGAAGGTGGTGAGGGTGTTTTGGATGTTTGGATGGGTGTCGGTGGAGGTGAAGTTGGTGTTTTTGTAGGTGGTGGAGTGGTGATCACAATGTGTGATTGAGTAGGTGTAGCCAAGGTAAGGCTTGTATCATCTCGGATGGGAGATGAGATTGTGAGCGGAGAAGACTCGGATGAGGAGCTAAGGTTAACGAAGCAACAAGGCCTCACACTAATTCTAGCGGTTTTCTTGCAAGGTGATAACGCTCAAATTGTGCATGTTTTTAGTAGCGTTATCCGTGCTTTTATGTGTGTTATTTGGTTATAATCATATGCTTTTGATGCTTAATCGCATAAAAGTGCGTTTGCTAGTTCATTTGTAGCCAAGTGCGGAAAGTGGAGAAAAGACGGAAAAGAAGTAAAATACGAAGATTTCTCCATTTACTGAAGAATTCCGACCAAAGAAAGACTTGTGGAGTATATTCGAGAAGATAAAGTCATCAAGTTAGTGGTCCAAAGACTCAAGAATAAAGTTCAAGAAGGAAAACGAGAAAGAAATGAAGAAAAGAAGCTTAAACGAAGACATATTGGAAGACTCGTTGTTCGACACACCTTCACCATTTTGGCCATAACTTTGGCATACGGACTCCGTTTGACCCCCGTTCATGACCACGGAAAGATAAGAGAAAGATCTACAACTTTCGTGTTTATGACTTTTATGATTTTGCTCCAACCGATCGGTCGAGTCCCGTAACCGATTCGGTTGGAGAGTATCAAAAGACCAACCGATTCGGTTGGAGCCCAACCGGATCCGGTTGAGGTCCTGTTCACCATTTTTGCACTACTAAGACTCCAAACGTGTTCCAAATGATTCTAGTCCCTTCCTACATGGTTTCTAGTCCCTTCCAAGCTCCTTGGCCTCCAAGTAATGCATTGAATACCCTAAGCCTTGGTAGTAGTATAAATAGAACCCATTTGGCACCTTATTTCATCATCCCTTCTCCATCTTTCTCATCCCTTTCATCCACCACTCCATCTCTAGGTGTGAAATTCAAGCCTCCACCCTTAAGGACGAATTTCCACCTAAAACAACATCCTCTCTCAACTTACCTTCCCAAAGGTGTGAAATTCAAGCCTCCACCCTTAAGGACCTAATTTCCACCTAGAGAACACAACCACTCTCAATATCTTCACCCCAAAGGTGTGAAACTCAAGCCTCCACCCTTAAGGACGAGTTTCCACCAACTATCCTATCCCAACTTGTGTGAAATTCAAGCCTCCACCCTTAAGGACAATTTCCACCAATTACACCAACTTATCTTCCCAAAGACCACAAACCTCTCCCAAATTCGTGTAGTGTGCTCAAGGGTTGTTGAAGGCGTTTGGACATCATTTTCCGGCTTGGTAGAACTATTGTAGTTGATTGGAGGCTTGAAGGAGTGCTATAATCCTTCATCTTTGCCTATTGTAATTCATACTTTGGGTAAACCTTGTTACTTTTCTATTTAAAGATGTTTGTTATTGATATGATTATTGAGATTTTGTGTTTGATTGGAATAATGATGAATGTCTTGATACTTGCTTGTTCTTACATTGCTTTTCTTGTTGGTTTGATATGTGACAATCATAACCATCAACTTGTTACTTGTTCTTATAATGCTTTTCTTGTTGGTTTGATCCGTGACAATCATAACCATCAACTTGTTACTTGTTACTTGCTTAAACAAACAAACGACACTTGTAGTGCAACCAAGTCTCTTGGGACGACCTTGATTTACCATATACTATACTACAACTTGACTAGGGTATACTTGCCCGAATGTGTTCCTAGTTAACCGGTAATTCTTGTTATAAATTTAAAACCACGATGAAGCACATCAAGTTTTTGGCGCCGCTGCCGGGGATTTGTTTTGCACTTGTTTGTTTGTTTGATTGTTTTCTTGATTGATAGATTGTTTGTTTGCTTTCATGATAATTCCGACATCGTCAACATCAAGTTTTTGGCGCCGCTGCCGGGGACTTGCGTTTGTATTCTTGTGTTTGTTTGCTTGTTGAATTGATTGCTCTTGATGTTTGCTCATGATCTTTGCTTGAATGCTTGTCTTTTTCTTAAAATCTCTAATTTTTCAAAATTGCTCAAATGATCTTTGCATCAAAATCAAGTTTTTGACATTGGGATTTCGTTTCATGTGTTTTAAAAATGCTCATTTCAATGATTGCTTTCTAAGTGTGCTCGAAAATGTTTGCGAAAAAACCACCAAAACCACCCAGAATCAACCAACCGAATCGGTTGGCACTCCAACCGGATCGGTTGGAAGCCTCGTACTTAATAAAACCACTACAACCGATCGGTCACTACCGTAACCGGATCCGGTTGTGTGTTCTGTTAAAAAAAAAAAATAAATAAATAAAAAAAAAATCCGTGTGTTTCTTGTTTCGTGTGTTTGTTTTTTTTTTATGTGATCTCTTGCATGTTTGTGTTTCTTTTTGTTTGTGTTCTTATTGTCTATGTTAGTTTTGTATTAATCTTGAATAAGACTATCTTGTTTTAGATTATCTTGTTTGATTTGCTTTACGTGACTAATTATTTGTGTTTGCGTCTATGTGATTTTCATTTTCTGTGATTGTTCTTTTATTTGTTTTAAGTGTCGTGTTATGTTTTTGGTCATCTTCTAATATATTTGTTTATGTGTTTTATTTAATTGTGTTCGTAACCTTTCGTGTTCTTATTTTACTTTATCAATAAATGTTTTGAAATAAAACTAGTTCTCTAAAAAAAAAAAAAAAAAAAAAAAAAAAAAATTAGAAAAACTCCTCCGACCGATCGGTCGCAACCCGTAACCGGTTCGGTTGGAAGGATTGGTCACAGTTTGGTTTATTCCAACCGATCGGTCACTCCCCGTAACCGGATCGGTTGGACTAATCTGTTAAAAAAAAATCCTTTTTTATTTTTTGGTTTTTGTGTGTTTGTGTTTAGGTTAAATAAGTTTAAATGTCTTTTTGTTTTTGCAAGAGTATCATTTCTTTTATTTGGTTTTTCCATTTTAAGTTTTGTTAATTTGGTACATTGTAAATAAATAAGTACATGTGTTTTAAAATAAAAATGTTTTGAACTTTGTGGGTATGTTCACTGGAAACCCTCACGAGACTATAACTCGTCCACTCGGGCCACCGAGGGGTTTAAAGGCTTGTTGCATACGCTAAATGTAACCGTGATTCCTACGAAAGTGAGTTTTAGATTTTACGCGTTTTTGTAGTTTATTTTATTTTTGCAGATTTAATAAGCTCTTGGAGGAAGGATTGGTTGGATCGTGAACCTTATACTCTTGGTATTGGACATGTTTGGATGAGAAATCGATTGATCTCACACGCTTATGCTAGCCCTTGCGTAGCATTTTATCATATGGAGTTCGATCGTGATGTTTAGCCCGGGAGGTTTCGTTTCACTTAGACTTATTATTTTAATTTTCCCTATCTTTACATGCTTTAGTTTTCACAATTGCTTTATTTTGTTTCTTTGTTATTTTTCCTTTGTTGGTTTGTTTGGTAAATTATTTTAATAAATTGACTTTTCAAGTCCCTCGAAGTAAGGCTCACCCATTGTAAACAAACCGTGTGAGAGGTATAAGGCGGGTCTCCATGATTCCCTAAAGAAGTTTGGTTTTAATATGCTTACGACACGCTTCTCCGCTTCTTTGTGCGTTTCAATGGAGCTACCGAGAACTCGTGGGACAAGAATAAGTCATGTTTGGTATTAAAAAAAAAAAAAAAAAAAAAAATTAAAAAGAAAAAAAAAAAAAAAATTAGAAAAAAAAAAAAAAATAGTCGTAACTAGATTTTTAAGTTATTTTTCTTTTGTGTGCTTAACTTAAGTGTGGGGGGGAAATATTATTGTGAAAAGCGAAACTAGTTTATAAATTCCAAATGTTTGGGCCAATTTTGAAATTTTGTGAGCTTGTTTGCCCTTGTGATCTAGTTGTTTTCACGCGTATAGGTTAATATATTAGAATAACTGGATCAACCCACTGGTGAAATCGGTAATTTTTGAAAAACTTGAGATGTGTCCCGATTAATATTGCAATCCATTCTGGGATCGATGACATTTGCTAGCACATATTATAGCCTTTCCACTAAACTGTGAGGATTTGAGCCTATTTCTTATATAGCATACATCTTTTATGCTTGGATCTTTTTCCTTGAGTGTGCCGGTGATTTTATTTATTCTAGAACTTGTACTTGCAAATCATTACCAGATCGCAGTAAGATCACATTCGTGTGATATAAGTGTTTACGTGTGATAAAGAGGCACCTTAGGATAAAACCCAAATGGCCTTCCATTTTACATCTAATGATATATTAGCTAACCACATCGGTTAGTTAACCACCCACATGGACCCATTTGTTAGCGCTCATCTTTAGTGCTAGATACCCTTAGTTACACCCTCCGAGCCATCCCTTTCTTTTTGTTTAATCCAGAAAAATACAAAAATATTTTACACCTTTAAACCTTAGCCTACCCCTTGTCAATGTCTAAATGGTTGGTTGCTAGTTGCTTGGTATGATTGGATTGTTTTTATGATTATGAGTTATCCGCACTTTGCCATTCGTGTGTGCCATTCGACAAAGGCGAAGAGTGCACCTTCTTATTTGTATTTTTGTGGTGATGCTTATACGAAGTGTGGGGAGATGTGAAGTATGAAAAAAAAATATGAAAAAAAAAAAAAAAGAAAAGAAAAAAATGTGTGATGACAATTATAGCCAATGTGCTATATTATTATGAAAATGAAGGAAGATGAAGTATGTTTGAGTTATCGATTAGCCAATGTGCTAAGACGTGATATATATATATTTGGTGATCGATATTTGAAGAGGAGAAGATAGTAACTATAATCATTTCCGGGTTTGCGGATTGTTTGGTGACTAGCAACATGGGTATTAGACTTGACTTTATTTTTCTTTTAACACCAATTTCATAAATATTCCCATGCCTTATCCATACCCTTTATTCACCCTTTAGCCTATCGTTATAACCCGAATAAAGCCCTCTTTAGATGTTTACACTTGGTGCTTACGCCACGTCGGTGGAGTTTTGTTTCTTGTACAAGCCTATGGTAATATTTAGATCATGACTGAGCAATATGAGTGTACTATTCCTTAATACTATCCATCACTAAATAAAATGAGTGTTGAGTGAATTATACATACGTTCTTTTTCGTGAGGTGCTTAGCCATGTTATCAAGCGAGAGAGTCCATAAGGTATTGTCAAACATCTCGATTTTTCACCTCTTAAAGCTTAAAATGATGAATCTTATCTCGTACTTGTACTTGGTAGATTTGCATCACATTTTCTAATCAACTTTTATGCACCATGTGGTATTT
Organism: Chrysanthemum lavandulifolium; assembly: GCA_022545495.1. Taxonomy (NCBI): domain Eukaryota; kingdom Viridiplantae; phylum Streptophyta; class Magnoliopsida; order Asterales; family Asteraceae; genus Chrysanthemum; species Chrysanthemum lavandulifolium. The sequence goes on along the minus strand of CM040241.1, from coordinate 145,937,263 downwards.
ATTTTTTTCTTAATTTCTAGATTTGCTTGAGGGCAAGCAAAACCTTAAGTGTGGGGAGTTTATGCTCATTTTCGCTTATTTTATATATATAAAAAAAAAAAAAAAAAAAAAAAAAAATATTTTCTTTTCTTTGTCATTCGGTTTGTCTTTTAATTTTTCTTTTCTTAGATTTGCTTGAGGGCAAGCAAAGTTTAAGTGTGGGGAATTTGATAACGCTCAAATTGTGCATGTTTTAGTAGCGTTATCCGTGCTTTTATGTGTGTTATTTGGTTATAATCATATGCTTTTGATGCTTAATCGTACAAAAGTGCGTTTGCTAGTTCATTTGTAGCCAAGCACAGAAAGTGGAGAAAAGACGGAAAAAGAAGTAAAATCGAAGATTTCTCCATTTACGAAGAATTCCCGACCAAAGAAAGACTTGTGGAGTATATTCGAGAAGATAAAGTCATCAAGTTAGTGGTCCAAAGACTCAAGAATAAAGTTCAAGAAGGAAAACGAGAAAGAAATGAAGAAAAGAAGCTTAAACGAAGACATATTGGAAGACTCGTTGTTCCCGACACACCTTCACCATTTTGGCCATAACTTTGGCATACGGACTCCGTTTGACCCCCCGTTCGCGGCCACGGAAAGATAAGAGAAAGATCTACAACTTTCGTGTTTATGACTTTTTATGATTTTTGCTCCAACCGATCGGTCGAGTCCGTAACCGATTCGGTTGGAGAGTCAAGTCAGAAGACCAACCGATTCGGTTGGAGCCCAACCGGATCCGGTTGGAGGTCCTGTTCACCATTTTGCACTACTAAGACTCCAAACGTGTTCCAAATGATTCTAGTCCCTTCCTACATGGTTTCTAGTCCTTCCAAGCTCCTTGGCCTCCAAGTAATGCATTGAATACCCTAAGCCTTGGTAGTAGTATAAATAGAACCCATTTGGCACCTTATTTCATCATCCCTTCTCCATCTTTCTCATCCCTTTCATCCACCACTCCATCTCTAGGTGTGAAATTCAAGCCTCCACCCTTAGGACGAATTTCCACCTAAAACAACATCCTCTCTCAACTTACCTTCCCCAAAGGTGTGAAATTCAAGCCTCCACCCTTAGGACGAATTTCCACCTAGAGAGAACACAACCACTCTCAATATCTTCACCCCAAAGGTGTGAAACTCAAGCCTCCACCCTTAAGGACGAGTTTCCACCAACTATCCTATCCCAACTTGTGTGAAATTCAAGCCTCCACCCTTAAGGACGAATTTCCACCAATTACACCAACTTATCTTCCCCAAAAGACCACAAACCTCTCCCAAATTCGTGTAGTGTGCTCAAGGGTTGTTGAAGGCGTTTGGACATCATTTTCCGGCTTGGTAGAACTATTGTAGTTGATTGGAGGCTTGAAGGAGTGCTATAATCCTTCATCTTTGCCTATTGTAATTCATACTTTGGGTAAACCTTGTTACTTTTCTATTTAAAGATGTTTGTTATTGATATGATTATTGAGATTTTGTGTTTGATTGGAATAATGATGAATGTCTTGATACTTGCTTGTTCTTACATTGCTTTTCTTGTTGGTTTGATATGTGACAATCATAACCATCAACTTGTTACTTGTTCTTATAATGCTTTTCTTGTTGGTTTGATCCGTGACAATCATAACCATCAACTTGTTACTTGTTACTTGCTTAAACAAACAAACGACACTTGTAGTGCAACCAAGTCTCTTGGGACGACCTTGATTTACCATATACTATACTACAACTTGACTAGGGTATACTTGCCCGAATGTGTTCCTAGTTAACCGGTAATTCTTGTTATAAATTTAAAACCACGATGAAGCACATCACAAGGTTTAGGAGAGGATTTTGTCATTTTTGACTTGGGTTTTTCTTTGCTAGATAATGGTAAGAATGAAGAAGGTGTGAGGATGATCATGGTAAAACCTCTCAATTTATAGAAGTGAAAAATTATGGAGAAATGTGTTTGATTTGATGTTAAACCATTGAAGAGATGATGTTCCTAATGATTTGGAAGTGGGTTGAATGCTAGTCATATCACCCAACAAGAGAGATGGAGTGAAGAAGAAAAGATTTGCAATAAATGTGTGCTAATGATTGGAATTTCCTAACAATCGATTACCCACGGATTGAAGGTACCAAAATTTGGTTCCTTCCTTTATGCCAAAGGGCTCCTTGGGTGGATTTTTCAAATTTTGAATTTTGGTGGAAATGGATTTCTTATATACCTAAGTGAATTATACTAGTTCTAATAAGAGTATAAACTAGTTAAGATTGACTTATAAGTAATGGATGGTAATTTGGAATCACGAAGAGTCGAAATTCGAAAGTTACCGGAGGATCCACGGCACCAAAATTTACACGGCCGGAACCCTAAAAGGGTGTTGTCTGTCCTTTGTCTGCACGGTGGTACCATTTACATAACGGACGGTACCAAATCGTTGGTGCCATCTCGATCCGTGTAGTCGTAAAACTTCACGAGTATGTTTTAGGTGTGGGACTTTTCCGAAACCCGAAATTTTCTCAAAACTTGTGACACTAAACATTTCTAGTTAGGAAAAGTAAATAACACATGTATAAACATAGTGGAGCATAGATTTTGAGCAAGGCTTTTGATTTTCACATTATAGTAAAATGGGTAAAATTTGATAGCATACTTGTGCTATCCCCGCATGAGATTGTTAGCATACAACATTGTTTCAAGTTATATTATCATCCTACATAATAAAAACAACTAAATAGTATCAAACATTAACGATAATGTATTGTTCCAAACACTCCTTAAAGTACCCTCATTTGTCCAACTTCTTGTAAATCTTGTTCATCATCCTACCAAGGCACTTGAACATTCCCTTTGCTTGAATTCTGCTGATTCATTCTCGATCTCGGGAAGAGACGCATAATACTCATGAGGTGGAAGATGAGAGCTTGGAAGACCATCCTCGGAGCAATTTGATGATGATGATGGAGTTGGAGGTTTTGCTCTCTTGCCTTTTGTCTTAGCAACTCGATCATCACTCAAAGGTACAAAGATGTGAGGGATGAGTTCATAGTGAAGGTGCATCCCTTTTGGGGTTGGTGGAATTGGTGCAAAGTTTCTATAGAGACGGGTGAGAAGCATCCCGTATGGAAGAGCAACCGATCCTTGAGTTGGAATATCAATCATTCTCCTAGCGATGTAGTAGGCTAAATTGAATGGTTGTCGGGTGGACAAGTTGTAGAGCATGTGACAAAGGCAGCGTTTATGTGATCCCTATTTCCTATGGTGCTAATGACGTTGGCTCTAAGTAGCTCCTCCCATTTCTTAAATTCGGCTTAAGTTCATTTAGCTCCATTCCATATGGATCTCGGTTTACCTCTTTTCCCTTTCGGGTAACTCGGGTTGTATCACCCTTTGGGTTAAAAAGGTGTTCGCGGATGGCATCCTTATCTGCCAAACGGGTTTGGTAGGGAGGAGTGCGGTCATTGATTGCATCAAGAACGGTGAGTGACCACTTATCCGAGTAGACACAAGTCCCTCGGTTGGTGTGACAACTCGTACTTTCAGGTCATTTCTCAAAGCAATTCATGCTTCACAATTTCAACATTTATCGTAAACTAGGTTTACGTGTTCCAAATTCGCGTAACCTTAATGGTTTAGCGGCGAATTCATGATCATATCATCACGAACATTTCATATGGACTAAGTTTAGTCTACATTTCATTAGCATCATTTGCATCATGTTAGTTCATTCATGACATTGCATTTCACCTTAAACGTGTAAATTTTATATTAAATAAACGTTATCGCGTGAGTTATTATTTTGAACATTTAATCCGATACTTCCAAAAATGATCCCGATATATTTTTATACTTACATTTAGTTTATAAAAACTATATTTTGAGTTTACCTAGTGTTTTAAATTTATTTTGTATATAAATCGTTAAATTTATATTATTACGACGTAATTCTTAAAAACTACACGATAATTATTATATCACTCAAATTTTACAAGAAATGTATTTTTACAATTTTTATGATCTCATTATACTTTACTTTGATCCATTAAAACTTATTTTTAGTCCATACTACTCTAATTTCACAATTGTATACAAGTTACAACACATTTGTACTTACCTATCTTTACTTACACAATTATTTACACAATAAATAAAAGAAAAAAAAAAAAGAGATATTTTGTTGACAAAAATCCCCCAAAACCGGTTCTAGGGGGGGAGGGGTTGCATTTAATGTTTGTTGAATTATTTTCCTTGATAGTTTATACTTACACTTCACCTCAAATTCCTACCTCATTCATTCTTCACAAATATTTCACAAGTCAAATAAAGTTTTCTCTCTTTGTTTCATCTCTCTAAAACCGGTTCTTCATAGGTGTTTACAAGGGATCATCAAATTTTTCTCAAGCTCAAGTATACACAATCTAGATCACACTCTTATTAAGGTTTTGAAATAAAAACCTAGGGTGTTTAGGTTAATCCTTGTTCTAATCACCTCATCATAGTAGCTTGTAAGCATATTACTTTCATTTTACATTTTCCTTATCATTTCATAAGTATTTCATCATTTTCTTAGCAATCATGCAAGACTTGTGTTTATTTATACCATTTTTACATTGATTTTTAGAGTTTTATACATAAAGGTCATCCTATAACTATTCCCTTGTTATATATTGGTCTTGATGATGTTTAGGAACCCATGACACCCTAAGAAGGTGTATGGTAGGATTAGAATAGCTTTGGAGTTGTTTTGAAGGGATTGGAATAGGTTTAGTACGAGAAAACTATTTTCGCAAGTTATAAAAGTGGTCTGATCATGTTTTGCATTTCGGAAAATCCGACAGAGGCACGAATTTTTGGCCTAGATATTTAGAAAATATACTTTAAAACGAATCCGTGGCGCTTGAACGGATTAAACGGAGTTATAACGAAGAAGTTATGAATTTTTCAAGTTTGACGACGAAATATATAATTTCGAAAATTTCAAAGAAGGTATTTTTATTTTGTACGAGTCAAAACGAGCCTTAAGCTTCACAAATTATTTCGACTTATCAAAAATATATTAGTATACTTTGATACGAAGCTAAGGACATATAATACGTGAAAACGGATTTGAAACGACCAAGATATACACGCTTTCATAAAATTGCCGTAACTATTATTTTTAGAAAACTATATTAATTTTACGAGACAAGTGTTATGGTAACTAAAACGACCATATTGAAGGTCTTTTTTATCTATGATGTAGAACTTTTGTAACGAGATGTCTTCTAATAAAATTTAGATCACCAAGCATACTTTCCAAAACGACCAACCGTTTGTATAGCGGAGTTGTAATAAATTATTTACGGTCGCTTAAACTTTGCCGAAACTCACTTTTTACACAACATTTGGACAAAATCACCATCTTTAACCTTTATTATCTTTATGTTCGAGACCTCTATGACGAAAACTCCTGTACTAAAACTTCTAGATTTTGATACAAGCTTTCTAAAACCGTCGAGTTCGTTTCCTAACGTTCGACGTACACCATTTTACGACTAGCTTTTCGAAGCCATTTTTGTCACTTTCATGAAATTTCCGACGACTTTATTTTTACGACGAAAAGTTAAATTTCACAATAAATCATTACGAAACCAGTGTGGGATGACATTTTGACGTAAATACTTGTAAAGTGATTTAAGAATGGTCAAGACGTCAAAAGGATATTTTTCGATGAAGAGTATTATTTTCAAAACTCACAAATGGTATAAATAACATACGAAATGCATGCATAACATTACATCATAACTCATTACATATCATAACATTCACAATAGGTCACGGTCAAAGGTTGCACCTCATTTCAGTATTGCCATTATATCATCATAAACATTGCAAAGTGAGTTTTCATAGCCCGATTTATTCAAGTTTTACTTATTTCAAACCTACGGGAGAATACATTGCACAACATTTTATTACGATACCAAGTATGTTAAATTCATTTACATTGCTTAAGTTACCACGTTGCGCTTAAATGTCCCATTTAATATGCATGAGCCGTTAATTTCCTAGAAGCGTGTGTGAGTGGATAGATCTATCGAGGTGACGCCCATCCGGGTTGGTGAATCCCAACTAGTCATACGGATGCATTTCATGCATAAACATTATTAGAGTTGTTTGGCAAGACACTCTGTTAGGGCGAACATCGGTCAGAGCTTCGGTATCATGCGCTAAGCAATTGTAACATTTTATGTGACATGATTGTCATACTGTAACATTTTATGTGACATGATTGTCATACCGATTTATACTTGTGGTAGTCGACAACATTTACATAAACCTATGAACTCACCAACCTTGTGTTGACACTTTTAGCAATGTATTTTCGTGTAACTAAGGTATTCACTTCATGGCATGCATTTGGACACATCATGGAGTCGCGGTGACGACGCTGCCTCACTTGGGTTTTACGCACTTTAAAACATCGTTTGAATTGTAACAAACTTATTTCCGCACAAGTTGATTTTCATTTGGGACCTATATTTTGTAAACTCGATTATTTTATTAAATCAAACGACGATTTTCCAAACGACACTTTAGGTCGCTCAATATAACTGTGATTGTGATGCTATGACACCAATCCCTGTGAATTCCATTCCACGCAAAATGTAATTTGGGGTGTGACATTGGAATTCCTAGTACTTGAGCAAAGTTGGCTAAGGTGATGGTGTAGTCGTTTGATTGATTTTAAACCTAAGACAAAATTCATCATCGCCTTCATCACTAAAGCCACCACACTAGCATAGAATTCTAACACAAACCTAGGACAATTGGTTCATCGATGTCAAGAAGACAATCGAATTGAATGGCGGCTAGTTCTTCACGAGATTGGTATTTTCAAGGAAGGATGAGTGAATGGTTCTACCCTCATGGAAATACCTTGATTCTAGACCCCTAAATATTTCTACTTGTTCCTTGGAAAGTCCTTTGGTTTTGTGGTGTTTGGGAATATAGCAAAGGGTGTCTTTGTGATCATAGAATCTTGCGGCTACCATGGTTATTCCTAAGGACAAGAATTAATATGTTAAAAATGAGAATAAATTTTAATGTTTTTGGTTCTAGTGTGTGCCTATATGAAAACGATTTGGAGTTGCGGTTATCTCGACTCATTTTATGCACAAAAATGGTTTTAGTGGGGTGTTTGGCAAATACCATGAGATAACCCAAATGCTCCTAATTCAATGTGGCTTCATTTGAATATACTCGGGAATGCATATTAGTTATGCAATACCTTTAGTATTCAAGAGCATGCAAGTGATGAAAATCTAACGTTTCTATTTGTATTAACAATGAAAAAATTGTTTTCCTACAAGTGAGAAGCTTTTCAAAATTTTTGACATGGGGTGTTTGGTTATTTGAATAAGGCCTTATATTCATTATCTATTAGTTAGTGGGAAGCATGATTTGTTTATGCAATATGATAATGTAGTACCTAATTTCAATGACTAGTTATGCATTTTACCAATTGAATTCATATTTGGTATAAAAGCATATATAAAACCCCATGTAATGATTTGTGAAAGTTTTGTGCATAAATAAGAATCCTAGACTCAGAATTAAGAGATAAAATGTAGTTAGGATACTTACAATGATGTTATCTTCAGTGATTAGTGAGTGGGAAGGTATCAATAATGAGCTTGGTTTAATGTTTACATGTTTTAGTAAAGTGGGTTTTGAGGAAGAGGATGTTTTGTATATAGCGCTTTTGTTTCAGAGATTTTGACGGACCGAGACGGTACCAAAATTTTGGTTCCGTCTGTTGTCGCTTGCGCCGTACTACGAGGTGTACAAGACAAAATTGTTTTGTTTTGACTATTCTAATGTTTTGGGCTATGTTTATCCTACATGTTTGGTTCCATTAACCCTAAACCAAGTCTAAGAAGATTAAAAGGTTCTCGCTTAAGAGGCTTAGTTAAGATGTCGGCAATGTTGTCTTCTTGAGGATACTTTCGATTGAGATGTTTCCTTTTGAACATTGTCGCAAGAAAGTGATGACGGATTTCAATATGCTTTGTACGAGCATGTTGAACGGGATTCTTGTCGAGATCGATGGCTCCTTTGTTGTCGCAGTATCACAATATCGTTGAGATGAATTCCGTAATCTACTTAGAGCTTGCTTCATCCAAAGAGCTTGTTGACATGATTTTCCTACCGAGACTTACTCGGCTTGAGAGTTGAGATGGCTAAGGCCGTTTGCTTCTTTGCAAACCATGAGGTGAGACAATGTCCAACAAAAGTACAAATACCACTTGTACTTTTTCTATCGACATAATCACCGGCATGATCCGAGTCGGCATACACTATGGTTTCTACACCGCTCCTTTGGGATACCATAATCCTAAACACGTTGTTCCCTTTAATGTATCTAAAATCCTTTTACGGCTTCTAAGTGTGATGCCTTTGGGTTTTCTTGAAAGCGAGCACATAGACAAACACTAAACATAATGTCGGGTCTACTAGCCGTAAGATAGAGTAGGCTACCAATCATTCCTCTATATTTAGTGTTATCTACGGATTCACCTTCTTCGTCCTTGGTAAGTTTAGTGTCCGAGGACATAGGTGTTTTAGTTGGTTTGGAATCTTCAAGACCAAATTTCTTAAGCATGTCTTTTATATATTTAGATTGGTTAAAAAATATGCCATCTTCTATTTGTTTAATTTGAAGTCCTAGAAAGAAATTTAACTCACCCATCATACTCATTTCAAACTCGTCAGGCATGATTTTAGAGAAATCATCACATAGCTCTTGACAAGTTGATCCGAATATAATGTCATCAACGATATTTGAACAATGATAATATGTGATTCCTTTTTCTTGGTAAAAGAGTATTATCTACTAATCCCATAGTGTATTTATTATCAATAAGAAAAGTCTTAAGTCGGTCGTACCAAGCTTTTGGTGCTTGCTTAAGACCATACAATGCTTTCTTGAGTTTGAAGACATGATGTGGTTTCAAAGTCGGTGAAACCGGGAGGTTGAGCAACATACACTTCTTCGTTAATAAACCCATTAAGAAAAGCACTTTTAACATCCATTTGAAGTAATTTAAAGTCATAAGCACATGCATAAGCAAGTAATATTCTAATAGATTCGAGTCTAGCTACCGAGCATAAGTTTCATCATAATCAATACCTTCTTGTTGATTATAACCTTGTGCAACAAGCCTAGCTTTGTTTCTAGATATTATACCATTTTCATCCATTTTATTTCGAAACCCATTTCGCTCCAATTATGGTTTGATCTTTAGGTTTTGGAACTAATTTTAAACATCATTTCTAACGAATTGGTTTAATTCTTCTTGCATGGCAATTACCCATGATTCATCTTTTATTGCTTCATTTATGTTTTTCGGTTCTATGGTGGATACAAAATAAAAATAATTACTTTGATTTTGGGCTTGTGACCTTAAGGTTCTTTGATTAAGTTGTCCTATGACCTTTCTAAAGGATGACTTTTAGATTCTTTGATGTTGACAATCTCCTTATTTAATGGTTCATCTTCCTTGTTATTATTAATTATTTCTTGACTTTCTATCATTTGACTTTCAACTAAGTCATCATCTACCAAAGGTGATGTCTTGAGGAGGTGGACTTTCGTCGAATGTTATGTTCAACGATTCCTCGACTATCATTGTTTCTTTGTTTAGGACAATATAAGCTTTACTAGTTTGAGAATAACCAAGAAATACACCTTCATAAGACTTTGGGTCAAACTTGGTGAGATAATCCTTAGTATTAAGAATAAAGCATTTACAACCAAAGACTCTAAAATATCCTAACGTTGGCTTTTACCTTTATAAAGCTCATATGTTGTTTTGTTTAAGAAAGGACGATTAAGACTCTATTCAAAATATATGTAGAAGTGTCAACGGCTACACCAAAACTTTTGAGGAATATTTTGTTCATTAAGCATTGTTCTACTCATTTCTTGAATTGTTCTATTTTTACGCTCTACTACTCCATTTGATTGAGGTGTTCGTGGAGCGGAAAAGTTATGTGTTATACCATTTGTATCACAAAAGTTTCCAAATTGAGTTTCGTTGTCAAATTCACGACCATGATCCGTTCGGATCGACATAATTTTAACACCTAGTTGGTTTTGAATTTTCTTGCTAAGAATTTCAAATTTATCAAAATCTTCATTTTTGGTTTTCAAAACAACGTCCAAGTAAACCTTGAGTAATCATCTACTATGACCAAAGTGTATAAGTTGCCTCCGTAGTTTATAGCGGATGGTCCAAACAAGTCCATATGTAATAATTCTAGACACTTAGATATGGACACCATATTTTTGATTTGTGACTACTATGGGTTTGTTTACCAATTTTGCAAGCGTCGCAAGAGTGTTGGTCATATTTTAGTTTTGGTAAATTCTAACTAGCTCTTTTGAAGATAGGTTTTGTATAAGTCTCATATTAGCGTGACCTAAGCCGCCTATGCCAAAGAGATGAGCTATCGCTAACGTTGTTAGGCAAAGTTTGTCATTAGATGTTTTATCTATTTTCATGACGATATGTTATTTTTCCTAACTCCTTTAGCTATGGTGATACCATCTTTTAGTATTTTACTACCATTTTCATCAAATAGTACTTTATACTTTTTATCACATAATTGGCTAATACTAAGTAGATTAAATCCTAACCTATCCACATGAGCAACATTTTCAATAGTTAGGAGTTATGAGCAATCGTACCTTTGCCAATAATTTTGCTTTTGAGATTGCTACCAAAGTGACATTACCTCCGCCATACTCTTGGTATGATGAGAAGAGACTTTGTTGCTCGTCATGTGTCGTGAGCATCCACTATCTTTTATCCATTCATCGTGTTCCAATCCAACTTTCAAGCATACCTAAGAAGTAAATAACTCAAGCATTTGGTCCCCAATATCTCATGGGTCCGTTTGGGTTAAACGTACCATTTATTTGATTCATGTATGGAAATGATGGGTAAGAGTTCCATGACATGTAACTGGAGTTTGATATGGTCTAGAAAGTTTTGATTCCAACCGTTGTGTTGGTAGTTGGGTTGTATGTTGTGGTTGCTCTTAGGAAAGGCGTTTGGCAAAGGGTGTTTTATATCGTTGTTGAGTAGTTTTGATCTAAATTCATTTTTGGCAAGTCCTACTCTCGATGTAACAGTGGTTTTAGTTTAACACTATCATTGGTTTTCTTTGTTACTTTGACAAATTCAAGACGGTTCAGATTGCGAACATTACATCTCGCCAAGTACCCACGACACCATTTTGTTCAACGGACGGAACCCTTATTTTGGTTCCGTCTCGTCCGTCTGCATCGCAGTTAGCTTTGATGTAATGTTCGTCCTTTTCGGCCGTTTTGTTTTGACTCTTTGGAATTAATACTTCATTAAATCCTAGCCCATTCATATCTCCCGGTGTTTTATGTATTTTAACTATTTCATCGCAAGTGCGATGTTTTTGTTAAACCTTTTAAATTTAGAATTTTGTTCGATTAGAACATCTTGTGTGAGCTTTAGTTTTTCTATTTCAAGATTAAGCTCTTGATATGATTTACAATCATCGCCATTTGCTTTTCCTTTTCAAGTCGTTTTGCTTTTCTTTCAACTCATAAACTTCATTTTCCAAAATTCCTTTTGGTTTTTAAAATTTATTTTAGTTATGATTTTTAGACTTAGCTCACACAATTGATTATATTGTTTTTGCAAAGTGTCATCATCAATAGAAGAATAAGAAGAGTCGGAAAGTACCTCGCTTGACTCATGTGCCATTAGAGCGATCTCTTCCATGCTTGATTCTTCATCATCTTCACTATCACTCCAAGCACCACTTACAAAAGCTCGTTGAGTTTTGCTTTTAGGTGGCTTGGGACATTCTCTATGAGATGACTTGCATCACCACATCTAAAACACTTTCTTTCACCTTTACCCTTTTATCATCCCGATCTTTTCGAATGGCTTCTTTTCTTCTTGAGGTTGTCTTACAAACTTTTCTCTTCTAAAGAAATTTTAAAATCTCTAACGCCATGGCATACTCCTCATCTTTACTACCGAGCAAGATTCGTCGTCATCGCTTGATTCCGCTTTTGCTTTTAGAGCAACGGATTTGATCTTCTCCTTCTTCCTTTGATGATCTCTCGAATCTTTCTCCATTACCATTTCGTGAACTTTGAGGTTGCCAATTAGCTCGTTTAGTGACATTTTTTAGAGATCTTTTGATTCTTCAATAGCGGTCACTTTAGCTCACCATTTGGGATGAAGTGCTCTAAGAAATTTCCTGACAAAGTTCTTACTATGAAAAGATTCATCAAGTGCTTTAAGTGATGTAATAATAGTATTAAAGTGAGCAAAGCCACAATCAATGGTTTCATCTTCAAGGATAACAAATTGTTCATATTTTTGAACAAGAAGATCAATTTTGTTATCCTTGACTTGTAATTACCTTGATGTGTAACAATTAAAGATTCCCAAATATCTTTGGCGGTTTCACACATAAAAATTCTTTCATATTCTTTTCTAGGTAAAGCATTATAAAGCATCATTTTAGCTTCATTATTTTTAGCAACTAATTTCTTTTGTTCATCAATGAAATATCCTTTGTTGTAGAACTAAAATCCCTTTAACAATAATAAACCAAAGATCTATATCTTTTGATTTTACATATGTTTCAAACGGTTTTCCAATAGATAAATCCATTGGTTTCAAAGAGTGGTGGTCTTTGCATAGATTGCCCTTCTTTAAAGTTTTCGAATCCATGGATCGTTTCAAGTTTATAAAATACAAGTTATTTTAGAAATTCTTGAGCAACGAGGCTCGTACCAATTGTAGAAAACTAGAAGGGGGTTGAATAGTTTACCAATTAAAACTTTGTTTTGAAACTTATTGAAAGATCAATTGATATTGATCTTGGATATGTTGATGAAATATGCAAGCAATATGTAAAGAGTAAATAAGGAAAGAAATGATCAAACCACAACAAGTTGTTTATAGTGGTTCGGTCCACAAGGACTCTTTTCCTTGCCCTACTCCACTCCCGAGTCTCACACTCGAGAGTTTAACTTCACTAGTCAACAAGCTCCTTTCACCGTGGAGAAAACCTTTACACTTCGCTTACACTATTTTCGACACTAAGCTAGATGTCGAGTTCTTTCCAAGGGTACAACTACTCCCACACACAATGTATTTTGAGGACTAAAATACTAACCACTCACACTCACAAGATTATGATGGTTTAATACAACAATGAAGTATGAATCAACACTAGATCATACAACACTAAACAAACAAGACTTCCAACTTCTCGTTTGAAGCTTGAATGTGACTTGATCTTCTTTGCTACAAAAGAGATCACTAATATGATATGAAACCGAGTTAGAAAGGTTAGAGAAGATATGTATGAGAGTATGATAGAAAGGGATGAAAACTACTTGGTTTGGCTTTGCTATTTATAGCCAAAACCATCGCCAAGATCCACGGACCGCGGACCCCTTAAAAGGGTTCCGCCTTTGTGGATTTTGGTGCCACGGTCCGACAACCAAGATATCAAGATCTTGCCAAAATCAACCATATCTATGTAAGATTGTGTAAGATATGAAGAGTACAAATCCACACAAAATATCTAATGAAATCTTTCAATGATTTCCATGATGTCATGTGTTGTCTTTCTATATTTAGAAATATGCAAATGCATAAGTAATGTTTAGTTTTAAGAAACTAAAACATTCTAAAACTACTATCATACATTATGCTTAGACTCATATTGAGATATGATTAGTCACAATGTAAATGCTTAAATGATGAAGATATTGTTTGAAAAAGCTTGTTTTAATATCTATTAAACTTGACAAGCTTTAAGCTTTTATACAAATTAAATTTACTTTTGTCGTTAACAAAACTTAGGTAAAGATCAAAAATATAAATAACGTTTAATGACGATATTTGTATTAAGAGTATTGTTTGTGTTTTCATGCTTCCATATAACTGTTTCTAGTGTATGAATGCATAGTTTGATGGTAGTTACCCTAGCTTCGGTAGTTTTGAAATGCGGTCGTATCTAGTTGCTAAGGAGAATTGACCAACTGACCCTAAGTAAGTAGGTAGAGTAGGCAATGGTAAGAATTGACCAACTGATGACCTTTCCCCTCTTGTGCGAACTGACCAAATGATCACTGTTCGTATGGACGAACTTAAGAAGTTAGGGATGAGTGTCTAAGATGCTAGCGCCCGGGCACTCATTATTTCAAATCTTACATGTAGGGCACTTAATGACTTGGCTTAGGTAACTTAAGACCCTCGATTCCTCAAAGGATTGGCCTTTGACGTTGGGTAGGAGACTTTGTTGATGGGTTAGGATGAACTGACCAAATGCTGTCCTAGCGACTTAAACCCCCACTTGAATCAATTGGAAGTAATTTAGAAAACATAGACATTACATGATAGGATGATTAATTAGGTTAGCACACTTTCTCACCACTGTTCACAACCTCTACTTATTTTCCTTTGGGGACCCAAACCATCACTGACTTGGATTTGCCTCTTGCATTAATGTAATTGTATTTCTTCATGGTAATTGATGCACTACTGGATTTGGTGGGTCTTCATTTCCATCATGCTGAGGCCTTAACAACATTGACCTCAGTTTCCCTGATAGTGCCCACAGACCTAGCAGTACTAACTACTAGTCTAACCGTACCAACTGCTGGACTAGCAGTTTGTACTTTTTGCCTCCAAACCTTGTTTTTAAACACAATTTTCTTATTAAAAGACCAGTTATTACCATGTGTTTGTTTGTAAGAAGTTGGTTTAGGACTTGAGAGTGTTAATTTTGAGTAAGCAGTCCTAATTGGTCTAGCAATACTTAAGGGTTTGATGCCAGACTTCATTGAGACTGCTCTGGGAGTCATTTTACTGGTTGCATTAGGGTGAGTATTTCTTGAAAAACTATTTGCATTCACCCTTGTATTAGCATACCCTGTTACCCTTGAATTCCCATTCACCATCCTTCTCCCTTTATGGTAAGTACACATAGCATGCACATGGTCAAAACTACCACAAAAATAACAAGCTTTATTGTACATAACAAACTCACTGCCTAGCCGATGGGACTTAAGATTATTCCAGTTTCTCTGGTTTCCCCTGTACTGTGGAGTCCTACTGGTTGACCTATACATTTCTGCATATTTAACTATTGGCCGAACAAATTTTACTTCTATCTTAGGTTTAACAACTTCAACCTTAGGCTTAACAGTACCTATTTTCTCAGAATCATTTTCCTCAATCAGTGAGGTATCACTAGCACTTTCAAAAGCATCATTGACCTTAGACTTTTCTAGATTTGCATTTTCTTTAGTCTTAGGTCCATATTCCATTATTGGCTCATGAAATTTCTCTAAACCAGTGTGTACTAAGTCAACACCTAGAGGTGAAGGAACACCTCTGAATGGAGCTGGAACTGATTGGCAACCTACCCCAGATTTAGCTTTATTATGAATTTGACCCTCAATCATTTTAGTAACCTGATTAGAACAATATTATAGGGTCTCTACACTGATATTTATGTTTTCAGTAGCTGTCTTTATCTTTTCCAATTGTTTTCTAAGCAAACTTATCTATATATCTTTATGAGAAAGGTATCTTTTAAGCACATCAATAGTTTCAGAAAAACCAGACTCATTTTCTTTGTAATTCAAAATTTTCTCCTCTAACACAGCTAAAACTCTTTTATGTTTAGCAAGATTATAACTAGTGTTATTAAGCTCTACTCTCTGGTTTTCATATCTATCTTTAAGAGTCTCACATTTTTTTTAAAGCAGAACATGATTTTGAACAACCATTAGTGGAAAGTACCTCAAATTCAGAGAAGGCCATAAGTGTCATCTCTGTTGCCACCATTGCAGAGTCAGTTGATCAGATATGAAGCTCCAGTCATAACCAAGACCATCAATTGCAACCATAGCCTTTGGCAGTCTACACTCTCTGGCAAAATGCCCCATCTTGTGGCAGTTGAAGTACTTTACCTTGGATTTATCAAATATAATAGTATCATCACCAGCTATGGTGATCTTCTTCCCAGTTCTCTTGCAAAACTTATTTGCCCTTATGCTTAGCAGAGCAACATTCCACTTGATGTCCATCTCTTCAAGGTCATCATCATCCAGTTCATCAAGGTCTTCATGAGAGTGTGAAGATCCACTTTCTTGGCTTGATAGGAAAGCATAGAAGGTTGAATCGCCAATACCGGTAGGAATAGTTTTTGAACTAGCAGTACCAACCATAAGGTTAGCAGTACTAACTTCTGAGTCCTCATCATCTTCAGGACTGGTATTGCTTTGAGCAGAGACAAACACCATATTCCCTGAACTAGAGCTTGTGCCTCAATAATTTTTAATCTCATGTTCAACAAGTTTGAAATTGTTGTACAAGTCACTCAGCGTCATGGTATCAATTTCTGGTTTGTTCTTCCAGACAACCACGTGCATCCGGTATTCTACAGCAAACTTCTTAGAAACCTGGAGTTTAGGTCTTCTTGGGGAACATTGACACCCAAAACAGTCATTTGGCTGACTAATTTCTGCATTATGATGAACAGTTGATCAAGAGATTCATTGCTGGTTGTAGTGAAGTTCTCCAATTGCTGCTTCAATAAAACCTTTTGAGTTTTCTTGGTGGCTTCATTACCACCAAATCTTGTGACAATAGCCTCAAACAAGGTTTTAGCTGTCTTGTAATGATTAAAAGACAGAACATGGTCATTGGGAATGGCCATCAACAACACGCTTCTTGCTTTAAGATCATTCCTCCTTTTAAGTTTCTCATCTGCAGTAAGGGGATCCATACTAATTTAGTAACAGTCTTGCCATCAATGACTGTTTCAGTTTGTGTAGGAACAAAAGAGTCTCCATTCTCTATAATCTCCCAGAGATTATAATCCAGTATAAAAAAGTATTGCTCAATCCTGAGCCTCCACATCTCATACTCATTTTTTTGAGCACGGGTAACTTAGCAACATCATGGTTTTGTGAGGATTCCATGTCCATGAGTTTTGATTGGGAAAACAAAGTGATTAGGTATATATCTTCTAAATCAAAGTATCAGAAACCAAGGCTCTGATACCA
The DNA here is from genome assembly GCA_022545495.1 of Chrysanthemum lavandulifolium. NCBI lineage: Eukaryota > Viridiplantae > Streptophyta > Magnoliopsida > Asterales > Asteraceae > Chrysanthemum > Chrysanthemum lavandulifolium. The sequence continues at coordinate 145,920,126 of CM040241.1, read as the reverse complement.
CTTGTGAGGATCTAAACACTCTTGAGACTTGTGTTATAGATACTTTGAGGGTATACCAAGTAGTATGCGGAATCTACTACTTAGTACTTTTGAAGATTAATGTGTTTGATGTATATGAATGAAACAATGAACAATGAATTAACAAAACGCTTCAATATTATTATTGATGATAATACGAGTGATCTCAACTATCACTAGGGTTTACAACCTTGAAGCTTAACAAAAGATACGTGTGTAACTACTAACCTATGATCTCCTTTTATAGCGTAAGGAGTCCTTTACAAGATAACTATCACTATATATTCATATAAGATATACACAATCTCTATCTATAAATACAAAACGCATACATATCTCTTAAGCAATACAAACTATATGTACTAGCAAGATTAAGTCGCTTAGTCTTCGGTGTTATCTTCAAGATCCCCGTTTGTATGCTTGGCAGTACTAAGTCCATTAGTACTGCTGCGTTTAATTCCCAACACTTCCCCTCTCGACTATACAAGTGTCGAGAGAGTAAATTCCTAATTTAATAAACTATTTGTATTTCTGTGTTCTAATAATAAACTTGAGAAAGAAGTAAAGTTGCCATCGAAGATAAAGGGTTACCAACAATGGTAGGGGATGCATTCTCATGGGGCTAGTCACGACTTGTGAAAGGCGACAAAATGGTAGAGAAAACCCGAGTGTCGAGAACACATGTGGGTGGCTTGGGTTGGGTTTTGGTGAGGTTGGAAGTGGAGGTTATTTTGGTACAAGACAAGATTTATTTGATTAAAGGATGCCGCGTCAGATAATTTCCGTAATGATGCATATAATAGAAAGATTAAGAAAGTTTTTGAATTTAATAGGAAAATTAAAAGTTGGGTAATTACAAAAAAGTGTTATTTGGATAAATGGCCGTATTTTATAGTATAGTTTCATAATAGGACGTATTTTGACCGTATTTCGGGTTAGTCACTTTTGGTGCGCATGCACCATCCCTAGCGCACCAAACTATTTAACAAACTACTTGGGTCATCTTAGAGCAACATATTTACTTTTTAAGCGGATGAAAACATGCCACGTGGGATTTGGTGTGCTAAGGGTATATATAGCACACTATATTTTATTTAGAGAATAAATATTTTTAACAAAGCTAGTGAGTAATCTTAAAACACCATATTTAATTTTTAAACCAATAAAAACTTGTCACATATGATTTGAAAACGCGAGAACGCTCGCTAAGCACATGATGAATATTCGGATTTAATAAATTCGGAATTATTAATTTCGGATTTAATAAATATAAAAACCACCACCTCACTTTAGAGGTATGCACTTATTTTGAAATTTAAAAGATGATTTTAGTTAAAGATGGAAGATTTGGTAAAAGACGAGGTGTAAGGATTTGGAGAAAGATAAAGTTGAAGTGTAACCATAAAGAAAAATAAGAATGGTTAAAATGAGTTTAAGATGAACATGAGTTTAGATAGATATTAAATTCGGAAGTAAAAAAAAGGTAAAGAATAGTTGGTAGAGTAAGTAGTTAAAGAAATATAAATGCGAGGTCGGTGCTCAAGCAAGAGTGAGGTATCCCAAGTCCGAACAGCCTCAAACCCTCCATTTCCAGAACCTAAAGATCAGGGTTTTGATTTACAAACCCTTTTCATGGAAGCGATTGCTGGAGGCTCATCAGAGGCAGTTACCGGTGATGATGATGGCAGAGCATCCAAAAAGGCCTTTATTTCAAACAACAAACTCCCTTCATCAGTATATAAGGTCTTGTCCAATGATGACCTTTTGATCGAAATCTTACTCTTATTACCATTAATCTCACTAAATCTTTTCAAAAGCGTATCCAAACACTGGCTATCTCTCATAACATCTCCTAGTTTCATTTTTAGACGAACTCAAATCTCTGGCATCGTTCTCGTTGGAATTATATAACATGACTAATCATAAATATAAACAATAAACATCAAAGTAAGCTGAAGCGTATAGGAACATATAATGAATAATTAATTAACTAAAGAATAAAGTATATGTGATCTTTCTTGATTCTAGCCGAACAAGAATCAAATCCACAAACTAGCAATTAGGATGAACCCTAATTAAGGTTTATAGGATTATAAGAATTATCCCTTACTGCTTTGTAATTCAATCCAAGATAATAACAAAAGTATGTTATTACTATGTTCTTGTACACACGCACTAAACCGAATTAAAGTAATGCTAGTTTTATCAAACAAATAACATGATTTGTGGAAAAGTAATGGATTGACACCCACAAAGGTGTTCGACCGGTTTGGAGAAGAAAACACACACAAAACTATTTTTAGGGTTTAGCTAATGAGCACAAGAGATGGAAAAATAAAACCCCAAATTGTTTATATACCCAAGCAAACTTGGTGAACAAGTTGGTTTTTCTTTCCTTCTTTCTCTCCTTGGCCAATCGGTTTGGATATCCCATAGGGATTCCGAACCTTCCCAACTTTTGCAATTTAATCCTTTTCCATAAACATTTAACGACCGTTAATCCATTACATTAATTACTTAACGTCCGTTAGTTATTTCGTTTAATAAATAAATAAATATAACATTTATATTTAATTATTAACTTTAAATTCTCATACGTAAAGTGTGCAATCCCATAGTCTCGAGTTCGATCCTAACACACGTCTATTAATTTATTGTCCATAAAACCAACAGTTCCTCCTTCTGGTCTCTTTATCCAATGGGATGCCTCGTCCTCTGTATATGATTTCCTGTCATTTGATTCTACAAAAAAAGCAAAAGGTCAACCGTGTTTACCTACAACTCAGAGGCAGGTACTAAGTCTATAATTAAGCAGTCATGCAATGGTTTGCTTCTGTGCTATGTATCGGGTGATTATAGGCATTTCATATACAATCCTTTGATTAGTATGTTTAAGATGCTTCCACCTATACATCCTTTGAATTATCTCCCCAGATCATATCGTTATAATTTTAAAATTAATGGCTTTTGATCCTACTAAATCACCTCATTACAAAGTCGTGCATGTTGGACACGTAAAAGATGTTGCTTCTCCTGATGTATACGGTTGTTACATTAAAATACAAACTTATTCTTCGGAAACTGGTGCTTGGAGTGTGTGGGATGATCGATTTCCCTCTAGAAGCTTTGAAGGTTTTTGGAATGGAGTATATTCGGATGGTGCAATTCATTGGTTACATGATTATGGTAATGATCCTTTTCATTTCAAGTTAGAAATTGTGGATCGTCTAGTTTTAACAAACGTACAAACCCCTCTAACTGTGGAAGGGGAGGTGCATGGTGATCGCAAGTTGTTCGGGTCTTATGGTAGTTTGCTTCTTCTTTGTAATGATCATTATCGTTCTCGAAAGTTAAATATTTATGAGATGAAAAATGGGTATTCTGCATGGTCGATTAAGTACTCTGTTACTCTTGATAACATGCTGAGGCGAACATGGAGGATGCCCAAGGACTGGCGTTGTTATAATATTTGGAGTATCTTTTTTGGAGAACGAGAAGAGGATTCGTTTATGGTAATTGAATTGTCTGGAAAGGTCTTACTATACACATTTGTGTCAAAGACTGTCACTAAGCTCTTGGATTTGGGGAAACGGGTCGGCAAATGTGATTGCCATGAGTTCATCTCATCTTTTGCTCATGTGTGATTACGTTGTCTGTTTCAGGTTTGATTTTTCTATCTTATGTTGTTCAGCAACTACATGACTTTTGATCAACTGCTGTGATCTGTCACTACATGCGACTTTCTCCACTACAGAAATGAAAAACTAAAGAAATTTTAAATTCGCTAATAAATACTAGGTAGTACAAAAATGGCTTTCTGCATATGTATCGTCTAATTTGCACTTTTTAAACAATGGTTTGTTTGATCTACTTAATGACTCCATTTAATAGTAAATATTAGAAGCTGAGGTTAAAGGAAAACTATGAATTTAAAAGCACCTACAATTTTATAACGCTTGTTTTGGCTAATGTTTTATTGAACAATTTTTTAACTCACAGAGTGCTAAGCTTACTTATTAACATGCATTTCAGGTTGTTAAGATGAAGGTATTTGCAGGCTGCAGTAGTGGAAAAAAGACTGTCATCTGTTAAATTGTAGTTAAATATTATATGTAAGTGATGTGGTTATGGTTGGAAACATGTTTATGCGATTAAGAATAAGTTGTACATTAAATAGTTATCTCTCGTTTTGGGTTATTTGACTTGTAGTAGCCACCAACTCTCATTTTGGTCATCCTTTACCCCCTCTGTTTGGTTGGAATCATTATATGCCCATTCTTAAGTTGTAATGTGCAACTGTATTCACTTTTAGTTGTAAACCACTAACAGTGCGTTTGGTTTATGAGATTTTGACGGCATTGGAATTGAAATGGAATTCCATAGGGTTTTGGTAGCAAAATGACAGGATTTCAGTTACCAACGAATTCTTAAACTCCATCAATCATGGAATTTTAAACATCCAGATTTGCAGATATCTAATGGTGTAAAAAACTGGACAGAAATACGCCTCACATTTGAAGAAAGCCTTTTGATACTTTACTTCAACATGTGGCCTATAATCATTCGAATCCCTATGCTGCTTCTTGCATAACTCATGGAACTGGGTTGTGGTCAGATTTTCAATCTTTTGATATAGCTTTCATCTCGTTGATAGGTTATTTGCATGATGCACGTGTGTCATATGTTGCTGACATAAGTTATCTGTTGTGTAGTTCTGGTTGGTAAGTTAAAAACTTAGATGAATTTCAGTTTGCTTAAAATTTCATTTATGGGTCTACTCAAGATTGTACTGTCCCATCTAAGATTGTACAGGTGCATTTAACAGGTGATTTCTGGAGAGCTGCCTATGTTATGTGTATAGGTATGTAATATTTTGAAATGAAAACATAAGAAATTTAGTGAAGTAGCCCCGTGATTATAGGTTATAACCAAGTGTTGGTATAAGTATCTGTACTCATATGGGTGGTTGTCAATAGTAATTGTTACTAGACCAATTCCTGAAAGACCACACTTTCTTCTAAGGATGCCTAACCGCCATACCGATCATTTGCCGGGGAAGGGGTTAATGGAGGCTCAAGCTAAGATTCTGCTCGTCAGCGTAATGGAGGATCATATGTGATATTATTGTCACCAACCTTCTTATTCGCTTGGTAACTCAAGTTGACAAGTTGGTTTCTTATTGAGTCTTACCCAAATGTTACTGCGAATAAGAAACAAATTCAATCTGACTTATTTTTTGACATGCTACTTGTTTGAAGTTAATAAGTATCATATAAGTAGGAAGCAGCTATTTATGGATCCTGCATCCAAGCAAGTCTTTGACCAGGTAACAGGATAATTCCCACCATCACTCGTAGGTCAGCCGAGCCATCTCTCAGGTATTTAAGTTTTTGTGTGTTTCAATCACGTTCCGGTTTTAGAAACCAGAACTGAGTAATCTTAGTATATAAGCGTTATGTCTTAAAATAAATGTCATTACCTATAGTTATTCTTGTACTTATATTGACTTGTTAAAATAGTCATCGTAACCCTCAAACATATATATATTTTACTTGGAACAAATGGAGCCTAACGTACGGGAATTATTTGTTCATGATTAAACAAGGTTCATAATCTATAGAGGAAAAAAAAATGATCAGAAAATGAAGTTTTAAAAGTAGTCATAAAAAAATAAAAAATAAAAAAAATACACCATTCGTCCTTAAACTTGTCCAAAGACATCAATGGGTCGTACCTTGTTTTTATTTCACCGTGAGTCTCTATTCCATGTTTTGTGATCAAACCGAGTCCTTTTGACTGTGATTTCTCGTTCAACTCTATTATTTACCGTCTCTTTTTGATTTTAGTTGAAGGGCATAATGGTCATTTTATATATTTGGATTATTAGTCATACAACTTTCTTTCCTTTTTGGTTACCCTCAACAAAACAGAGAAACCATCACAAGAACACACACATCATCAATGGCGGACGTTCACGATGCTCCAGCTGATGGCTATCATGAACATATCTGAAACAAAAGGGTGGGTTCACTTTAAAGTAATCCATGGATGTCATGAGAAAAATTACACAATAAACAAAAGGGTTAGTTCACTTTAAAAGTTTAAAGTAATCCGTAGCAACTGAAACAAAAGGGTTAGTTCACATCATCATCATTGGCGGTCATTTCATATATTCAGTGGATCATGGGTTAGCTCACTATTCCAGGTAGAGTAGGGACGTGTTCAAGAAACTACTCAAATCAGGATTCAGCAGGTTAATGAAAAAACATCTTTTTTTCATGGCTGATCTCAGTGGTAGCTTATATGGAGTTTTGGTTCTATACATGTAGATGTGCTATCTGTTTTAGGTTATTAACTTGTACATCTAGTATATGTTAATCTTATAGCCGGTCTTTAGGGGTTTGATTCCCCTTTAGTATGATGCCACCATCATCTTTTTATCAGATTGTTATATTTTGCTATATTTTGAGTCTACTTAATGCTTTGTACATATATATATATATATATCTTATATATATTACAGGTAATGTGTTTTATGTGTGACATTCCTATAACATTTATCGCTACATACACATCTTAACAAGTGATATATAGATTGTATGGGTATATTATTGAATCATACAGCTTGGGTCATCTTTTTAAATAGTTTAACTATGAGCAAATTAACTAGGTTAGTTCGAGAAAGTAAGATACTTCGCAACTGAGAAAGTTGTCTTCTAAAATGGTTCCATGACTATTTTAACTCTGTTTAACTTGTTGAACAATAGTTCTTGAATGAGGCTTTAGGTAAGATGGTCACACAAAGTTACAACGAGTACTCTATTTCAAAAGGCGAGGTAAACAATTTGTGAATGAATTGCACATAGTATCAAAGATTAAATTTTGTTTGATGCTAGAAAATTTATATGTGTTGCCTAAGCTTAGCTTGTTCCATCCGACAATCAATTAACACAACAAAACTTATGGTGTTGCCCCCTTTTTTCTTTTTTAAAAAAAAAAAAAAAAAAAAAATCATATTGCTTCTCAAGATGTGAACTGAATGCACAAGATCTCAAAATGAGCCTATAAATTACCATCATCTGCACAAAAACTTTAGTTGCAGAACAGGAACAAGATATACAATCATATCATAACTAGTAAACGACTAGCGATGGGTAACTTTAAGTTGGAAACTTACATGTTGAATAAAGCTGATTAGTCAGATCGATGGATGTAAAATTACCTTCCTGTCCCAGTATCTCTATAAGAAGCCACTGTTAATCTGATTATAAGGAGTTTAGAAATCAAAAGAGTTTAGTTGCTAAGATCATCGATCAGTGGTAATTGCTTGTTGAACTATTATTCCTATTTAAGATTGATGATCAAAATTTGGTAACATTATTTTTTTAAATACCCTTTGAGGATCACTTAAAAGGGTGACAAACTCTGTGCGGTGTCCTAACAAGTAACAACATTTCTAGTTTCAGTATGTTACCACGTCTGAGCCCCTGCACGTTACCAAAAAGATGTTAGTTTTATGGATATAAATTAGTAGACGTGAGTTAGGATCGAACTCGAGACTATGAGATTGCACACTTTACGTATGAGAATTTAAAGTTAATAATTAAATATAAACGTTATATTTATTTATTTATTAAACGAAATAACTAACGAACGTTAAGTAATTAATGTAATGGACTAACGGGCGTTAAAGGTATTTGGAAAAGGACTTAATTGCAAAGTTTGGGAAGGTTCCGGAATCCCTTTGGGAAGTCCAAACCGATCGGCCAAGGGGAAGAAACAAGGAAAGAAAAACCAACTTGTTCACCAAGTTTAATGGAGTATATAAACAATTTAGGGTTTTATTTTTCCTATCTCTTGCTCATTAGCTTGGATAAGTTGCTTTGATAATTGTTTAATTGTTGAGACATATTTAATTACGATAAATCTTGAATTGGGAAGACTCCAATTATGTATATTAATGAATCAATTATGTGCAATTTGGTATATCATTAATTATGGGTTTACGCAATCGATTCGTCGATGTATGTGGCTAACTCTCAATTGAGAGAGTGAAAGCCCTAATTAATATATACATTAATTTAACCTAGATGTTGATTATTAATAGGGTTTTATCGAATAAGTTGCATGTGGCAACTTGTTTACACGTAAATTGTTTATTATGTGCGCATTGTTTTTAGTAGTTTATTTTTATTTGTTACTTGTTTGTTTATTATGTTAGGCGCTTTAAGCAAAGGGTAATTTTGAATAGAAAATTAATACGGACTAAACAATGGCGAAATTTGATTTGTTTTGGAAGAGTTAAGTTTTCAATAGTTTAATTGATTGGTGACTTTGGTACAAATGGTCCGAACGGCTCACCCACTAGAATGAACTATAAAGGGTTAATAAAGAAGTGCGCATACAATCGAAAGGATGTCTTAGGTTATGCTTTGCGCACCGGTCCTCTCGCCTGTAAGTTCGAATGGAGCTACTTAGTAAGCCATAAAATGTGCAAGCTCATCTTAAGGGCGAATTAGTTTTAATTCCATGCGCCACTTCTGTGGTAATTACCCGAAACACTAAGTGTTTACACTTATGCAAAAGTACGGTATAATGGACGATAATTATCACTAAATTCCTTGATTGGTGAACCCAATACCTCAATAAAAACTTTGATAATTTGATCTTTATGAATTGGTAATAAATTTTTTTTTTATTAAATTTATGCTACAAGATGAATGCATGACATCTTTGTACATATTTGATTTGACCACATAAAATCAAAACTAGTACCCTTTAAAATTAAGTTATATGCCATCTAATTAAAGGGACACTTGAAGTTGCAATTTACGTCATGACAAGATTTGGCGAGATTGTGATGGATGTAAATCTCTATGTAAAGTCGACCTTACATGGACATATTTGCGCTTCTTTAAGTTAGACACTTAAGTTGAGTAGGAAGTGAGACTGGACTCAAGGCATAAGATGGGATGAAACATGTTTATATTTGCAATAGCGTTGGAAAATATAAATCCCATAATGATCTAGGAATTGGAAATTGCTTGCCAATTATTGTTCGATGATTACCTTATTATGTGTTTTCGTTACTAGCGGATCAACGATGTAATGGAACTACGATAATTTGGATCCTAGTTTTCGAGAAAATTCTATGGTTATATGAATATTACCTTGGGTATTTTATTTTCTTGAAAAGTTTAATTATCGAAAATACTAAAATTGAATTTTGCTAATTCTTTAAATGTATTAATGCAACATTAAATCGTAAACGAGGTTATTCTCAGATTGGTAAATTGATCTACACCGTAAGGGTTTTGGTAGAGTCAACTTTGCTAAAAGAATAAACCTAGTCCTCTTTCATAAGAAAGAGTGAGATTCAATCCTATTCCTTTTCATGAATGAAGAAAGGTATGATAGGACAATTAGAATTGTCTAAATTCTAAATACGTAACTCGTAAGCAAATTTTAATAGTTAAGAAAATTGCATATTTTCTGAGTTATTAAATTAGAAGCTAGACTAATTACTGTATAATTGGTAAAAGACAAACTAGTATATTTTATCTAGTTGTTTTGTTTTCACCATTCAAAAAGTACTACTTACAATTGTTGGAATAGTAGAACTATTAAGAAAGAAATTGCATGCCCAATTTTTCAAGTTAATAGCATTGATGGATAATTCATCATCTATATAGTATAATACACTCTCTTAGTACATAAGTAATTGTTATGCATGGACTTTCTCAAAAGTGTAGGGAAGTAAGTAGAACACTATTTTATTTCACTGGTGAATGAAACACTTACAATGTTGTCAAATCCAGTGGGAGTATTGTTCTTATTACTGAATAAGGAGTTAATGTAATGATCTCTAATTCAGTGGGAGTTACAAGCTTTGTCATCTTGGTAGTAACCCAGATTATCTCAAAATGTCTTAAGATAATTACTTTCCACTTGTAGATACTTATGTTTTCAAGGATAGTCATGTACGTTTCCTTATTAGACAATAAAGTGGTTCTACATCTACTAGTTATGCTAAATATCAATGACACAATCATATTGGTCACATAAACAAACAAATGTCGTGTTGTTTATTTACATGATGTTGTTCCATGCACAAGTGGGAGAAATCTATATTGTGTGCAAGGTACAACATATAGGTATATGATTTAATGGATTCTCTTGACTGCAAGGTAAGAGACTAACATTCTAATATAACTTGTACATATCTAATTCAAGAAACACTTGGTGTTGCAATTTACGTCATGTCAGAACTTGGCGAGATTGCAACAACAAAGTAAATCTCTATGTGAAGTCGACCTTGCATGGACATATTTGCGCTTTCTAAAATTAGACAAGTATTTAGAATATGTGTCAAGATGATAGATATAAGACTACTTCAAATTAAATATTTATGTATTATTAGAATGACATAAATAAATGAAGTAATCTAATACTACTTTAATTTGTATATTTATGAATTTTGAAATGACATAAATAATGAATAAAATAATGTAGTCCTACATTATTGTGAAGTAAATAAATTAACTTGAAATTACTATTGAAACCAAGAGTTGTGTTCATAATTACTTTAGTTAAACATGTTTATGATTCATTGTAAAGACATAAACATAAAGTCTTTTAAGACTTATAATAAAGTAAGACTTTAACTTGTTATGTTTTTTAATTAAGACATATACAAGAAGTCATTGAGGTGATCAATGATTTATAAAGTATAATGGGATTATAACAGTTTATGTTCCTTGATGAGACATAGATATGAAGTGGCTTGGTCAAAAAGTACTTGTGTTATAAAGCATGCAATTGGCTTGAAAAGTCTATTATACTATTAAGTTGACTTAGTTGGTAAATAGGTAAGCCATAAGGAATATGTTTATCTTATATATTGTTAGATTGTCTTACAATATTAATTCTAATGAATACCACAATTTGATGGTATGTTCAGTTAGAAGAATCAAACTCTATTTGATTTGTTTGATTCAAGATAACCATAACTTCTTTCTTAAAAAGTAACAAGGTTAGAAAATTGAGTATGTATTGAATATACTCAATATGACTCCTACCTAGAAGATTAATAAAACACCATTTTATTATGGAATGTGATGAATCACATTAAGTTTTAAAATTGAAGCATCTGAATTTGTTAAACTACTTATGAATAGGTTATTAACAAACAAAAGTCAGGAATTATCAATGTGTATTTGTAATGTCCCAAAAAGATAACAATGTTGTTTTGCTCTAATTGCTAAGTATATATAGATAGTCTATAAATATTATAAAAGGCAAGTGGGAGTTTTTTTTTATCTTGAAAGATAAAATTACAAGATACATAATCTTCTAAAACACACTAGTAAATATCATGATGAGGTTAGACATGTAAATGATAGACCTCATGATGATGGAATTTTCATTCATAGATCTGCAAGGATATCTCGGATATTTGACTTATATGTCGAGAAATATGAGTTCTGGGATTATAGTAAACCGATAATCATTATGATGGATTACCAAATATTGAATTGGGTAAATTACTCATACTATGAATGTTAAAGATGTCCATAAAGAGAATCAATTTTAGAAATTTGGTTTATCTTAATAGTTAGACTAGAGAATGAAAATGAGTTCTTCAAAGAGATGAAAAACCCTAGTGGTTTGAATTTCTATGTAGAAATCATATGGACAATATTGTACATATATTTAATGCATGTCTTATGACAAGATTATTAATCATACTTAAGCAATTAATTATGATTGAATATTCTTTTCTAGACACATTAAATATATAAAGATGATAATGGTCATACTTGTTTTCATTAATATGAAATATGACAATGGAATATCAAAACTCTTTTTTGAAAAATTACTTGAGCGAGGACGGTAAGTAATTGAAAGTTTTTTTTTGAATTCCTATAATCTTTTGAAGTGTACGAAGTGCAATAATTCATGAATGGATAAATGCATGCATCTATGAAATTATTCTTATGTTTAATTATTAAATCCTAGTTTTGATTTATAATTGAAATAAGATAAATTTTAAGTATTCCTGAAAGCTAGTGGGAGTATTATGTTAAGTTTCTTAAATCTTATATGTTGTGTAACATATGGGAAATAACATTCCTTGTAAGCTAAATGTTAAGTCTTAGATTGGAATGAAACTTCACTTGTAAGATTTAAGAATTAAAACATATAACCTTGAAATATATGTTTATTGTTAATAAACATGTGCAGTAAAATAAATGATTCTAATAAAAACATGATATATCATTTGAGAAATGGATAAATATCTTTTGACAAGATAGAACGTGAATGAAATCTAAGTTTGACCTGTAGATTCATCATGTACATCATGTTGTGTATTAAAATTGTTGTATCATTCTTGAATAAGAAGTGATTTGACAACATTGATGTCTAATTAAAAGTTATTAGATAATTTGTGTAATGATTATTCTAATAGAATTACATCCTCAGCCTGGAATTGCTCCTAGATTCTATGGATGAACAATATGTCAAATGTTGTGCAAATTGTCATCAGCTTCAAACTTGAAAGTTTGGAAAGCATCAAACCTTACACAACAAGATATTAAAGTTTACGGAGTTTTAATGAGCATATTGTTGTTTATATACAATGATGCTGGTTTAATTGAGATGACACTCAATACTAGTCATGATAGGATTTCATCCTTGTTAATAGCCATGTGAACTAGTTGTGCTAATAAGAGCACAGTTGCATTATACATTAAAAGAATAAGAATACTTTAAACTTTAAAATGTTTGAAAGTTTAAATTGTCATAAATTGGTGATAGAGGATGTCACACACTTTATGAATTATTATGTGGATTGTTGAATGCACACATACAAGGACTTCATTAATTGAATTTTGAAATAAGTATTCTCAAAATTATGATAGATCAAGTTGGTTGATTTATGCCTTGTCAACAAGTATGATTGTCATTACTTGAGGCATAATTCATCAAACCGAATTTTCATGCATTGATCTATTTGGTATTTGGATAAGGGATGTTAAACAATTGTTATAATAAATCAAGTACTTGGTATGTTTGATTTTATAATATATTGTATCCTATATTTGCATGTTTAATCCTTGAATAAATTTATTTATTCTAAATCGTCTGTTGTCAATTAATGATATGGGAGTATCATTAAACTAAGACAAATCGAGAGATTTGGTAGAATATACTTGAAAGTATATTGATGAGAATGCATACCAATTTCGATGATATTCAATGAATTGAATATAGGACTTATCCCAACTACATGATTTTACTTTATGGATATTGTTATTAAGTAAATCATGAATAGTTATCCTCGGACTTGAGATACCGGATAAGTGTCATGAATGTAGTGCATTCGGAACAACTTAACGCTATACGAATCGGTAGTTATAAGGGTTGTTTCACGAAGTGTTACAAAGTTCATGGGTTATTCTTGTAGTCAAGATAGAATTTGTTCCTTCAAATTTATTTTGGAGTTTAATACCGCTAGGCCCTCGTAGGGTTGACAAAATGTTTGCATGGCCATGCCCAAGATCTCCCCGAATATGTTCGGAGATTTGGTAATCTTGTTCAATCACTAATAACGAGAAATGAATGATTGAATAAAGAATGACTTAAATCCATATCTTTATTTAACATGGTATTAGAAACAAAAGGATAATAATAATGAGAAATCATTAAAGGTTTTCCAGAGCCTTGCTCGAGTTGTACTAGAGGCATCAAGTGTTGCTAGACGCTAACCGAATGTGATCAATCTATTAAGATATATCCAAGTGGGAGCCGTTAGTTTTATGGATATAAATTAGTAGACGTGAGTTAGGATCGAACTCGAGACTATGGGATTGCACACTTTACGTATGAGAATTTAAAGTTAATAATTAAATATAAATGTTATATTTATTTATTTATTAAACGAAATAACTAACGAACGTTAAGTAATTAATGTAATGGACTAACGGGCGTTAAAGGTATTTGGAAAAGGACTTAATTGCAAAGTTTGGGAAGGTTCCGGAATCCCTTTGGGGAGTCCAAACCGATCGGCCAAGGGGAGAAACAAGGAAAGAAAAACCAACTTGTTCACCAAGTTTAGTTGGGTATATAAACAAGGCTAGGGGTTTTATTTTTCCATCTCTTGTGCTCATTAGCTAAACCCTAAAAATTGTTTTGTGTGTGTTTTCTTCTCCAAACCAATAACACCTTTGTGGGTGTCGATCCACACTTTTCCACAAACCAAGTTATTTGTTTGATAAAACTAGCATTACTTTAATTCGGTTTAGTATGTGTGTACAAGAACATAGTAATAACATACTTTTGTTATTATCTTGGATTGAATTACAAAACGGTAAGGGGTAATTCATGTAATCCTAACTAAATCAAATTAGGGTTCATCCGTTTCTAGTTTGTGGATTTGATTCTTGTTCGGCTAGAATCAAGAAAAGGTACGCATATTCTTTTATGTTAATTAATTGTTCATTAATAAATCCTATACGCTTCCGCTTGATTACTTTGATGTTTGTGATTATTTATTTGATTGTCATGTTATATAATTCCAACAAAAGAGAGCTGGTTTAACAAGAAACTTTACTTATTGGCCGCCATTTGAGTATAATGTAGATGCAAAAACTTTTATATATAACTCAACCAAAATATATACGAGACTCCAATTTACAACATTATATAAGCAAAACTCACACCCTGCATGAAACTTGACCAACAAATTACAAAAAAAAAATTTGATAGACCACCGAAGAGACTACACCCGCCAGATGTGTGACGTATGAACACGTTGACAACCCCACCCACTCACCATAATGAAGATGCAATAGCCTATTTTCACCCATTTAAAGAGGAGACATTCGAAAATTTGGTTAAAAAAACATTCTAAATATAAAATATTATTTATTCGATAGCATGTTTTAATAATTTGATGGCTTATTTCAACAAGCCAATGAAAGTTAACAATTATATCAATGACAAAGTTAAAGGGTTAAATAATAAGTCGGTCAAAAATTTTATCATGTTTTTTTAGCCTTTAAATAAAGGTCCCAAATCTAAACCCTACACCTCAAATTTCGATAACAACCCACAGATTAGGGTTTCGATTTACCCAGTTTTAACAAACGATGGCTGGTGGTTCATCTGAGCTTCCTCTTTGGTTGGAGACTGTTGACAATAATGATGATGATGGCACAAACTATAAACTCCCTTCTTCCGTACATGAAGTGTTATCCAATGACGACCTTTTGATGGAAATCTTACATCGATTACCAATACTCTCACTTCATCTTTTCAAACAGTGGTTATCTCTCATAACATCTCTTAGTTTCACTTTGACACGAACCCGAATCCCTAAAGTCGATCCTCCTTCTGGTATCTTTATTGGACGATGGACTGACTCTTGTGGTCCCAATGAATATGATTTCGTGTCATTTGATCCCAGAATTCCAGCGAAAAGGTCAATACAATTTAGTTTTAACTCAAAGGCCGAAATTTTGAAGTCGTGCAATGGTTTGCTTTTGTGTTATATACCGAAATTTTGTAAGTATTGTGTTTACAATCCTTTGATTAGTATGTTCAAGATGCTTCCACCAATGAATGATTTGAAATATGAACCGAATGGTTTTGAAGAAATTTACATAGCTTTTGATCCTACCAAATCACCTTGTTACAAAGTCGTGCATGTTGGAAAAGTATATGTTGTTGATGATGATGATGATGGATTTGATTGTACTTCCATTATAATACAAACTTACTCTTCTGAAACTGGTGTTTGGAGTGTCTGGGATGATCGTTTTTCCGATAGAAGTTTTGGTCTTTTCGAGGCAATATATTGGAATGGTGCCATTCATTTTCTAAATTATGGTGAGCCTTTTCATGTTAAGTTAGATATTGTGGACCGTCCAGTTTTAACAAACATACAAGCCCCACCTCCTCTAACTGCCAAAGGGAAATTTTATTGTGATCGCAAATTCTTTACGTCTCATGGTAGTTTGCTTCTTCTTTGTAAGGATTATCATCATTCCCGACATTTGAATATTTATGAGATGAAGAATGAGTATTCTAAATGGTCGGTTAAGTACTTTGTTAATGTTCATGACATGATGAGGCCATATCCTACATGGAGGCTGCCCGCTGCCTGGGGTTGTGATTGTTGGAAGTTTAATCCATTAATCTTTGTTGGTATATGTTATTTTCAGATTTTAGTTTAGGTCCAGAACTCAACAAAGTATTGGGTGGGTCCAATACACAAACTGTTATTTAGGTTTTAGAATAGGATATAACGGTTACTTTACGTGAATCGGCATAATCGCCACAAGAGGTACCGTTTCATATATATATATAGCATAGGAATCAGAATTCAAAGTAACCCATTTCACTTTATCAATATCGATTATGTGGGTTCAACAAAACTCTTCATTGTTTACTTGTTCTTTTGATTCTTGTTTTGAATGATACCATGATGTTGTTTTGATCATGAAGATCCCGAAACCCATTTAAGAACCTCGTAACATGATGGTATCGAGCCAAGGATCAAACAACACACCAAATCATGATCAATCATCATTCAAGAAAAAGGAAGGAAAGGCTGTGATGGTCTCAAAAGATGAAAGAGAGCGGGTCGTGATGGTCTCAAGTAGAAGGAACAAGGCGATTCAAGAGAAAGAATGTAAGAAGGAAACATGGCCGCGGTTTTGATACAAAGAAAGAACACCAACCTTGAAACCCCGGTTCGTGATGAACCCTACAACCGCGATGGTTGACAGAGGCAATGATGCCAAAGATGAAGATGTATGAGTATGATGGGGACAAGGCTATGATGATGGTGATGCGATAAAGATTAGAGAAGATAAAACCTTTGCAACAAAATCAAAGCCATGAAGATTCAAAAGTTTTAAGACTTGCAAGAGGGATCAATAAGGAGACCATGGGTGTACTCCAAGAGATGATCATGAAGCGAGTTACACGAAGAATCTGTAGGAACAAGAAGATTGAAGAAACACAAAGATTAATAGATTAGGGAGGAATATGTTGGAAGTTTAATCCATTAATCTTTGTTAGTATATGTTATTTTCGTATTTTAGTTTAGGTCCAGAACCCAACAAAGTATTGGGTCGGGTCCAATACACAAATGGTTATTTAGGTTTTAGAATAGGATATAACGGTTACTTTACGTGAATCGGCATAACCGCCACAAGAGGTACCGCTTCATATATTATATATAGCATAGGAATCAGAATTCAAAGTAACCCATTTCACTTTATCAATATCAGATTATGTGGGTTCAACAAAACTCTTCATTGTTTACTTGTTCTTTTGATTCTTGTTTTGAATGATACCATGATGTTGTTTTGATCATGAAGATCCTGGAAACCCATTTAAGAACCTGTGTAACAGTGATAATATTTTGAGCATCTTATTGGGAGAACGGGAGGATGATTCGTTTATGGTAATTGAATTGTCTGGAACGGTCTTACGATACAAATTTGTGTCAGAGACTGTCAGTAAGCTCTTGGATAAAGGAAAACAGGTTTGCGGACATGATTGCCATGATTTCGTTGCATCTTTTTCTCATGTGTGATTATGTCTCTCTATCAGGGTTTGACTTACCTATTACTGCCAGTCTGCCACTATGGCTGATATTTTATTTAGCACATTCTTCTATAATTGTTTATAGAATTTTTGAAATAACTAAGCTTACTGATTAAATATCATATTGTAAGATACAATGGTTATGCTGGAAAACATGTTTCTGAGAAGTTGGAACTATGAGTAAGACAGTTGTACATTACATAATTTTTTCTTGTATTAGTGTGTTTACATCCGAGCTGTGTTGGCCTTTATCACGGGATCTATGGTCTAAACGTTTCAATCACAAGTATACCAAATGAATGTTGTGCAAAGATTAAGTAAACTGTAAATATGTTTATGCATTAATCAAATATGTCATCATTGTTTTACAAACGAATGTACTGTGTATATATACTATAATGAAAGGGTACATGAACCATTGTGTCGGTTCTTTGTATAAGAGCAGTTATTTGTAACTGTTTTTGTAACTGCTGTGTAACTGCTTCTTTGACTTTCGTATGGTTGACTTTTGTTGACCGGGTCATATGGGGTGTGACGGGTTTAGTGTTGGGTCGATGTGATTAACCCAATATTCTCCCCCTTAATCACAATCGGCTTGCTTTAGATCTTTTACTCCAATTAGTTGTCTCATCGTGAGGAATCTGATCTTCGGTAATGCCTTTGTCAGTATGTCAGCCTTATGAAATTCTCCACTTATAAATTCGACTTGTAGGTCTTCTCTTTCGACGCATTCTCTTATAAAGTGGTATTTTATATCAATGTGCTTACTTCTTCCGTGGAATACGGTATTCTTCATTAGTTCGATGGCGGACTTGTTGTCGACCAGTATTGTAACTTTTTCTTCTTCCGTGTGTGTAAGCTTGCTAAGCAGTCTCTTTAACCATAATGCTTGTTCTTGCTGTTGTTCTTATGAATTCGGACTCACATGATGATAGAGCTACCGTGGCTTGTTTTTATGTACTCCGGTGATTGGTGATTCACCGTAGTAGAAGATAATTCCAAGAGTGCCTTTGCCTTCTTGAGTGTTGACTCGTAGTCTTTGCCACTATAACCTTGTATCTGCTTTCTTCCATTGTACTTGTAGGTGATTCCATAATATTTTGTTCCTTTAACGTAGCGTAGTACTTGCCTTATAGCTTTCATGTGTTGTTCCTTCGGTTTTGCATAAAACGACTAAGTAATCCAACGGAGTAACTTAAGTCGGGTCTTGTGTGCAACAAGTATCGTAAGCATCCAATCAAGCTTCTATATTCAGTTGAGTTGACCATTGTTTTTTCAGTGTTCTTTGTTAGTCTTGTTCACGGATCCATAGGTATTAAAGTTTCGTTGCAATCTAGCATTCCAACTTCTTTTAGGATCTTGCTTGCGAGGCGGATTGCTTTATTGATATGTCACCCGCCAGTGACTTCAATTCCTAAGTAGTAGGATAGTAATCCTAGGTCACTCATCTCAATTTCTCTTCCATTTGAGCTTTGAACTTGTCTATTTCTTTCTTTGGTGTGCCGTGATGATTAAATCATCCACATAGACTCCTACTAGTAGTATTGAGTCTTTTGACTTCTTTGTGTAGACAGCTTGTTCTAAAGCGCACTTTTGAAATCTAATGACTTCAAGGTATTATCTAACTTTATGTTCCATGCACGTGGTGCTTGTCTTAATCCGTATAGAGCTTTTATCAATCTGTAGACTTTTCCATTCTCTTTTATAAATCCTTCGGGTTGTGTAACATACACTTCTTCTTTAAGTCTCCATGCGTAAATGCGATTTGACGCCTAGGTGATGTACTTCCCATTTATTATTAGCAATATGGCTAATAGTAGTCGGACTGCTTCCATTCTTGTTACAGTGCAAAGACTTCTTCAAAGTCTATGCCATGCTCTTGTATGTAGCTTTTGCTACTAGTCTAGCTTTATGCTTGACTATATTTTCATTAGCATCTTTCTTGGTCTTGAATACCCACTTTAATCCAATGGCTTTATGTCCTTTTGGTAGAGTGGTTAGTTCCATGTATTGTTTCTATTGATGGAATCTAATTCGACCTTCATTGCTTCGATCCATTTTTGATCGTTCGATGCTTCCTTGTAATTCTTAGGTTCATCTTCAGCTAGTAATAAATGCTCGGGTAAAACTTCCTCGGTGTTTTCATATAAATCATTCAATGTTCTAAAACCTTGTAATGGTGTGTGATCAAAGTTTGGATGTAGATTCCGGGTTGCAATTGAGCTACTTTGATTGGTTGAATGTATTGAGGTAGTAGGTGTAATTTGAGTATTTATTCGCGATGAAATTGTAGATGGTGTGCGAAAAGTTTGTGAGGGTGAGTCAGTTGCTGATGCATCATATTCGTGATCATCGTTTGCAGGGATATCATCGTCTTCTTCGTCTGGATGGTTTTCGGTTTCATGATGTTCATCTGTGGCTTCAAGGTTTTCGACTTTGAAGTCAAACCATTCGGGTTCATCGTTGGTGTGTTCATCTAGGTAATCCTTCCAGTCCCATGCTTCATCCTCCTTAAACTTCACATCTCTACTAACACATATTCTTTGTGTTGTTGGATCAAACAATCTATAAGCTTTTGATCCTTGTTCGCTTCCTAAGTATACCATTTTGTTGCTTCTATCATCTAACTTTGTCGATGTTGTGATGGTACCTTTGATATGCTATGCAGCCAAAACTCTTAAAGTTTCTAAGTTTGGCTTTTTCTTCTTAATTGCTTCATATGGAGTGATGTCTTCTAAGGCTCTTGTAGGAACGCCGTTTAGAATATATATAGCGTGTTCAATGACTTCACCCAAAAGTTTTGTGGCATGTTAGTTGCTTTCATCATGCATCTCGTAGTAGACATGATTGTCCTATTTCTTCGCTCAACAACCCATTTTGTTGTGGTGAGTAAGGTGCGGTTAGTTGTCGTGCTATGCCGCTTTCTTTGCGATATTGAGTGAATTAGTTAGATGTGAATTCTCCTCCACGATCGCTTAACATTTTCAATGTTATCCTTAGCTCCTTCTCTATTGTTTCTTTGTATTCCTTGAAAGCACCGAAGCTTGATCTTTCGTACTTAGAAATACGCCACATATATCTTGAGTAGTCATCTACTAACAAGAATATATATCTCTTCCGAGATGGTGTTGGTGGTGTTATTGGTCCACATAAATCTCCGTAAACTAAATCTAATGGTGATGTTGATCTAGTTTTTGCTTTCTTGGGAAATGGTGCTCTGCTGTGTTTACCAACTAAACAAACATCACAAATTTGTGTTGTATATTTAATGGCAGGTATTCCTTGAACTAACTCTCTTTGAGTCATAGATTTTAATGATTCAAAGTTGAGGTGTCCTAATCTTGCGTGCCATAACCAAGTGTTGTCACTTAAATTTGCTAGTAAGCAAACAGGTGTGCCTATCTTCAGACTTGCTTTGTATAGACGGTTTCTTTGTCTTGTAACTTTCAAGAAGATTTTGTTGTCCATGTCATAAAGTCGTAGTTCATCGTCGTCCATTACAACTTTATAACCTATTTCGGTAAATTGTCCAAGGCTCAATAAGTTGTTTTTCAAGCTAGGAATGTAATAGACTTGAGATATGATTCTTTGTTTCTCGTCTTCACATTCTAATAGAATTGAACCTTTTCCTTTAATCTCTACATGAGATCCATCTCCGAATCTTACTTTTCCATTAACGTTCTCATCTAGTTCTTTAAAGTGTTCTCTTATTCCAGTCATATGGTTACTAGCTCCATTGTCTAAGTACCATTGACTATCAACACTTGTCTCTTTATATCCTACATCTTCTTCGTAGCGAGACCTTTTGATCTTCTAGCTTTACATGTGGGTCTTCTAATATTGCCATTAATAAGGTAGGTTCTAAGTCCTCCTCGACAAGATTAGATTGCATACTAGTGTTTGGTTTTGAATAACACTTAGATGCATAATGACCAGTCTTATTGCACTTGTAACATCTAACTTTGCTAAAGTCAATATTCTGTTTGTTGAAGTGATTTTGAGTGTTTTCTCCATCCTTCTTCTCGTGGTTATTTTTATCGTGGTTCTTCCATCCTTTATATTTTCCACGTCCTCTGAAATTTTTCCCTCTATTGTCATGTCGTGTGAACATCAGTTTGTCGTGACTGTCCACTTGTTTTCCTTTCTTGAACTTAATCCTTTCTTCGTAGGTCTTAAGTCTCCCTATTGCCTCTTCTAATGTCATTTCACTTAGATCGGAATATTGTTCTATAGATGCGACTATTTGCAGATACCTTTTGGGTACAACATTTAGTAATTTCCGTAATAAGGTTTCATCTTCTATTGTGTGTCCTAGACTAGCGGCTTTGTTTACGAGTGTAGTGAGTTTTGTGGTGAAGGTGTCAATTGTTTCATCTTCCTTCATATATAACATCTCAAATTCGGATTTGAGTGTTTGTAATCTTGGTTGTTTAACTCTGTCTTCGCCAACGTGTCTAGTTATCAAAGCATTCCAAATGTCTTTTGCGGTTTTGTGCTTTGTTATTTGAAGTAATTGTTCTTCGTGCAAGGCTTGGTAAAGGAAAGCAATAGCGGTTTTTTCCTTTTTCTTATCGGATTGAGTCGCTTTCACCGGCTCAATTGTTTCCCATAAACCATTCGCTTCGAGAATGATTTGCATTCGAATTGCCCATAGTGAGTAATTCGGGGCTTTAGGATTGGGCATTGAAATTGGGGTGTACTATTCAAATGTTAGTACTGGGTTCATTTTACCACTGCCGTCGTCATATCTTAAAATGATAATGACAATAAATCTCAATAAAGAATTTTTAACACAAAGTGTTTTATTTTCAAAATTTTATTTCAAATGAGCTCTTAATGTTTTATCTTCCTCAAATGGGTGTAAAACTTTTCTAGGTATAGTTTTAACAATTTTAAACTATCCTCGGAGATTATAAAATTAAAACCTAATAACCTAAGGTTAATTACTCCTTACAAATTATTCCTAATCAGTATTCTAAGTAGTATAAAAACTAGGTTAGATATACTAAACAAAATATGATAAGATTTTAATAATATTTTAAAATAACTTATCAAAAACTAAAACAATATATATCAAAATATATAAAGTAAAAATAAAGTGGTTTTGAAATCTTTGGAACCTGGAGGGGTTGATGGTTTAACCCGATGCCTTAACTAAAATAAAATCTTGTATCTGGCCCTTATCTGTACACGCGTCTCACTTGTAACCCGTTTATCTCCCTTTTTTGAGATAAAACTACGCGTCTTTTTTTTATTTCTTTGAGATACTGGTGTTTCAGTCTCTCTCTCTCTCTCTTCAGAAGATAACTTTTTATCTTCTTTCTTCTTCTCCAATATACAACGACGGTTCTCCGGCCTCTTTGATGGCTGTGGTTTTTGACCGTCCTTTTCTTCTCCGGTTTGGTGTTCTCTTTATGAGCACTGTTAACCCTTCAATCTGAAATCTAGGGTTTCAGATTAATTGGGGGTTTTATGAGCCGTGAGTATCTTTACGATTGGAGTTTGCTAATGAATCAATTGGGGTTTACAATTGATCCTTCTGGGCTTGATTTCGTTTAAGAACAGGTGTGTTCGTTCTAATTCGAATCTTTTCTTAGTGCCCTAAATGATGACACTCGTATTAGTTTTTATTTTGAATCAAATGGTTAAACGATTTGAGTTCGTTTTCTGATCCTGTCTGGATTGGGTATACGAAACTGGTTTCGGAATTTTTTTTTGCGAGTTTGATTTGTTGCCGGGTTGTGAGTAATCACCAAGTGATTATACCCCTGTTGCGACAAACGTTGAGACACAAAAATGACGTCGGGATTTGTGTTCTTAGCGATTTGCAAAAAAAATTTATTTCGAGACTTGTTCTGTTTTTTTGATTCGGAACTTTACGAGTCCGGGTAAATGATGATTGTTGGTTGATAGACCAAACCGCCCGATACCAATTGTTGGCCTTTATCACGGATCTATGGTCTAAACGCTTCAATCACAAGTATACCAAATGAATGTTGTGCAAAGATTAAGTAAACTAAATATGTTTATGCATTAATCAAATATGTCATCATTGTTTTACAAACGAATGTACCGTGTATATATCTTGTAATGAAAGGGTACATGAACCATTGTGTTTGTTCTTTATAAGAGCGCTTATTTGTAATCGCTTTTGTAATCGCTGTAATCGCTTTTTTGACTTTCGTATGGTTGACTTTTGTCGACCGGGTCATATGGGGTGTGACGGGTTTAGTGTTGGGTCGATGTGATTAACCCAATAAGCTGTAGTAGCCATCAACTCTCAGTTTGGTTCCTTATTCAGTAAACATCCTTCATACCCTGTTTGGCATCATTATATGCCCATTTTCAAGTTGTAATATGCAAGTGTATCCACTTTTAGTTGTGAACAATTCCTTAAGGTGTTTGGAAGCAAAATGACAGAAGTTTAATTCCAAATGACTTCGATCTCGTTGATGAAATTCAACCTTTTACTTTCATTTCTTTGATAGGTTATTTGCCTGATTCAGTTTCCTGTTTTGATGCAAGTGTCATATGCTGTCTGACACAAGCTGTTTCTCGATCTGGTTGTAGGTTGAAATATTTGATGAATGTTATGTTTTGTCTATTAATATATAAATGCTCTTAATAGGTGGCTGTTCGGGGTTTCTAGAGAGTTGCCTATGTTTCTAGGCAAGTAATAGTTTGAAATGGGAACAAATAAGAAATTGGTGACGTATACTCATTTGGATCAGTTAAAGTGGGAATTCATATGTATTATAGTCACTAACCTCCTGACCCGAATGTTTCCATGAATGAGTCCTAATCCGACTTCTTTTTTTAACATGATATTGGTTTAAATTTAATCAATCGATAAGGTGTTCAATTTCCTATTGCCATGTGGTACCCTTTAGTATCCGGAATTACGCACACTAATTTGTTTGCACATATATATGGTCCGAAATAAGTAGAATTCATATTTAAGTGTACCAATGAAGTCACTAGTGGATTTTATGGTAAACAAATGCAAAGACTATCTTCGAACAAGCTTTAAAAGGAATGGTCCAATAATATGAATCAATATTTTTAACTTATAACTACATTTGTAGCTTGCAAAAGCATTGTTACATGCATTTTCGTACAAATATGCTGCGATTTGTGCATTTGAGTAATTGTCATGTATCATCAATTCAAGTTTTATAAAGTATTTTCTCATTCCCGATGTTTTCCTAGAAGTTTCGAATAATCAATATTTCAAAAGTGGAACCAAGAACCTATAGTGATTTCCTAAAACCGAAGAGGCAAGCTGATGGAACTATTATATAAACCATTGCCAGGTATTCTAACTTGACTTGAGTCACCTTCAACAAATCAATTAAATCAACTACTTTAAGAAAAACAAGTGGCTATTTTGAAGTAATACTCTTCGGTTAACTTTTTACAAATTGGAAGAACTGATGTGCAACAAAACTAGAAGTATTGTCTAATCAACTAAGCTGTATTAAATTGTGATAATTGTTGTCTGTGTATTTGTTTCAAAGATAGCAAATATATACACGGACAATGCTTAGCTGTATAGGGTAAATTATCAATCACCCACTAATCAAGGGAAAGACAACTAATCTACTTTGACCCACTAATCAAGGGAAAGAAAACTAATCTACTTTGACCTTATCATAATACATACATATCACAATACACGGTTTAATACTCCCCCGCAGTTGGAACGGGAGGAAGCCGGACGCTCAAACTGGATCTAAAATCTTCAAATAAGGCTGAAGGAAGGCCCTTGGTGAAGATATCTGCGTACTGAGAACGGGAGGGTACATGGAGAACACGAACCTGACCAGCAGTAACCATGTCACGGACAAAATGTATATCAATCTCAATATGTTTGGTTCGTTGATGTCGAATGGGGTTGGCGGACAAATAGATGGCACTAACATTATCACAAGAGACAAGAGTGGCGAGAGAGAGGTGAATGCACTCACGAACAAGGTTACTGGCCATGCAGCTCGGCCACAACATTAGCAACACTGGTACTCGGCTTCGCACTTGAACGGGAGATGGTGTGCTGTCGTTTGGAAGACCAAGAAAGTAGATTATCGCCCAGAAAAACACAGTATCCCGAAGTATACCGTCGCGTGGATGGGCATCCCGCCCAATCTGCATCTGTATATCCAACAAGAGAAGTGGTAGAGGAAGAATATAGATGTAGACCAAAATCCAAAGTCCCTCAAACGTATGGTAAAATACGTTTAAGGGCAGCCAAATATGGCTCGCGAGGGTCATGCATGTAAATACATATCTGTTGTACAGCATAGGAGAGATCCGGCCTGGTAAATGTGAGATACTGAAGACCACCTGCAAGACTACGATATAAAGTAGGGTCCTGAACTGGAACACTTGCTGGACCCACTTTGGATTCTGTATCAACTGGTGTTCGAGAAGGGTTACAGTTGGTCATGTGAGCCCGCTCGAGCTCAAAAATGAAGGCTCAACCGGGCTTCAATATTTTTACTTAGTTGAGCTACCCGACTCAACTTGGCTCGTTATCACAAAAGCACGTCAAGAAATCCACGAGCCGAAAACCTCCTATATACTTTAGATCTGCGGGTACAACGTTGTGGGGTGAACGACGCCTCCTTGTGTTTGTGAGACAATATTTAAGCTCGACATTTCATAGTAAACTCTTTATCACATTGGCCGAACTTTTAATCCTAAACCTAGAAGAAACTTTTATAACAACCAAAGGTCTTCATACCCTAAATACAACACATCCCAAAGCAATTCCTACACAAACCAAATATTTTTTAGACCACACAACCATCAAAACTTTAGACCAAGATTTCAAAACCAAAGTAACTTTTCAAACAACCCTTGGACTATATGTTCAAGTTATGGTCTTTAGAGACTAAGTGTCTTGCTTGAAGAACCAAGGATGTTCAACTTGGGAACGTTTCATGCTAACCTTGGTGGACCCAAGAAACAATGGGTACTAAAAGCTTGAATTGCATCTTTGGTTGTAGGTTTGCCTCAAATGTGATCTACAACCAGCAGAGTTGATAGTAGATAGCGGATGCACTAAACACATGATCAGGAATAAGAAATTGTTTACTTCATACAAGGAGTATTATGAAGCTCAAGTCGTATTTGCGAGCAATCTACAAGGCAAAGGCACCAGTCGATGTAATGTTCTTCATGACTCCATATAAATTAAAAATGTTGAGCATGTTAGTGTTTTAGCTTTTAACTTGATTAGTGTTAGACAAATAAGTAATGATGATTGCGTAGTTAAGTTTACTAAGATAGATTGCATTATTAGTAAAATTGGTAAAACACTAGCTAAAGGACATAGGAGAAATAATTTATATACTTGCAAATTGGGAGATAACTCCAAGCAACACATATGTCTTGCGTCCATGGTGGATAACTCAATGCTTTGGCATAGGAGGTTATGTCACGCCAATATAAAGGTACTTCAAAACATAGCTTCCAAAGAGTTTGTAAGGAAGTTACCAAAGTTGAGCTGCCATAGACATTTTTGTGATATGCGTAATGTAGACAAACAAGGTCTTGCAAGCAATAGGATTAGTAACACTATCTTAGCCACTAGAGTCTTAGAGTTACTGCATATGAATTTAATTTGGTCCATCACCTATTCAAAGCTACAGAGGCAAATTTTGCACTTTGATGATAGTTGATGACTACTCAATATGTAGACTCTATTTAAAAACTTTCGAGTTGGGTACTCGGGGAGTGGAGTAGGGCAAGGAAGGATTCCTTGTAGCCGAACCACTATAAATACTTGTGTCGTGGTTTTGTGTTCCTTTACAATTTATCTCTTTGCATTATTTATTTATATGTCTATCTATCAATATCCAACACACGATCTAAATTGATTAACATAAGTCGATCTAAATAATATTAAAACAAAGTTTTAATCAACAAAACTATTCAATCCCCCCTTCTACTTTTCTACAAAACCTACACAAAAAGTGACTAGAATGTAGTTGTGACTTCATGAGATTTTATTTAAAAAATCTCATGCACAACAAAGTCTCAACACAATTTCTTGACATAATCCTCATTTTGTTGAGACACTGAGCACAATAACGTAACTCCATAAAGTATAGTTATACTCTGGGAACCTACAAAGATAACTAGATAGCCAAGTCCAGTCTGATGTACATATCGTACTCAGCCCAAACAAGTAATCTTCTCAAGTCATGCAACCAACCAACCATCTTGACTCGTGAAGTCAAATAAGTACGCAAGCTCATGAATTTCCAAACCAACCAAGTGATCATAGCTTCTCAATTCTATTAAGCTTAAGTGATCCCGTTGACAAAAACTTGATCTCGAAAAATAAACCCTAACCGTTCAAGTAGCACAAATTATCCCGTGAAGTGGTCAAACCCCGTAAGTTGTATTTAGTCCAAGTCCAATACAACCTTTAGTCCAATACCAATGCCAAAATATAGTCAAACAACCCAACATATATAACAATTTCGGCAAGCCCAACAACACCAAAAACATTCGCAGCTAAAATCCATTTTAACATAAATTCATTTGAGATAGCTATCTTGGCCAATAAAACAAATGAAATGAGGCCCAATAGATATAAACCTAATAATAAGGATATTAGTAACCTCATAACCCTAATCCATCATTGACTTTTCATACGCCTTCAATCACTATGTGTTTCTCTTTTCTTATCTCTCCATTTTGAAACACATATTCCTCCTTCAAAAGATAGCATAATTCTCCTTATATCTCCATCAAGAAACTACACTCCACCCTTATTACTCCACTAGCAGGGGTACCTGACGTCATGCGTGGTCTGACCAAACTAAATTTTTACAGGCGTCAATGTTTTTCGATTATACTAAAAGTTTTGGCCAATGAGCCACTAAGACCATGTCGGGGTGGTGATCTTGACACGTACAGTTAGCGGTGGTGGCAAATTTAGTTGGTGGCGTAGGGTTCTTATTTAGCACAAGAGTGGCAATTTGCGTTTGAGAGAAGTGTGAGATATGATTAGTGCTTTAGTGTATTTATTTATGGGTTTTATACCCGTTTTGTACTAATCATACATTTAATTTATACATTAAAGTGAAATTTTTGCAAAAATGGGGCTGTTATAGTACATGACTTTTAAAATCATAAAAGTGGGCATTAAAAATATTGGAGGGACTTTAAATTTTGTATTCAATGACTACTAATGTTATGATATTGGCTTAACTTTTAAGCTAAGCATGTGTGTATTAATTTAGCGAGACATTATATTTCCATAATAAGTAAATTATAAAAGCCTGAATTTTAAGTTTGTTGTCTCTAAACGCATTATAAAGTAGTAAAGATATCAAGAAGACAAACTTGATATTCCAACCTTATAACTCCTTAACACACGAAAACAATTAACACATCAATCCATCCATCCCACTCCAAAAAAATAATCACGTTCCTTATATCTCCTAACAACACAACATAAACCATCATTATATCACCAAATAAACATAAACGAGCCTCTTTTATTACTCCTGGAATAATACGCAACCCGAAACACAAAGAGGAACAAACAAGAACCGTAGCACAATGATATCTACAAGATCTCTCTAAGGAGGTCTCGGGTAGGTTTTGTTATTTTTTAGTCTTCGTTGTTGTTGTTCGGTCAAGATCTATGACGAGTTGTTATAAATGATCTTTAAAGATCTTTGTATGAATTAGCAAAGCAACTTGAGATCATTTAGTTTCTACTTCTTTTATTATTTTTGAGATGGAAAGCGACGTTGGGTGCTGTTGTATTTTAAATTGGTTGTAGACTTTTATTTAGCACTTTCATTCTTCTTTGACTTTTTAGTTGGACTAATAATACTACGTAGTCTGTTTATGGTCTTGGTCGAAAGTCAAACCCTGGTCATTAGGTATCTTATGGTATCTCAATGTCTCAGTGGTAGGTCTCACAACTCAAGTCTTGAAACGCAGGGTCGTCTTATGAATCGGCGAAATTTTTGAGAGCCCTGTACGAAAATGTATAATGAGGACTTTCGTTAAGCAATATTATATATAAAGTGTCACCGTTTATAAGATATAATGCAATTAGTTATCTAAACTTTCTAGCATATTATTATATTTTCCCATCTAAATATTTTTTTCTTCAAAAAATACGTACGTATACGATATAATTATTAACCGTGACAAATTTTGAGGCCTAAAATTGTGAGGCGCGAAATGATCATTCACCTCAGACACAGCAAAACGCCCTGTTGAAACGGACATAGTTTTGACTCACAAATTATCATGTGGGTGACCTCGTAAGATTTAGGTCGCAAACTGATTTCACAATCTTCTTTCGCAAGCAGCTTTCGCAAGCTTCTCTCACAAGCCAGTCTTGCGAGCTAATGTCTCGCAAAATTTTGCCAGCATTACGGCACAATTTTTTAAGTGGGTAACTTTTGAGTCTTGCATAACTCTTACTCGTAATCAGAAACCCTAATTTTGCGAGAAAAATTTAACGAACAAAGTTTTGCGAGCAAAACAAAACCCTTAAAAACTTGATATTTTGACCACTAAAAATGAGATGAAAACCATAAAAATCTTGGTAAAATTTGTTTAAAACTTTAACCATAATAAAGATTGGATTTTGATTAGATATTGACAAAAAAAAAGAGACCATATCTGTATAAAACAATGACCAAAAAACAAGGACAATATTTGGATTTTTGGACTGATAAAATTCATAGATAAAAAGACACGAACACCAACTGATAAACCAACGTAACTTGAAAAATGAGGTTCTGATGCCACTAGTTAGGACCGCTAATATCTAGATTAGGTTGATGTTATAGTGGTGTCGGGTGGTCGGCTGGTGAACCAACCAAACAAGGATAAGATATTATTACAACACACACCTCACAAGTGAAACTTGTGAGAGTATTATAGTGGTACAAGGATAGGAACTCTCTCAACCATACAATTGTTAAGAGAGTTGGCAACTTATTCCTTCCCCTCTCGACTACACAAGTGTCGACAGAGTAAATTCCTAATCTAATAAACTATATGTATTTCTGTGTTCTAACAATAAACTTGAGAAAGAAATAAAATTGCCATCGAATGCAGTCTCAGGGGCAAGTTGTGACATGTGAAAAACGAAAAAATGGTAGAGACAAACCTGAGTGTCGAGAACACATGTGGGTGGCTTGGGTTGGGTTTTGGTGAGTTTGGAAGTGGAGGTTATTGTGGTATAAGACAGGGTTTATTTGATTAAATGATGTTGTGTCAGATAATTTCCGTAATGATGCATATATAGAACGATTAAGAAAGTTTTTGAATTTAATAGGAAAATTAAAAGTTGTGTAATTACAAAAAAGTGTTATTTGGATAAATGATCATATTTTATAGTATAGTTTCAAAGTAGGACGTATTTTGACCGTATTTCCGGATTAGTCACTTTTAGTGCGCATGCACCATCCTTTGCGCACCAAACTATTCAACAAATTACTGAGCCATCTTAAAGCACCATATTTACTTTTTAAGCGAATGAAAACATGCCACGTGAGATTTGGTGTGCTAGGGGTATATATAGCACACCATTATTTAGAGAATCAATATTTTTAACAAAGCTAGCCAATAATTTTAAAGCACCATATTTAATATCTAAGCCAATAAAAACTTGCCACATATGATTTGAAAACTACCGCTAAGCACGTGACAAATTTTTGGATTTAATAAATTCAAATTTATTAATTTCAATTTTAATAAATACAAAAGAAAAATGATTGTTGGACTTACTAAACATGCCTACAAATGAACCTAATGATTTGATTGGTTGATTTAAAAAATTGATTGGTGGGAATTTGAAAAGAGAAGGTACTTAATGCAATTGTACAAGTGATTTATGCATTAGGTATATATATTTAGGCTTGTGTTGTAGGTCTAAATAGCATAACTCAATACAAAAAACCACCACCCCCCTTTAGAGGTATGTGCTTATTTTGGAATTTAAAAGATGATTTTTAGTAAAGATGGAAGATTTGATAAAGGATGAGGTGTAAAGATTTGGAGAAGGGAAATGATTTGCATACATTATGTTTTAATTTGCACATTCATATGTACAACCGGTTAAAGCAGTGCATGTTTACGGTACAATAGTTTAATGCACATGGTTGAGTGTCTCAATCAGAAAATAAAGTATGCAAATCATTTCTTTTTGAAGAAAGATGAAGTTGAAGTGTAAAGATAAAGAAAAATAAGAATGGGTAAATATGAGTTTAAGATGAAGATGAGTTTAGATGGATATTAAATTCGGAAGTGGAAAAAAAGGGTAAAGAATAGTTGGTAGAGTAAGTTAAGCGATATAAATGCGAGGTCGGTGCTTAAGCAAGAGTGAGGTATCCAAAGTCCAAACAGCCCCAAACCCCCTCCATTTACAGAACCTAAATATCAGGGTTTTGATTTACAAACCCTTTTCATGGAAGCGATTGCTGGAGGCTCATCAGAGGCAGCTTCCGGTGATGATGATGGCAGAGCATCCAAAAAGGCCTTTATTTCAAACAACAAACTCCCTTCATCAGTATATAAGGTCTTGTCCAATGATGACCTTTTGATCGAAATCTTACTCTTATTACCATTAATCTCACTAAATCTTTTCAAAAGCGTATCCAAACACCGCTATCTCATAACATCTCTAGTTTCATTTTAGACGAACCCAAATCTTTGTAATCTTGTTCCTCCTTCCGGTCTCTTTATCCAATGGGATGCCTCGTCCTCAGATATGATTTCTGTCATTTGATTCTAGAAAAAAGTGAAAAGGTCAACCGTCTTTACCTACAACTCGAGGCGGTACTAAGTCTATAATTAGCGATCGTGCAATGGTTTGCTTATGTGCTATGTATCGGTGATTATAGGCATTTCATATACAATCCTTTGATTAGTATGTTTAAGATGCTTCCACATATACATCCTTTGAATTATCTCCCCAGATCATATCTTTATAATTTTAAAATGGCTTTTGATCCTACTAAATCACCTCATTACAAAGTCGTGCATGTTGGACACGTAAAAGATGTTGCTTCTCCTGATGTATACGGTTGTTACATTAAAATACAAACTTATTCTTCGGAAACTGGTGCTTGGAGTGTGTGGGATGATCGATTTCCCTCTAGAAGCTTTGAAGGTTTTTGGAATGGAGTATATTCGGATGGTGCAATTCATTGGTTACATGATTATGATAATGATCCTTTTCATTTCAAGTTAGAAATTGTGGATCGTCTAGTTTTAACAAGCGTACAAACCCTCTAGCGTGGAAGGGAGGTGCATGGTGATCATGAGTTGT
Organism: Chrysanthemum lavandulifolium; assembly: GCA_022545495.1. Lineage (NCBI taxonomy): Eukaryota > Viridiplantae > Streptophyta > Magnoliopsida > Asterales > Asteraceae > Chrysanthemum > Chrysanthemum lavandulifolium. Next base: position 145,887,176 of record CM040241.1, on the reverse strand, counting down.
TCGGGTCTTATGGTAGTTTGCTTCTTCTTTGTAAGGATCATTATCGTTCTCGAAAGTTAAATATTTATGAGATGAAAATGGGTATTCTGCATGGTTGATTAAGTACTCTGTTACTCTTGATAACATCTTGAGGCGAACATGGAGGTTGCCCAAGGATGGCGTTGTTATAATATTTGGAGTATCTTTTTGGAGAAAGAAGAGGATTCGTTTATGGTAATTGAATTATCGGAAAGGTCTTACTATACACATTTGTGTCAAAGACCGTCACTAAGCTCTTGGATTTGGGGAAAGGGTCGACCAATGTGATTGCCATGAGTTCATTTCATCTTTTGCTCATGTGTGATTATGTACGTCTGTTCGGGTTTGATTTTTCTATCTTATGTTGTTCGGAACTACATGACTTTGATCAATCTGCGTGATCTGTCACTACATGCGACTTTCTCCACTACAGAAATGAAAAACTAAAGAAATTTTAAATTCGCTAATAAATACTACAAAAATGGCTTTCTGCATATGTATCTTCTAATTTGCACTTTTTAAACAATGGTTTGTTTGATCTACTTAATGACTCCATTTTATAGTAAAAATTAGAAGCTGAGGTTAAAAGAAAACTAAGAATTTAAAAGAACCTACAATTTTATAACGTTTGTTTTGGCTGATGTTTTATTGAACAATTTTTAACTCACTGAGTGAGTGCTAAGCTTACTTATTAACATGCATTTCAGGTTGTTAAGATGAAGGTATATGCAGACTGCAGTAGTGGAAAAAAGACTGACATCTATGGAATTGTAGTAAAATATTATATGCAAGTGATGTGGTTATGGTGGAAAACATGTTTATGCAATTAAGAATAAGAGAGTTGTACATTAAATAGTTATCTCTCGTTTTGGGTTATTTGACTTGTAGTAGCCACCAACTCTCATTTTGGTCATCCTTTACCCCCTCTGTTTGGTTGGAATCATTATATGCCCATTCTTAAGTTGTAATGTGCAACTGTATTCACTTTTAGCTGTAAACCACTAACAGTGCGTTTGGTTTATGAGATTTTGACGCATTGGAATTGAAATGCAATTCCATAGGGTTTTGGTAGCAAAATGACAGGATTTCAGCTACCAATGAATTCTTAAACTCCATCAATCATGGAATTTTAAACATCCAGTTGCAGATATGTAATGGTGTAAAATCGGGCAATCGCCTCGCATTTGAAGAAAGCCTTTTGATACTTTACTTCAACACGTGGCCTATAATCATTCGAATTCCTACGCTGCTTCTTGCATAACTCATGGAACTGGGTTGTGGTCAGATTTTCAATCTTTTGATGTAGCTTTCATCTCGTTGATAGGTTATTTGCATGATTCTTGTTTCTTGTTTTGATGCACGTGTGTCATATGTTGCTGACATAAGTTATGTGTTGTGTAGTTCTGGTTGGTAAGTTAAAAACTTGGATGAATTTCAGTTTGCTTAAAATTTCATTTATGGTTCTACTCAAGATTGTATTGTCCATCTAAGATTGTGCAGTGCATTTAATTGATTTACGGAGAGCGCCTATGTTATGTGTATAGGTATGTAATATTTTGAAATGAAAACATAAGAAATTTAGTGAAGTAGCCCGTGATTATAGGTTATAACCAAATTTAGTGAAGAACACACTTTCTTTAAGGATGCCTAACCACACCGATCATTCGGCATACAGACAGGGGGTGAGGACAAGTTGGTTTCTTATTGAGTCTTACCCAAATGTTCTGCGAATAAGAAACAAATTCAATCGACTTATTTTTGACATCTACTTGTTTGAAGTTAATAAGTATCATATAAGTAGGAAGCGACTATTTATGGATCCTGCATCCAAGCAAGTCTTTGACCGAATGATGGATAATTCCCACCATCACTCGTGGGTCGGTAGAGCCATCTCTCGGTATTTAAGTTTTGTGTGTTTCAATCACGTTCGGTTTTAGAAACCGAATCGAGTAATCTTAGTATATCGCTTTATGTCTTAAAATAAATGTCATACTGTTAAATTTTGGGTTGGTAATCTGTAGCAAACATATCATTCTATCAATTGCTAATGGCTTTCAAGTTGTGGCTTATTACAGGATTGATTACAGGGGTTTAACCTGGACAAAAGATTAAAGATTTAAACTTCCAAGAATCTCATTTCTGCTGAAGCCTTTCTTCGTTTCTGCGATGAGTTACTACTAGCCGTTAGAGGGTCTTAGTGAAACTTAATCTCCTATTTAATAAGTCCCCTTATCTAGGGTTAGACACACTTGAGTGTGCGATCTTTTGTATCACTCTCTTCTCTTCTCTTAGATCATTTCACCGATCTTGTCTTGCCTTTACATTCATATGATTATTGTCTCATTGACATTAATCTAATCTTGTAACATTTGGATACTATTAATCTAAGTCGACTATTGCGACTTAGATCCGAATAAATGTTCATTGTTTATCTCTTGTTGCCTATACTTTCGTACATGGTATCGAGCTTGGGCTCATTGATTCTCTTCGCAACTATTGGTGGTTTGGGGTTATTGCTATTGGCGTAATCACCGGTTATCTTCTACTTTCAATTAGCCCTAGACTAAGTGAATCTAGGGTAATTGTGATTTGTTCTTCCACGCATATTTCTCTGTAAGTCTATATCTTGTCTATTCTTCAAACATACTGATACTTAAGTCTTTGTGGGTGCAAACGGGTACACTAACATCTTGATCGCCACCTTTGAGTGGTACGAATACCGCTCTGGTTTACCCTAGTCCATGAGCTTGGTGCTTGTTGTTTCTTAAATTCAAAGTCTTACTTATCTATCTATTTGGTCTTATTATTATCTCTCGTCTGCTTTTATTTTTACGTCTTCTTGTCTTTATTATGGTTGATGGTGATAGTCTTTGGTGGTGGTGGTTCCACCGAGAAAGGCTTATCCTTTGGGGATGCTTTGTACTTACACCTAATAACACTAATGGGACTCCCATTATTTCTATCAAACTCACAGAACCGAAAATTATAAAATATGGAATATGGCCATGACCTTTGCCTTAAGGAACCATAATAAGTTAGGGTTTATTGATGGTACTTGCATAAGAAACGATTCAAACCCTAATCTTGCTAATCAATGGGATACTTGTAACTCGGTTGTGGTTACTTGGATTCTTAATTCTCGACCACGAATTATTTGTTTGGGGCTATCTATACCAAAACCGCTTATGAAATGTGGAATGATCTTAAAGATACTTATGATAAGGTTGATGGTTCAAATATTTTCAATTTGCATAAAATATAAACTCTCTTAGTCAAAGTGGGTCCTCTCTTGCGATTACTACAACAATCTTAACTCTTTATGGAAACAATTTGATTGTATGATTAGCTTGCCTCCTTGCACTTGTGAGGTCGCAAAACATTTTGAAAAACATAATCGCTAATCAAGTTAATGCAATTTCTTATGGGTCTTGATGACTCCTATGTTCCCATCGAAGCAATATTTTAACCGAGACCCTTTACCTAATGTCAAAGCGCTTTCTCTTGTCTCGGAGAAGAGTCTCACGAAATGTATCATCCGGGAATAGCTCGCTAAACCCAATGCTACGACTTTTTGCAAAAACTTCGATGGTGGAAAATTTTTGATAATAAAAGAAGTTTTAACAACAAAGTTTATGGTCATAATCATGTAATGACTCCAATAGCAGAGGACCAAACATGAACCTCAAATGTACCAATTGTAAAAACACGGTCACACCATTGATAGATGTTATGATCTTGTTGGCTATCCTGCTTTGGATATGCTAAAAGAAATTTTAATGGTAAACCTTTCAAGTAGTAACAATGTTTCTGCTGAAACCAATCTTAATCATGATAATAGTGCCGAGAACTCTCCTGTCTCCTTGTCTAATGAACAACTCTCAAGACTTATGAGTCTTCTCAATGACAACAATGTGTCATCTGCTAATGCCAACTTAGCGGGTAAAAATTTTTCAGAACCTTCTTTAATGGCGGTGTCAAGTTTAATATAAACTTCAACAAGTTTTTAACAACAACACTAAGACATTATCCGAAACACCGATCTTGGTTGGATTGTTGATTCGGTGCAAATCGGACATGATCGTGGGTGAAAATTTTTAATCAATGTTGTTAACATTTCAAATCTTGGCTTAACTGTTGGACATCCCAACGGTACTCAAGCCTTAATTACAAAATTGGTGATTTAAAGATCAATAATGATCTAACTCTCTTTGATGTACTTGTTGTTCCCGAGTACAATGTTAGTTTGTTTGTCTGCTCATAAAATTGCTAGAGACAATAAGATGTTTGTCGGGTTTAATGAATCTAATTGCTATATACAGATTTACATCAAAAAGGATTGTGGGGATTGGTAAACAACACAATGGGTTATATATGTTTGATATTGATTCTTCATGTAAGATTATTTCTAATAATTGCATATCATTTGTCATGTTTCAAAAATCTTTGGCATCAAAGACTTGGTCATCCTCGACCAAGTCCTACACATACTTAAACCCACTCTTAAATTTGATAGTACATCCGAAACCGATCATCTCGTGATACTTGTAATAAAGCTAAACAAACCAGGGAACCATTCCTCTAAGTGAACATAAATCAACTAAAATTGGTCAACTTGTCCATCTTGATGTATGGGGACCATATAAAGTCACTAGCAGAGATGGTTACAAATATTTTTAACATTTGTTGATGACTATTCCGTAAGGTGTGGGTTTATATGCTTAAGGGAAGGATGATGTTTATGTTTCCATTGTTAACTTTACTCACATGCTATCAAATCAATTTGAACACAATGTCAAGATCTTTAGAAGTGATAATGGGACGAATTTGTCAATAATAAACTTCAAGTTTTTTCCATGAAAAGGAATTTTACATCAAACCTCTTGTGTCTATACACCACAACAAAATGGTATTGCGAGAAAGGAAACATAGGCATCTCCTTAATGTAGCTAGATCCTCATGTTTGTGGGAATTACCTCTAAATCTTTGGTCCGAATGTGTTCTAACTCACGCTTATGTCATAAACAGGTTGCCTCTTGATTCATCTGCAAGTCCCCATTCTTCCTTGTGTATGGGCATGACCCTTCACTCTCTCTCCTTAGAGTCTTTGGTGCTTATGCTATGCCACCATTCTCAACATCTCGATAAATTTGGTAGTAGGTGCGAAAAAGTGTCTTTATTGGTTACTCAAATGAGAAGAAAGGCTATAAACTCTTGAGCCTTGAAACAAAAAATATCTTTTACTCCGAGATGTCAAATTTTATGAAACTGTTTTCCTTCAAAATGAAAATTACGTGTCAAACCTTTTGTTGAAACCTTTGTACCAAAAGATTTAAATCACAAAATTTCTTTGACTCACAAATAAGTCCCAATGATGAAGGAGAGTGACATCCTATGATGATGGCACGGTGGTAAGTCATCCCACTAGGATTGACGAACCGGTTGCAACATCTATAGATGATAATACACACCACGAGGGCAACATATCACATGATTCACATTCTGCGATGCGCTTTCGATCCTGCCGATACAACACCGATTATGTTGAACAAGAAAGAGGCTTGCCGACCATTACTACTAGAAGGTCAACCGAGTTTCCAAATTGCCCGATAATCTTAATGACTTTATTATAGAAGGAAAAGTCAAATATGGTGTTGAAAAGGTTGTTAATTACTCCAACCTTAACAAAGATAATTCTTGCTTTGCATCTAGTCTTAATAAAAGTATTGAACCTACATTATGAAGAAGCTATCCATGATAGTAATTGGGTTGATGCTATGAATTCAAATTGAGGCCTTAAATGAAAACCATGCTTGGGATATAACCGATCTACCTCTAATAGAATTCCTATTGGCTACAAATGGATTTTAAAATCAAATATAAAGCCAATGGTGAAGTTGATAGATACAAGGCTAGACTAGTTGTTAAAGGCTATAACCAAAGGGAAGGAATAGACTATGATGAAACTTTTCTCCTTGTAAAATGTCTCTTGTCGGTGTCTTATTGCCTTAGCCGTAAAAACAAATGGCCTCTTTTTCAACTTGATGTTAATAATGCTTTCTTGTATGGAGATCTTGATGAGGATATCTATATGACCATTCCCAAAGGGTTCAGTAATGAGAACAATAAGAATAAAGTTTGTAAACTTGTCAAATCCCTATATGGCTTAAAACAAGCTCACAGAAATGGAATGAAAAACTTGTCGGTGTTTTAAAAGAAAATAACTTTGTTCAATCATAATGATCACTCTTTGTTCACCAAAACAGAGAATAACAAGTTTATTGCTCGCTTGTTTATGTGGATGATATTGTCCTTCATGGAAATTGTCTTGATGAGATAAACCGATTCAAAGAGTTCCTAAAACAAAGTTTCATATTAAAGACTTACGAAATATAAAATACTTTCTTGGCATTGAGGTTCTAAAACTGGAATGACATTTGTCTCTCCCAAAGAAAATATTGTCTTGAACTCCTCAAAGAATTTGGTCTCCTTGGGTGCAAACACATGTCCACTCCTATGGAACCCAACTCGTCCTTCCATACATTCCCACTCTTGATGACCCCTTGCTTGTCAACATCATCGGTTATCGAAGTTACTTGGGAAACTTATCTATCTCACCCATACAAGACCGACATCTCATACTCGGTTCATTGTCGGCACAATATATGCATTCTCCTTTAAAGTCTCATCCGAATGTGCCCTCAATGTTCGAGATATCTAAAAGGAGCTCCAGGAAAGGTCTAAGGTACAATTTCAAAGAACTCAAAAATCATCTTGAAGGATATAGCGATCTTGATTGGGCCAAATGCAAGAAAACCGTAAAATCATCACGAGTTATTGTGTTTTCTTTAATGATTGTTTAATCTCATGGAAAAGTAAAAACAAAACACTCTTTCAAAATCTTCCACGAAGCGTAATATAGATCTATGTCTCTGCTTTTGTGAAATCATTTGATTCAAAAATCCTAAAAGACCTAAAAGTTGATATCAATCTTCCGTTGATCTTTTTGTGATAACAAATCGCTTTACAACTTGTCACAACCCTGCTTTCCATGAAAGATCAAAACACTTTGAAATTGATGTTCACTTCATCGGGGAAAAAATTGCTAGAGGTGTTATAAATGCTAAAAGATTGGCTCTTCAAACCAAACTGCAGACATACTCACAAAGAACCTCCCATCTATCGGCATAAATTTTTGTGTGAAAATTGATATTGTTTGATATGTTTGCTCATCGATTAAGGGGAATGTTAAATTTTGGGTTGGTAATCAGTAGCAAACATATCATTCTATCAATTGCTAATGGCTTTCAAGTTGTGGCTTATTACAGGATTGATTACGGGGTTTAACTCGGACAAAGATTAAAGATTTAAAGTTCCAAGAATCTCATTTCTGCTGAAGCCTTTCTTCGTTTACTGGCGATGAGTTACTACTAGCCGTTAGAGGGTCTTAGTGAAACTTAATCTCCTATTTAATAAGTCCCCTTATCTAGGGTTAGACACACTTGAGTGTGCGGTCTTTTGTATCACTCTCTTCTCTTCTCTTAGATCATTTCACCGATCTTGTCTTGCCTTTACATTCATATGATTATTGTCTCATTGACATTAATCTAATCTTGTAACATTTGGATACTATTAATCTAAGTCGACTATTGCGACTTAGATCCGAATAAAGGTTACATTGTTTATCTCATCGTTGCCTATACTTTCGTACACATACCTATAGTTATTCTTGTACTTATATTGACTTGTTAAAATAGTCATCGTAACCCTCAAACATATATATATTTTACTTGGAACAAATGGAGCCTAACTTACGGGAATTATTTGTTCATGATTAAATAAGTTTCATAATCTATAGAGGAAAAAAAAAATGAAATAAAATAAACCATTCGTCCTTAAACTTGTCCAAAGACATCAATGGGTCGTACCTTGTTTTTATTTCACCGTGAGTCTCTATTCCATGTTTTGTGATCAAACCGAGTCCTTTTGATTGTGATTTCTCGTTCAACTCCATTATTTACCGTCTCTTTTTGATTTTAGTTGAAGGGCATAATGGTCATTGTATATATTTGGATTATTTGTCATACAACTTTCTTTCCTTTTTGGTTACCCTCAACAAAACAAAGAAACCATCACAAGAACACACACATCATCATCATCATCATCAATGGCGGACGTTCACGATGCTCCAGCTGATGGCTATCATGAACATATCTGAAACAAAAGGGTTAGTTCACTTTAAAGTAATCCATGGATATCATGAGAAAAATTACACAATAAACAAAAGGTTTAGTTCACTTTAAAAGTTTAAAGTAATCCGTAGCAACTGAAACAAAAGGGTTAGTTCACATCATCATCATTGGCGGTCATTTCATATATTCTTGATAGCCATATAGCAACAGTGGATCATGGGTTAGTTCACTGTTTCAGGTAGAGTAGGGACGTGTTCAAGAAACTACTCAAATCATGATTCAACAGGTTAATGAAAAAACATCTTTTTCATGGTCGATCGCATGTTAGCTTATATGGAGTTTGGTTCTATACATGTAGATGTGCTATCTGCTTTAGGTTATTAACTTGTACATCTAGTATATGTTAATCTTATAGCCGGTATTTAGGGTTTGATTCCCTTTAGTATGATGCCACCATCATCTTTTTATCAGATTGTTATATTTTGCTATATTTTGAGTCTACTTAATGCTTTGTACATATATATATATATATATCTTATATGTATTACAGATAATGTGTTTAATGTGAGACATTCCTATCGCTACATACACATCTTAACAAGTGATATATAGATTGTATGGGTATATTATTGAATCATACTGCTTGGGTCATCTTTGTTAAACAGTTTAACTATGAGCAAATTAACTAGGTTAGTTCGAGAAAGTAAGATACTTCGCAACTGAGAAAGTTTGTCTTCTAAAATGGTTCCATGACTATCTTAACTCTGTTTAACTTGTTGAACAATAGTTCTTGAATGAGGCTTTAGGTAAGATGGTCACGCAAAGTTACAACGAGTACTCTATTTCAAAAGGCGAGGTAAACAATTTGTGAATGAATTGCACATAGTATCAAAGATTAAATTTTGTTTGATGCTAGAAAATTTATATGTGTTGCCTAAGCTTAGCTTGTTCCATCCGACAATCAATTAACACAACAAAACTTATGGTGTTGCCCTTTTTTTTTTTTAAATCATATTGCTTCTCAAGATGTGAACTGAATGCACAAGATCTCAAAATGAGCCTATAAATTAACATCATCTGTTGGAATATATGTTCTCTCGCAACTAGTTGTTTCGATCAAATAAACATAGTTGAAATACCTTATTGATTTAATGAGAACTCATAACAGCTTCATAAGACCGAACCGAGCAAGTTAGCACAACAGACCCAACGCTGGAACATGTGAAACTCAAAACCAAACATAACAGCAACAAGTATCAACTTCATCATCATTCATCTTCTCCAAACCTGTCAAACATGTAAAACAAACAGAACCGTACAGGATGTCAAATCCCTGTCCTTTAAAGTACTTTCGGCACTCCATATAAGTTGCTCGAGTCTCCAAGCCTAAGCACCCAGGATTAATACAGTCCTACACACGTAATCGATGAGTAGCAACAACTCGCGATTACAACACGATGACGGTAACAGAAAACCAAGAACAGAAACATACACAATAGCTTTAATTTTGAGTAAGTATGGAGTTTGTTGTGTGTCCTTAACCACATCCTTCCAAGCTATATATATAGCCACCTGATGAAGTTAACCCATGATCTCAATATCATGAACACACATCCCAGAAATAAAGGAGCAAGTGGGTGGTTTGTTATTTGAAAACAAAGGCCAAGTCAATCTTTATTTCTTTTGGATCACCCACGACTCAAAAAGGAATTGCATTTCAAGCATGTACCGTTAGCTTCTCAGTAAGTACAATCAATTGCAGCTTCAATTCAATGCTTGTATTGTGTGCTTCATGAGTGGTAAAACTTACCAACATCAACATAAGTCCCAACATCATCTGCACTAAAAACTTTAGTTGCGAGCAGGGAACAAGATGTACAATCATATCATAACTAGTAAACGACTAGCTATGGGTAACTTTAAGTTGAAACTTACATGTTGAATAAAGTCGATTATTCGATCGATGGATGTAAAATTACCTTCATGTCCCAAAGATTCTATAAGAAGCCACCGTTAATCGATTATAAGGAGTTTAGAAATCAAAAGAGTTTAGTTGCTAAGATCATCGATCAACGGTAATTGCTTGTTTGAACTATTATTCCTATTTAAGATTGATGATCAAAATTTGGTAACATTATTTTTTAAATACCCTTTGAGGATCACTTAAAAGAGTGACAAACTGTGTGCGGTGTGCTAACAAGTAACAACATTTCTAGTTTCAGTATGTTACCACGTCTGAGCCCCTACACGTTACCAAAAAGAGAGCTGGTTTACCAAACCAGAAACTTTACTTATTGGCCACCATTTAAGTATAATGTAGAAGCAAGAACTTTTATATATAACTCAACCAAAATATATACGAGACTCCAATTTACAGCATTATATAAGCAAAACTCACACCCAGCATGAAACTTGACCAACAAATTACAACAAAAAAATTTGATAGACTACCGAAGAGACTACACCCGCCAGATGTGTGACGTATGAACACGTTGACAACCCCACCCACTCACCATATGAAGATAAAAGTAAAGTAGAGTAAAGTAACGCCCAATGCCGTCTTCCACGGGTTATGGGTACCCAATACCGTTTCCGGTGTATGGGGAAGGTTGAGATGTAGACAACCTTACCCCTACCTAAGGTAGAAAGATCGCTTCGGCTTCTACCAAAGGTAGAAAGGACCTCCGACCTTTTGTAGGAGTGAGGATCGAACCCACGACCTCTCGGTTGAGAGGCAAGGGTTTACCAACTGATCCAACCCTACTATGTTCACTCACCATATGAAGATGCAATAGCCTATTTTCACCCATTTAAAGAGGAGACATTCGAAAAATTGGTTAAAAAAAGGGTTTTGGCCGTACAATAGCAACGTACTTTGCCAAGTGTACCGATCTAGTACGCGTACTTTTTTTTGTTCCACTTAATGTAACGAACTTTCTGTTTTTGTTCCATTCTACCCAAAGATGACCGCCACCGGAAAAAGTTTGAAGCCGCTATGCATCATACGACATTTTTATTAAAGGTTTTGGTCAGTATAATAACGCACTTTTCAAATGTACCGATCTAGTACGCGTACTATTTTTATCCCACTTAATATAACGTACTTTCATTTTCACACGCTTTTGTCCGTTTTGCCGTTTTCGTCCGTTTTGCACATTTTCACACGTTTTAGCATGTTTTCATCCGCTCACACGTTTTGATCGTTTTACACATTTTCATTCGTTTTACATGCTTCGCTTTGGTTTTGCACATTTTCGTCCATTTTGCGTTTTCATCCGTTTTGCATGTTTTGCGTTTTGCCGCTTTTAAATCATTATCGCGACGTTTTGAGCGTTTTGCACCTTTTGCATGTTTTCGTCCGTTTTCGTCTATTTTGCATGTTTTCGCACATTTTGGATGTTTCGACGTTTGAGCGTTTTCGACGTTATCGTCCATTTTTGCACGTTTACGTCCGTTTTTGCTCGTTTTCGCCCGTTTTTACACGTTTTTGTTCGCTTTACGCATTTTATTCATTTTACATGTTTCGCTGCTTTTGCACATGTTTGTCCGTTTGTGCAAAACGCAAAACAGATGAAAACGGGCAAATGGACGAAACATGCAAAACAGACAAAACGTGTAAAACGGACGAAACGTGCAAAATAGATGAAAACGTCCGAAACATAAAAAATAGACGAAACGGACTAATATATGCAAAAATAGCCGAAACGCAAAGACGGCGCGAATGTAAAACATGCGAAAGCGACAAAAACGCAAAATGAGTAAAACGCACGAAAACGTGCAAAATCGAAAAAGTGTGCAAACACAGTGAAAACATAAAACGAACAAAACGTAAAACGGATGAAATCATGCAAAAAGTGTGAAATGTGCAAAACGGACGAAACGGCAAAAGCAGATGAAACATGCAAAAGGGGCAAAACGTTCAAAACATGCGAAACAGACGAAAACGGCGTGCAAACGAACGAAAACGGGCAAAACGGATGAAACATGCAAAAGGGCAAAACGTTCAAAACATGCAGCAGATTTAAACGTGCGAAACGAACGAAACAAACGAAACGGGCAAAATGGATGAAAGCGTGTGATAACGCATGCGGCGTGCAAAATCATTTAAAACTCGGCGAAAATGTGTAAAACGGATAAAACATGCAAAACGGACAAAACGTGCAAAATGGGCAAAAATTTTTTGGTGCCGGTTAAACAAGTTTCATGGGGTAGATTGGTACAAAAGCGAAAGTTCGTTACATTAAGTGGAACAAAAAAAAGTACGCGTACTAGATCGGTACACTTGGCAAAGTACGTTGCTATTGTACGGCCAAAACCCTTAAAAAAAACATTCTAAATATAAAAATATTATTTGTTCCTTAGCATGTTTTAATAATTTGATGGCTTATTTCGACAAGCCAATGAAAGTAAAGAATTAGATCAATGACAAAGTTAAAGGGTTAAATAATAAGTCGGTCAAAAATTTTATCATGTTTTTTTAGCCTTTAAATAAAGGTCCCCAAATCTAAACCCTATACCTCAAATTCCGTAACAACCCGAAGATTAGGGTTTCGATTTACCCAGTTTTAACAAACAATGGCTGGTGGTTCATCTGAACTTCCTCTCCGGTTGGAGGTTGTTGACAATAATGATGATGATGGCACAAACCATAAATTCCCTTCTTCTGTACATAAAGTGTTATCCAATGACGACCTTTTGATGAAAATCTTACATCGATTACCAATACTCTCACTTCATCTTTTCAAACCGGTATCCAAACAGTGGTTATCTCTCATAACATCTCATAGTTTCACTTTGGCACGAACCCGAATCCCTAAAGTCGATCCTCCTTCTGGTCTCTTTATTGGACGATGGGCTGACTCTTGTGGTCCCAACGAATATGATTTCGTGTCATTTGATCCCAGAATTCCAGCGAAAAGGTCAATACACTTTAGTTATAACTCAGATGCTCATATTTGTAAGTCGTGCAATGGTTTGCTTTTGTGTTATTTACCGCGTCATTGTAAGTACTGTGTTTACAATCCTTTGATTAGTATGTTCAAGATGCTTCCACCAATGCATGATTTGAAATATGAACTGAATGGTTTTGAAGACATTTACATGGCTTTTGATCCTACCAAATCACCTTGTTACAAAGTCGTGCATGTTGGAAAGGTATACATTGATGATGATGATGATGATGGATTTGATTGTACTTCCATTATAATACAAACTTACTCTTCTGAAACTGGTGTTTGGAGTTTCTGGGATGATCATTTTTCCAAAAGAAGTTTTGGTCTCTTCGAGGCAATATATTGGAATGGTGCCATTCATTTTCTAAATTATGGTGAGCCTTTTCATGTTAAGTTAGATATTGTGGACCGTCCGGTTTTAACAAACATACAAGCCCCACCTCCTCTAACTGCCGAAGGGGAATTTTATTGTGATCGCAAATTCTTTACGTCTCATGGTAGTTTGCTTCTTCTTTGTAAGGATTCTCATCATTCCCGACATTTGAATATTTATGAGATGAAGAATGAGTATTCTAAATGGTCGGTTAAGTACTTTGTTAATGTTGATGACATGATGAGGCCATTTCCTACATGGAGGCTGCCCGCTGACTGGGTTGTGATGATATTTTGAGCATCTTATTGGGAGAACGGGAGGAGGATTCGTTTATGGTAATTGAATTGTCTGGAACGGTCTTACGATACAAATTTGTGTCAGAGACTGTCAGTAAGCTCTTGGATAAAGGAAAACGGGTTCGTGGACATGATTGCCATGATTTGGTTGCATCTTTTTTCATGTGTGATTATGTCTCTCTATCAGGTTTGACTTACCTATTATATGTTATTGTGCCACTACGGCTGATATATTATATAACACATTCTTTTATAATTTTTTATAGAATTTTTGAAATAACTAAGCTTACTGATTAAATATTATATTGTAAGAGACAATGGTTATGCTGGAAAACATGTTTCCGAGAAGTTGGAACTATGAGTAAGACAGTTGTACATTACATAATTATTTCTCGTTTTAGTGTGTTTACATCCGAGCTGTAGTAGCCATCAACTCTCAGTTTGGTTCCTTATTCAGTAAACATCCTTCATACCCCTGTTTGGCTAACATCATTATATGCCCATTTTCAAGTTGTAATGTGCAAGTGTATCCACTATTAGTTGTGGACAATTCCTTAAGGTGTTTGGAAGCAAAATGACAGAAGTTTAATTCCAAATGACTTCCATCTCGTTGATGAAATTCAACCTTTTACTTTCATTTCTTTGATAGGTTATTTGCCTGATCCAGTTTCCTGTTTTGATGCAAGTGTCATATGCTGTCGACACAAGCTGTTTCTCGATCTGGTTGTAGGTTGAAATTTTTGATGAATGTTATGTTTTGTCTATTAATCTTTAAATGCTCTTAATAGGTGGCTGTTCAGGGTTTCTAGAGAGCTGCCTATGTTTCTAGGCAAGTAATAGTTTGAAATGGGAACAAATAAGAAATTGGTGATGTATACTCATTTGGGTCTGGTCAACAGACTTGTTACTGGATCGGTTAAAGTGGGAATTCATATGTATTATAGTCACTAACCTCCTGACCCGAATGTTTCCATGAATGAGTCCTAATCCGACTTCTTTTTTAACATGATACTGGTTTAAATTTAATCTGAATCAGATAACCAGGTGCAATTTCCTATTGCCACAGTGGTACTCCTTTAGTATCTGGAATTACGCACACTAATTTATTTGCACATATATATGGTCCGAGTTGAAGTAGAATTCATATTTAAGTGCACCAATGAAGTCAGCTAGTGGATTTTATGTTAAACAAAATGGAAAGACTATCTTTTGAACAAGCTTTAAAAGGAATGGTCCAATAATATGAATCAATATTTTTAACTTGTAACTACATTTGTAGTTTGCAGAAGCATTGTTACATGCATTTTCGTACAAATATGCTGCGATTTGTGCATTTGAGTAATTGTCATGTATCATCAATTCAATGTTTATAAAGTATTTTCTCATTCCCGATACTGGAATATCAGAATGGGGATTTTCTTGATGACATTAGGATGATATTCTTTAAAACCTATAAGATCAGAAGATGTTTTCCTAGAAGTTTCGAATAATCAATCTTTCAAAAGTGCAACCAAGAACCTACAGTGATTTGTTAAAACTGAAGAGGCAAGCTGATGGAACTATTATATAAAGTTATAAACCATTGCCAGCTATTCACCTTCAACAAATCAATTAAATCAACTACTTTAAGAAGAACAAGTGGCTATTTTGAAGTAATACTCTTCGGTTAACTTTTTACAAATTGGAAGAACTGATGTGCAACAAAACTAGAAGTATTATCTAATCAACTAAGCTCGAGCTCAAAAATAAAGGCTCAACCGGGCTTAAATATTTTTACTTAGTTGAGCTACCTGACTCAACTTGGCTCGTTATCACAAAAGCACGTCAACAAATCCACGAGCCGAGAACCTCCTATATGCTTTAGATCTGCGGGTACAACATTGTGGGGTGAACGACGCAACCTTGTGTTTGTGAGACAATATTTAAGCTCGACATTTCATAGTAAACTCTTTATCACATTGGCCGAACTTTTAATCCTAAACCTAGAAGAAACTTTTATAACAACCAAAGGTCTTCATACCCTAAATACAACACATCCCAAAGAAGAGACAATTCCTACACAAACCAAATATTTTTTAGACCACACAACCATCAAAACTTTGGACCAAGATTTCAAAACCAAAGTAACTTTTCAAACAACCCTTGGACTATATGTTCAAGTTATGGTCTTTAGACACTAAGTGTCTTGCTTGAAGACCCAAGGATGTTCAGCTTGGGAACGTTTCATGCTAACCGTGGTGGACCCAAGAAACAATGGGTACTAAAAGCTTGAATTGCATCTTTGGTTGTAGGTTTGCCTCAAATGTGATCTACAACCAGAAGAGTTGATAGTGGATAGCGGATGCACTAAACACATGGTCAGGAATAAGAAATTGTTTACTTCATACAAGGAGTATTATGAAGCTCAAGTCGTATTTGGGAGCAATCTACAAGGCAAAGGCACCAGTCAATATAATGTTCTTCATGACTCCATAGAAATTAAAAATGTTGAGCATGTTAGTGTTTTAGCTTTTAACTTGATTAGTGTTAGACAATTAAGTGATGATGATTGCGTAGTTAAGTTTACTAAGATAGATTGGATTATTAGTAAAATTGGTAAAACACTAGCTAAAGGACATAGGAGAAATCATTTATATAATTGCAAATTGGGTGGATAACTCAATGCTTCGGCATAGGAGGTTATGTCACGCCGATATGAAGGTACTTCAAAACATAGCTTCCAAATAGTTTGTAAGGAAGTTACCAAAGTTGAGCTGCCATAGACATTTTTTTGATACGCATAATGTAGATAAACAAGGTCTTGCAAGCAATAGGATTAGTAACACTATCTTAACCACTAGAGTCTTAGAGTTACTGCATACGGATTTGTTTGGTCCATCACCTATTCAAAGCTACATAGGCAAATTTTGCACTTTGATGATAGTTGATGACTACTCAATATGTAGACTCTATTTTTAGGTACAAAGGAAGAAGCCCTATATAAGTTTAAGATCTTAGGAAAAAGATTAGAAAACCTACTTGATTTCTCGATTGCTTCAATTCAACCTAATTATGGTAGTAGATATGAAAATAGGGTGCAATTTGGGACTTTTGCGAGCAACATGGAATCTTACATAACTTCTCGGACCTTGGTCCTCCTCAATCCAAAGAGGTTTTTCAAAGGAAAGACAAGAAGTTACGGGAGGTGTCTCGTGCAATATTAGAAAAGCAATCCATTTTGCAAAAGTTTTGGTGTCATGTCTTAGATACCGCGTGTTACATTTATAACATGGTCTACTCTAAGAAAACACTTAGCAAAACGCAATATGAAATTCTTATAGATAGGAAACCATCAATAGATTCTTTAGGGTCTTTAGGTGTAAATGTTTATACTTAAACACAAAAGATTATCTCACTAAGTTTGACCCAAAGTCTTACAAAGTTGTATTTTTAGGATACTCTCTAAGTAGTAAAAAATATTTTTAGGATATTCTCTCTAAATGTGACTTTTGATGAGAGTTTACCGGAGCTCAAATCATCGTCCGTAGAGGTTGATGATGTCATGGATGAAGTAGTTCACGACAATGATGGGTCTCCCTCATATAGAGGTCAATGTCTCGGAAGAAGGAACTTCTAAGACAATTTAGGAAGCTAAGTGTCATTCGATAAAACAAGTGACATGAGAGTTGAATAAACGAACCCTTAAGTCACAAGTCAGGAACACTTAGGATTTTTCGTGACATTTCCAAAAATCCTAATTTTTCATGACATTTTTCAAAATCCTAATTGCACATTTTGAGTCATAGAAAAGGTTGTTCATGGTTGACATGCACAATAGGATGTTGAGTCACTTAGATTCTTTAGTAAGACAACGCTTGATTGATCTTTAACAAACTCTTAAAGTTTGGTTAAATTATGTGCTTGTGACTTATGTGAAAGGTATGGAAGAAAATACAAATAAATATTTTCCGAGATGAAAGATATATATCAATACATTATTCAAACTATCTTTCTGGGAGTAATTATTGCCAATTAACAAGACTTCCGACATTAATCATCTCTTATATGGTCTTGTTTGTCAAAAGAATTTCTTTTATTCTTTCATCTAATTTTCATGTAATTTCACAATCAAAGAAGTTATAAGTCCAGAAATTAAAAACTATCTTCAGTCACTAAAGAAAATTCTTGTCTAAATCCATGAAAGCAGTCAACGACCAATACATATTCAAGGAAAAACATATCCACCAAAATCATAAAAGAGTATACTTAAAACTTGGATAGACCAAATATGGTGAAGCAATTAAACACACAAGTTAACCATGTTTTATCATGTGTCAATCATATCAATACAAGTGTCATGCATGCAATTCATCTTCATATACGAATGTTAAAAATATACTGTCACAAAGAAGAAGATGCGTACTAGAAAGTGAACCGATTAAGGAATCTTTATAATGCCACCATTCGATATATCTTCGAAACAGATCACCAAATGTGCCAAATGTTTCATACTTTCTGTCATCTCCGAAGATCACTCCCTTCAAATTTCATCCGTATCAAGTCACCACCAAATTTCAATGTCTTGTCAATATTAACAGATTCAAAATTCTTTCACAATTCACCAATCATGATTATCACTAAAATATTGTATTTGTTTGTTGGTTTTAGGGTCTTGATAATCAAAGATTGCCGGGATAAAATTTTGAATTGTGTAGAATCCACTTTCCTAAAAAAATATTTCGACGCTATTGTGCCTTGGGTTACACGAAATTCGTATTGGGATTAGAAAAGAACACACTCTAATTCTATGCATAAGAAAGAGAGCAAAAACATTGAATACTTTTGTTGTATTTGTTATTGATATGAAAATGTTCATCATAGAAGACCAAATTATGTTTACATATATATAAACTCATGGTGATTGTAGGGAAAAGTTGTATCTCTTGGTGAAGAGTCACTCTTTAATAAATAGTCACAACCCTTAGAATAATTTCTATAGAAATTATGACATTAAAATTGTCTCTAACTACAGCCTTGAAGGCATATGTCACTATTGTGACAGTCTAACTGTGACGACTGATTTCTGTCACTAATGCAAACAACCAATCATTGCAACACTACGAGTGACGAGTGTAATTTTGTCGGTACAAGAAACATGGCCTTACACTTTGGTATACATGCACAACCTTTACCATTATTTGTATCCGAAATCAAGTTAATAGTTTATACAAGCGTGCATTCCGCACCTCCAAACTCATATTATAACTTAACTTGAAATTCATTTGGTCTCGAGTAAATCACCATTACACAAAAATGTTTGATGACACTAAAGTCAACAACATAAGTTCATCTTCTTCAATTCAAATTTAAAGTCCTAATTCTTCACCCCATTTTATGTAAGGTATTTTCAATTGAAATTATTTGAATGAAACTAAAAAAACTCACACACAAATCCGGTTATCTTGATTATTGATTTGCTTACCACCGCAAGGTTTGTTATGCTTATGCTTATTGATTTTTGAATTTTGTTATGGTTGAATTTTCTGTGATATATGTTCATGCCAGAATTTGACTACAAGATGTGTGTTTACTTATGAAAAATATTGAGATTTTTGTTTGTTTATGATATTTATCTTTGTAGTAATTGCAAGGTTTTTTTCCTTTGTAAATTAGGGCGTGATAACAATCATCATCATTGACCTTTACACAAATTAAAACCAATAGTAGCTCCTAAGCTTCCACATCCAAGCCACATGGCAATCTTGATCCATTCACAATAAGTTCATTTTCAACATAATTGCAGTTGAATTCTGTTGATGATTTTAGATATAAAACATATTAAATAGCATAAAAACATAGCGTAACAAATCACCAATAACAGATCCATATTAGTCATATAATTAATCATAAAAACAACACAAAAGGTTATACCTTTGTCTCGTGAACTCTTGGATCTAATGGTAACAAGATCAACCTTCTTCACTAATGGAACCCAAGTAATTAAGAGTAGATTACTACTATGTGTATCCAGACTGCATGTCTACAACCACCATTGAATGTTATTCCTTCTTGTATCTCTCGCATAAACTTTGTGCAAGACTAGGAATAGATCAATGATCAAAACCAAACCATAGGAGATAGTGTAAGGTGTTAGGCCGGTTCTAGGGGAGATGAGGGGAAGAAAATCTTGTGTTATTTCTAATGTGATAAATGATTTGATAAAATCAAGTTCCCTTATCATGATGCAAGTTACAATAAGCTCTTTGGGCTTCTCCTACTCTTCTTTCAAGCCCTATGGGCTGGTCCATAGGCCTATGTAATTGGACTAGCCAACTACTTGGGTCCAATACAGATTCATTAAGTCCAAATCAATAATCCGTAGTTCGTTTATTTGATCTTGAGTTACTTAGATAATGTATAATGTATATACGATAATTATATTATAACAAATGGTGTCTCGTGTATATGTGTGCTACCTAATAGGCTCAAGTATGTTTAGCCATACAATTATTTATTATGCCATGAGAATACTCCAACAAATTCCTATTTTATTATGTGTAACTAAGGTTCAGTCATTTGTAATTTGTTTAAAAGTTTGAATCATGTGTTATGGATGGTGATAATGACGAAGCTTAAATACATTGAATATAACTTTCATCTCCTATATTTTGGTCTTCTTATGTGAAAGGTTAAATATGGTTATGCTTTCATGAAAGTTTGAAGTATCATGCTCCTTTATTTCCACTTATAACGTCAAAGGTTTGAAGCATTATGAATTTTCATGACCTCATTTGTGTTATAAAGATGATAACAAAATATGACTTTGTTCGTCTATGTTATGTGGCAAATTCAACATGTATCATAATAGTTTTGTGAAACTTACTATAAAAATCAATGGGGCTTTTTAAAATTTAATGGTGTCCCAAACACACTTTTAGATGTTTTTGAAAATACAATGAACTTATATGCTTAGTTTCAACTTTGGACCCAAACCAAAGGTGGGGTTTGCATGAGGTCACTAATAAAGTTAAAAGATGTTGATAACCCGTCAAAAGTAAGATCATGACGGTTTAATAAGGAAAATTTGTTTGAAGATGGCAATAGGTTTTATAGTAGTTGTTGCAGACTAGGCAATAGGTTGTATAGTTGGAGCAATAAAACGGCTTTAACTGGAGTATTCCTATGCTGATTTTTCTTTCCCTTAATCATCTAAATACATTAAGATATGTGTTAGGGTGCGTGTGCGTTATTTGTGTTTGTGTTAATGTGATCATTGAAAATTTGTGACAACAAATTTTACCCATTGACTAAGAAGACTGCCTAGAGTAAAGAACTTTATTGACTGATATTGAGCGGTAGCAAAAGATATTTGCTTCTCATGAAATTCTTTCTAATTAAGTAAGATACTTTAACATATATTGACTTTAGTTTTTCTTTAATTTTCCTGGCTGTTTCAAGCACTCGATGGCAAGTTCCGTTTTATCTTATAGGCACGTAAACTTTAAACAAAAGTGTGATTTGTCTTCTAAATTGATTGTTATAGCTGTAGATAATGCCTCTGATTGTTTTCTTCAGTTTTCAGTGTTTCGTTAGAGTATACAGTGCAACGTCAAGAATCCACCAATATTGGTGATTAATAAAGTTAAAGCTAAGTAGTTTTAATGTAAGTATACGGTCCAATATGGTATCAGGCCTAACTAATCGGTCCTAAATCCTAATCTCCAATAGATTGTACCTTACCTCCACCCTACCCACTACCACTTATTAATCACAAAAATTAGATTACGCTCCTCCCTAAACAACCTCCTGTCCCATGTCATTTACTCTACCAACATCATAATGAAAAATGAGGATTTCCCTTCTACCACCTCCTACCCTCACTCTCATTGAAACAAAACCTAATTTTTTTTCTTTGGTTCTCTTTTCATCATATCACAACAATATCGTTAGTTCTAGAAAAAAGAAGAGGTTTGACCTTCATTGTTATTTTTTATGTTTTTCTACTCACTTAAAGTCGACTAAAGCTCCACCTGTCTCCACCTAAAGTTGAATAAAGCTCGATCAATGGTGTTACTTCATTCAATAAGCCGCAAGAGGTTACTTCTTCAAGAATCAATGCGAAACCTTTTAATGTCCTAATGCACATCATTGGTGAATATACAAGTTCTTTGAAAAGTACTGCTTTCTTTGTTTGCTTTGCTTTCGCTTGCTGTGGTGTCTTCGTCAACAAAAATATTTATAGCTTTACTTTTTAGATATTTCTAGTCCGAGCTTTTGCCGCTCGAACTGCCGCGGAGTATTAATCGATTTAATGATGAGTTGGCCCAAGCCCGATCTGTGGGCTTAGGGTACATTAGGGTTCTTTGTACTCTAATAATATTGGTGATTAATAAATTTAAAGCTAGCAGTTTCAATGTAAATATACGGTCCAACAGTAGCTTGTATATTGATCAAATGTGTTGATTTCTTCTATTATCAGGCATGATTAGAAGTGGAAGCTTTTAGACATTATATATAAATTGATTGGCATAGGGTGTTAGCATTGCGATAATATAAGAAACTAAATTAGAGTATGACTATGAACATCTTTAGGAATCCTATTTGATCCTGATGTCTCCTCTTATTTTTACTAAAATTTGGGATTCTCCGTTGATGACATACACATAATTCAACAAACCTTCATGTAGGTTGTGTCTTTCTTTAACGGGTTAAATGGTTGAATTAAAAGATCTAACTTTATCTTATATAATCAACTGCATCCAGGAGGATATGGGTTGAAGTCATTTGAAAATGTATTCAAATGCATAGAACATTATAAATAATTCATTTCACAAAGAAGTTTGATATTATTATTGTAATAATATAATTTCATAATCATATCTAATATGCTACTATTTTTAAATAATTATCTAAAAAAGTTATAAATACTTTTTGTGGGTGACCACTGACCTGATTTATTTTAAACATACTAAAAATTAATCATTTCGACCCATTACCCAACCTTCCCATTTTCACTCATAAGGTATAATGAATCATAGCATCTTTTCATTTTTAACGTATTCTGTTAATTGACTTAAGAACGGTTGTTTCTTTATGACTGAACTCTCGGTTTATTCGAGTCTCAAGATAATACGAAGGCCATCTAGCAATTGATATATTCAACTTTCTAATCACAAAAGAGTAAACTTGATAACTTAAGTCTATTCACCGATTACATGTTTCCCTAATGGTATTTGAATTATGTTGAACGCATTTGGTCATTCCATCTCAGTCGCAAGAGAAGGCCAGTGGTTTTGTTTCATCTTCATCTAACTAACTTGATAACGTCATAGAACTAGAGTTGACAATTTCTACCCTTATATATACTTAAGAAAGTGTTTATTTGGGATGTATATTTTCGCAAATGAGTCAAAACATAAAGTTTTAAAACATATTTAATTAGAGACGCATCTACCTGATCAAATGGTTTGAAAATATCTCAACACATTTTTAATGTTTTATTCTTCTTATTGTTGTTTTTTTGTTTCAATAAAGCTTTGCGTACTAAAATGTTTGGATTATAATATCAACTATATAACCCTTATAAGCATATTTAATACATTAATTTAATATTAAAAATACATGTGAAGAAAAAGTATTGACTAGTCATGCATAACTTGACGATTTGGACATGAACACTGATCTTTCCTACTTTGACCTGTTTGGACCTAAATAATTATTTTCCAACTTTGGCCCGTTACCCAAGCCACCCAGTTTTTCCACATCTAAAAAAACTACTTTTGCACCTGATAGTTTTTATATTTAATGAGCTACACACTCATACAGATCCATTACATGGAAATGTTGCTGATAAAGTCCACACAAGTTCACAGGTCAACTTGCTACAAGCACAAGTACAAGACCACAATCTCATCACAAGACTTATATTCTCTTCTACAACATCTTTACTCCTTGTAACAAGATGTAGTCAAGTTTAGATGTTTCTAGACTCTTATAGAAATAACATAGCAATTAGTTAGTTAGCTGTCCTAATTCTATATAAATACTTGTCTATTTACTTCATTTTATAATCTAATACAATAAAATTTCTCTCTTCACTTAACTAAATGGTACCAGAGCCATCACCACTACAAACTGTGATGATGAGCTGATTCTGGTGATCAATAACTAACTTCCAGCACCATAACAAATTTTCCCGCCAAAATTCTTTTTCATAAACCACCATCAAATCAGTCATAACAACCATCATACAGCCAAAACAATCATTATTCTCCATCTATAACCACCACATTCAGTTACTGATCATCATCAATCATCATTATCCTTCAATTATGTTAAAAAATAGCCAAAATCCAATCATATAGTAACCATAACCCATAATCAATTGAAATCAGTCACAAACCTTCATTTCTTGAACAAATGAAGACACAATTACAACAACTCATCATCAAGATTGATCAATATTGATCAAACTGTAAGAATCAAGAAAAAGTCAAAGTTTGTTGAAAATGGCTAATTCTGGTAATTCTAATGGAGTTGAAACTTCTGGTGTTAATTCAATGGAACAAGAAGACATTAACTCAACCTTTCATCCACTTTACTTTCATCAAAGTTGTTAGGTCACTAATTTTACAACAAAAGCATCAATGAAAGAAATAGAGAAGAGATAGAGAGGCGGATGAACAATATTCAAACACACACACACGAAATACTTAGCCGGTTATGCGTAGAGTGTAATGGAGAGAATAAATTGAACAACCAACCCTCAAGTGAGGGTTATACAAGAGTATTTATAGGAAGGGGAGCTAGGGCAACACTCCTACTCCCTTCCTTTCCTTAATGGACATGGGCCTAAGCTCATGGGCCTTCTACATAAGCTTAAGGCTAATAACAAACATAAAGGCCAAAATTAAGCTAACTATTACATATGAATCACTAACACTTGATTTAGGTTTAGGAGTGATTCCAACAATCTCCCCCTAAGTGTTGGTGATGACTGAATATGAACGGTTAAGGCGTTGAAGTAATAGTAGCTTTGACGTCTTCTGACATTCTTCTTTCTTGTGAGAAGAATTGCCTTGATTCGAACAATCTCCCGGTGTAGAGAAATTGTCTTTGAACAGCTTTGCTTTGACGCCATAATTATCTTTGTTCTTTGTTCATTGTTCTTTGTGATGGAAGAGATAGTATGTTGTTGTTGTGCATTAAGTCCGCCTCAGTGTCCGCTTGTTGCTCCAGTGTTCCACGTCATTCTTCAACATGCTCACACGCTCTTTGACGTTGGATTTCAGTACTGATGAAGTTCTTTAAGTCTTTAACTTTGTAGATTCTTTGATTTGACAAAGAATCATTCTGACTTTTGTGTTGCTTTAAGATAGAACTTCCATTAGTGATGATGTTGGCGTGAGCATGAGAATAATATGCACGATCATTCCGCTCCATAGCTTCCATAAGAAGAAAACATTAAAACGGTTAGTATCAAGCGGATTCCGGCACTTACAAGTTTGAACTTCGAGAGAGTTAACAACATAGTGTGAAAACACAACTCTAATTCTCACAAAGGCCGCTCTCGAACCGGAGTCCCACAAGTGAGATAACGCGATGTACCAAGTACATCTACTGATTCAGATGAGTCATTGAGGTACACCAAGCATCACCTCACGATCAGACCGCTTGAGACACACTAAGCGTAATCCACGGGAGTTACCGGTGACTGCCGTGTCGTCGTTTGATGTTGACCTCGGCAGAGTTTCCATTCAATCACCGAGGATCACAATGTGAACCTCTCATAAATGTTCTCGACATTGCTAAGATCCGTGAAGGACTCGATAACGCACTCACCGATGTTCTTATTGTTGAACACCAAGTGATGAAATGTCAAGTGTACCTAAGAGATCTTTTGATGAATCTCGTGGCTCTAGACTCAATAGTGTGTTTTGGTTTTCTGAGCGGAGACTAGGAGAGGGTCTCCTTTTCAATATCGACAATCTCTAAGAGAAAGCCGATAGATTATGTAGGGTTCCTCGTGAGAATGAAACAAGCTTCATTGAGAGAAACTTGAGTGGCTAAGAAGGTTTAGTGCATGCGCCACCGGGTCCATGATGACTTTTAATCTTCAATACCGTGTCATCAAGTGACAACCAAGAGTATATGAATTGAACTCGATGTGCGCCTAAGTTGAATAACTGGAGGGCTATTTCTTTTCACCCTTTCTTTGCATTTCTTTTGATTCTTCAACTCCTTCTTTCTCCGATTCTCATTTTCTCCTTTTACAATCATACCTAAGGACTTCTAAATTCTAACTATTTGTGGTGTCCTTGGGTAGATCCGTCCGACTCTGGCGGATCATAGGACAGTTATTACTAACCTTAGTCACCTTATAACTCCATGACTAACCTATGTTGCCATAAAACCATTTTCATGAAAATCTCTCAAAGTGTTTGTGAATGAAAACATTTTAGTATCACCGTTGAGAGATGAATATTTTGCATAAATACTCCCCTCCACATGTGCTTAAGAGTTTTTACGAAATCAGATGGAGGAAAGAGCGCACTTTTGAATTGATCAACTCAAGATAGACAATCCCCCTCGAGACACGGTTACGTTGCATAGTTAAAGAGTTACATTTTCACTTTTAGGTGACAACTAGCTCTAATAACTACCTTGAAGGTGTAGACAAACCTCGAAGGTTGTCAAACCCGCCGTAGTTCATGTCTACCAATATTTTCTCGAATGGTACATTCTACTCGGACAAGTCCTTTGAGAGACACGTTTACATCACTAGCGAACTAGCTTGAAATTATTACCCGTCCCGACAAGTCTTTTCGAGTTACTAACGATTAAGTATCGTCAATTCGTTGGTTAAGTCTATAGCACAAAGATTCATTTGCATTTACACAACATATTTCTTATCACATAATTTTTCCCCTCAAAATGGCATATAAAATGTTATTTTTGAAAAGTTGAGAATAAATATGACCATTTCGAGTGTTGTGGGAAGAGTGACACAAAGAACATTTTGGTGAACAAAGTTTTAAGTCAAATACTCCCCTCAACAAGTGATATGAGACGGTTGAGGTTTTGAAAATCATAAGGAAGTACTTGTTCTTTTGAGTAAAACCTTTGAAAAGTGAAAGGTTTGATAAGGTTTACTCAAAAGTAAGAAGCTTTCGCTCCTTTTATAAGGATTGTGGCAATCAAGCGCACTACGTGGTCCTTTCTTGACATTTACGGGTTGTACATCATATTATGTGTGCAAGCCATAAACATATATAATTACACATCCAAAGTTATAATAAAAGAAGCGGTTCAAGGGTACCTGTAGTCCAAGTGATGTTGCCAGGAGTGCGAACCGGGCATTGATAGCCGGTGATGTTAATCCTGGGTCGACCACCAACAAAGCTTTCCAAAGTTCTGAACTGATCCCTTCGATACAACCTTTCATCAATCTTTCTGATGATCCTCCTCACATCCCGTCTTTCCTTAGAATTCCATCGCCTTTGTGACCCAATTCCTTCATGAATATCCTTCAACCTATAAGCCAATCCGTCCCTAACCTTCTTCAATGTGTGATCCCTAAACTTGTGAAGATCTCTACACGCCATCAAGCAATTGCGTTGTGTTTCACTAAGGTAAATCACTCGAATGGTTGGTCGATGAGTGTATATTGTGAAAGTCGGTTGATGTCGGAAAATCAGTCGAGGTGGAGTGAAGTTGACACGGTCCGATATGATTCAACCACAAGTCGGAGATCTTCTACACGTTCTTTGATGACTATGCGTCGATGAAGATAAGCAAGGACTTGATGAATTCACGTTGTACTTGAGCTTGAAAATTGTCTCATGCGACCTGTGCTTTGGCAAGATACATGTCTTCAATGTCGCCGATAGACAAATTCTCAAAGTCCGCTTGAGAGAATGCATAATCCTTTCGTCTTGCCTTTTGACCACAATATTCTTGAGAAAAGTGTAGTCCCATTTGACGAAAGATCAACATGTTTGATGGCAACGATACTCTTAGTACCGAACACTTCATGTTGAGACTTCAACCGGCACTCGTAGTAGATTCTTGACGTTACGGCCAATGGTGAATCCCATACATTGCATCACGGTCATACTCTTCCACTTTGTTGGAGAACATGTGGTTAGCTCTTTCCTCGATGGCTATGCAGTTAGAGTATATGGCTGCTGGGAACGGAAGTGTTAGGGATGTAGCATATTTCCTTGAACCATTGATCTGTGCAAAACCGTCAAGTCTGACAGACTTAAAACAGCTTAAACATAAATGCAATGAAGATCAGGGAATATAGTGGATTCCCGGGTCGTTAAGTCCCACGGAGACTCAATGGTGTGTAAAACGGATTCAGATGATGGAATGATCACTAAGGATAGTGATCTGCAAAGGTTATGATTAGAAATTACACTACTGATTGATTGGAAAGGAATTGGACACAGAATTGGAAAGCACAACAATCAGAAGAAAGAAACGTAAACGTGAGTTTTAAAAACTACGCAGACGTACAAAATAAAAAGTGAAAACTAAAAAGTAAAAGGCCTAAAATATAAAATGACATTTTGGAATCCTAAAAATAAAAGAAAATTATTAGAAAAGAAAATTATTTTTAACACTATTTAATTAATTATTATTAATTAAAAACTATTTTAACTATTTAATAAATACTCTAAATTAGAAGAAAAGATAAAATAAGGCTAGAAAAATAAACTTATGATTTTGAAAAATCTAAAATACTATGAAACTAATTTTAAAATTAGAAATATATTTTTCACACTTTTTATCTAATTATTACTAATTAATAACTATTTAAAATACACTTAATTACTAGAAAATAGAAAATAAACTTGGAAAAATAAAATTTTAACTTTGAAAATCTAAAATATGATAAAACTAATTTTAAAACAGAAAATATATTTTTAGACTTTTAATTATTTATTACTAATTATTTATTATTTATTAACTATTTATAATTATAATAAATACTAAAAGATAAAGAAAATCAAACTTTTTCTAAAATCCTATATAATGACAGAAACCTAAGAAAACTATAAAACAAGATTTGCTTATTAAAAGTTGAAAAGAAAAATCAAAAAGCTAAAAATCTTAAATAAACGCTATCACTATTTTTATATTGATGTTTTTGTGATTTTCTTTTTTGAAAACTACTTATATACTAATAATATGAAACTTTAATAAAGACAAAAAATTACAAAACTCAAATAAGTCGCTTTCACAAGCTTGAAAGTCCAACAATGGCTAAAAGAGCTTGTTTGGGTGAAATAAGCTCAAATAAGCTTGTACACCAAACAAAAGCTAGAATGATATAAAATAAGCTAGAGCAACTAACTAGAAGCTAAAAGACACAAACACTTAAACTGAAAAGCTCTAATAAGCCAATAAGCACTTTGGCTATATGTGATGAAAAAGCAAACTGGGACAAACTTTAAGCCCTTAGCAAATTCTAGCTAATAAGCTCAAAGTGAAATCTTGAGCTTGACAACTCAAGAGGACCAGGTTGGCTTTCCAAAGAACCAGAGAACAAGAGATTTGAAGCACTAATAAGCTCTATAAGAGCTTATCAATTTGGAACCAATTACACGCAGATGATATGCAGATAGGTACCCCACAAAAAGCAGAAAAATAAGCACTCAAAAAGCTGAGAAACTAAGAACTATCATTTTTCTATTTTTCTTTAGCAACTAGACTTCAATTCCCCAAAACCTTATAAACTGAATCTCACTAATAAGCCCTCAGTGGAATTCCAAATTTTATTCAAAAACGACCTTAAGAGATTTTGACTTTTTTATAAAAACCAAAAAGTTGACCAAAGTGACTTTTGATCTGATTCTAAGCACTGATGATGTTATGTTAAGGTGATATAAGACTGATTTGATCAAAAGTAACAACTTTTAAACACAAAATCAAGATCCTTGATCTTAAAAACTCCAACAGTAAGCACCTATGTATGATTTCTTGAAATTTTGACTTTTTTACTTATAAGAACTTGTATCTTGACTAAGATGAGTTGTTTAGACCTATTTAGACAGGTTTCCAACAAAACCAAAGATCAGAGAACCTTTAAACACCATAAACCAAACACACCTTTATGTTGACTGTGATGAAGTTTTACAAAGCAACTCTTGAATTTAAAACATGAGCTTAATTTGGACCTTGTATTATCATTAACTAAGACTAAACAAGCTTGAATCCACAAGAATATCAACTTAAAACTAAGAAATGAGACTTGAACTATTTTAACGCCTAAATAAGATTTAAAAGCAACTATGAATTCCAAAGAACAAGCTCTTGATTTAAAAGCTTAAACACACTATATTATAACTAGTGAACACAAAGAAACAAAAGATAAGCTAATTAACAACTAGAACAATGAAATGCCAAATTGGTCAAAAGTGCTTACAAAAGCTTCCAAGCTTAAAATTGAGAACCAGGACCTGAAACCAATTCCTATAGCTTCCCAAGAAGCACTATACCAAGGCCATCCAATATCAACCTTGCTCCAGCTGTGAACACCTTCTCCAAGTGATTTTTTATTTTAACTTCTAAACTTGTTTTAAATGTATCTAAAAGCTTGATTAAGCTTTCTTGGAGCTTAAGTGACCTATCTCAGTCCATATAATCAACTAAAAAAAACTTTTGATTCACATGATATTTTGCTTAAACATGAAAATTTTCATAAACTGAAATTTAACTTGACACTTGAATTAAAGGTTCACAAAAGCTTTATTATAACATAATAACTTGAAATACAAAGTTTTTAAGCTTAAAACATAAACCGAAATTGAAAATAAACTAAAACGACTTGAAAATAAATATTACACTAGATAGATCTTTTCTCCAATGCATCTCTCTCCTTTATAGACTTTCTTGCATCTCTCGATAACCTCTGAATGTATCCCACCAACATTTAGCCATTGGATCTCTCAAATTAATCAAACCATACATGTGTCTTTTGGCGCCAAATATTTCTCATAGCAGTTTAATCAATTAATGAATTTGGTTGAGGTAATTAAAGGTTTTGGAGTGTATAGGAGTTGGAGGGACATGGTATGGGAGGGTGAAGAAAAATTGGTGAAACCAGTCCGGTTTTGGGTAAATGCAGTGGGAGAGGAGGTGCTACGGTGATCGGTTTTTTTGAGCGTATTCTTTTGGGTTTGACTTGTTGACCGAAGCTATTAATAACAAAGGGTCCAAAATGGTTGTGGACTGGCTCAAGGGTCAGCCAAAGGGTCAAGGGCCAAGTGATGTTGGGCTAGATTTTGGATTGGGCTTGGACATATGTGGATCCGGCTTGGTTAAGTTTAATAAACAAGGACCAAAAGTGCAATTTCACTAAACTTCAAGGGCTGATCTTGCAACTTTTTCAAACTTCTCACAAGGACCAATTATGACCAACATTGATAAAACAAGAACCCTTTTTGCATAAAATCCATTTTCAAAGGTCCAAGGACTAAATTTGCAAATTTCCAAAGTTTGAGGACCTTTCTTGCCAATTGACCAAAAATTCATTCAAGGATCATTTTAACAACTTAGAATACTTGAGGGACCTTGAATGATGAATTTCACATTTTGAATTTCTAGGGACTAGATTTGACAACTTTTAAAACTTGGGGACTAAAGCGCCAATTTTGCAAACTTGATACATTTTTCATCCGATTTTGATATTTTTGCATTTAAAACACATAAAACACCGATTTGTGATAATTTGATCATTTTGATGTGTTTCTGAGTGTTTTCAGATGATTTTGCAGTTTAGATTATACAAAAATGATGAGTATTTAGACACTCATCAACCATCGCCACCATGTAGAAGAAATTCCAAGTCTTTGTTGAAGAAATATCGGAATGGAATCCTAGGCTGATCTGGTTGGCCAATTATTGGTAGAGGTTTAGACCAGTCGGTGTAATATGGAGGGTTGTCCCGTTTGGTGAAGTCGATGTTTGCTTCTGGGTTGAGCCAATCCATGTTGTTAGACATAGCTCGTGCTATATTATCAAGGTGATACTCAACTTCAATAGCACTTTCCGAGATGTCTTTTAGAAGTTGAAATGCTTCATTCTTGATTCGCTTCAACTCGGATTTCGTCATCTTCTTCACACGGAATTTTTATTGTAGAAGTTTCGCATGCTCCAATGTACTACATTCTGTAACCTCTTGACCTTCAGGTGGGTAGGGAGTGGAATCAACAAGCTTCGAGAACCATTCAAATTCATTATCATCCTCGTCCGCCATGATAAGACGTCGGTCATTGGCGCCTTCTTTTCTTCTTCTTTGGCCTAGGGAGGATTCGGTTTCTTGGGCGTGTCGAGAGATTGGTCATTGTTGGGGCTCGAGACTTCTCATCGTCACCCCGTATACTCAAAGTGATCACCGGTTATCCGAGTCGGGGTGGTAATTGAAGAGTCCCGAGGTTTTTAGTAGAAGAGCGAGAGGAGACCTTTGTTGTGTTGGAGTCCGTTGGGGTGGAGGTTGCATAGAAGATGGTTCACCGACTTCTTCAGCGCTTAGGCTCGTCATTCTTATCCCGATCCTTATCTTCATCGTCACGAGGACGCTTAGGCCTTCAACTTCTTCTCTCGCATGCTGATTTTAGTTGGTATTCCAAGAATGCTTCAAACAATTTACCTTCGTAAGAGGCAAATGTTGCGATCTTTTCGACATTCGAGCTATCAACCGGTTTACCAATTCAAAGATCCGAGAAGATTATGGGATCAACTGGATTGATGTTCACATGCATTGAGTTGATTTCATAGTCCGCTTGGCGATGTAAGAGATTCGGATAAAGTTGTTTGGTAAACAACTCCTTTGTAACTTTAGGAACAATGTCAAGAAGGTACTGATGAGTGTAACCTTTGATCATGTCGTTAATTTCCCCTTGAAGATCACGTTTCATGTACTGCTGGACGTATTCCCTTTCAACTTGCATCTTGTCGTTCTCATCAAGAAGATATCAGATCGTCCGGTGAGAAAATCCAGCTTCTTGTAAAGCATGTCTTTCTTTCTGACTTGTTTGACAGCTTTAACGATTCGAGTTTTAGCTTGAGAAATCCAAGAGGCCGTTGGCTTCTTCACCGATCCGGATGTGGATCCGGTTGTCCTTTTGATGGTGGTGGTGAAGAGTGAGATGATGAATCCGATGATGATGAGATGTGAGGAGACTCGGGTCCTTTGGTGGTTCGAAGTTTCCTTCTTAGGCGTGTAGGACTATCCGTAAGAAACGTATCATAATCAACATCTTTATCTTTCTCGGACTTTTCGCTTCGGTTCTTCAATGTCATACTCAATAGTATCTTCCACGCGCTTGTTGTTGCTCCAAAGTGGTGGCACGGATCCTTATCGGGTTGATTAACCGCATCGATTTGGTGTAGATTGAATCGCACCACTTGACCTCCGGGCTACCCATTTGATCCTTAGCAAATTCTTTCGCAACGTGTTGGAGCCTAATGATTTTGAACTTCTTCCTGTATGATGTATCCAGTTGCTCTTCATCTGAGCTTTCATCTTCAGGTTCAATTACTGGAGTCTTCCCTTTGCCGTGTTCAGCTATAGGACTGGGAGGCTTGATTACTTGAGGAGTAACATCGGTTGCAGTTTCTGAGTAGAAGACCTCTTCGTCTATTTGTGTATCTTCGGAGCTTTCGTCCACTAGCTGTCTTTGCGGTTCAGGCTTAGGCACGAGAATTGGAATAGGAACAGCTTCCTTGGCGGGAACTGTCCTCTTACGTCCAGGTTTCCTCTTGGGGAACTTCCTTTGACTCTCTGTGCTTGCAAGACTTCCAAAGACTTCCTCTTCGGTTCTCCGGTAGGTGTACCGTAAGATTTTCATCGAGAAAACCAACTTTCTTCTCTTCCACGCCTACCAAATATCTTTTATAAGAGTAAAGTCGTTTGAGTTCATCCGAGAGAAGGAGATCCGCAACACAAAGACCTTGTTTCTTAGTTGTTGACTCCTTAAACCGATTGTTAGAGTGGGTTCGGACAACACGTCAAGATTGTCGGGTCAT
Source organism: Chrysanthemum lavandulifolium (assembly GCA_022545495.1). Taxonomy (NCBI): domain Eukaryota; kingdom Viridiplantae; phylum Streptophyta; class Magnoliopsida; order Asterales; family Asteraceae; genus Chrysanthemum; species Chrysanthemum lavandulifolium. Next base: position 145,853,332 of record CM040241.1, on the reverse strand, counting down.
TGATTCTTTGGGGATATCGGGGTTGTATCCAAGTGCTCTTTGGATCAGCTTTTGTATATCGATATAAGTAATCTTTGAGCCAAGCTTTTGAGGAATATCATCATGTCATCCCATATCGAGCTTCAACTTCGATGTGCTTCATGTTGATCGAGCCCAAAGATTTGCGCTTCCATGAGCTTAGGATGCTCATAGCCACCGTCACGACCGTAAACAGATTTTGTGATGATGATATAAAGGGTTCTCCAAGGTCGAGGAATGTTTTAAGATCCACATGGAATGCTTAGTGATAGCTCCTGAAGCTTCGTCATACCCAATATCAATCAAAATTGCGAACGGTCTCTTGGTTGGTGCGGAGTAATCGGTTAGTACGATTTCGAGAATGAGGAGGACAACTCTTAAATCTGCAGTGTGATGGTGACTTGCTTGTGGTTGAGAGTCACGATCCAAAGATTCGTCCTTTGATCTTTTGCATTGTAGTCCGAATCGTTGGATGTAGATCTCGTGAACAAGAGGCGTAATGGGAGAGCATGTTCGATAAGGATGATTCTTCAAAATATCCACAAAGAATCAAGCAAGAAGATTCAGAGCAGGTGAGGGTCTCAAAGTCAACACGAAGGTTGTTCTTTCCAATCTTCATTGGATAGCCAGTTGGGAAGATATCAGCAATGGTGAGAACATTTGGTGCATCCACATTCATTTGAGCGGCCATGTCGTGATCTGAAATAACATTAGCCAAAAGAACCAACATATCGAAAGACATTATGTTAGTCAACATATGGTTTTATTGTCTAATTATTGAATGAGCAATGTCAATGATTGTTACGAGTCCAAAGTCACTTGTATGTTCAATAGTCCAATGATGTCGTGATAAGTTTCGTGAGTTAGTTAACTTTAAGTTTTAAAGTTTATGTTATCACTTATTTAACACAACATATTAAACGTTTAAGCTTATTAGTGACATTATTGGTTTCGTGACGTTATAATTTATTTATTTACAAGTTTGCACGCGTAACAATTCATAATGAAGGTTTGATCAAGGCTTAGGCATAGAAATGATAGCTTATGCATAAACAGGAGTAGTATACGCGTAGATGTAAGCTTATGCGTAGGATCCTTAGTTACGCGTAAGAAATATTACGTGTAGGAAAAGGGGACCTTATGCGTAAAGCTTACGGCGTGGCGATATAAAACCTGCGCGTAAGGCTTACTCGTAAGAGTAGACCTTATGCGTGAGGTCATTGTTCGCATATCCTTCACAGGATACGCGAGACCCTTTGTAGAACCTTACGCGTAAGAACGCCACGCGTAAGATTTCTCTTACGCATAACATGCTACGCGTGGGTGATCCTTATGCGTAGATGGTTAACAACCTTGATTCTAATTTTTACGGTAGCAAACCCGAAATAAATTCATCACAAAGATCAATATTAACACATTCATTCATTCTAAAATAGATCATGGCATGAAAACTCATCAAACAGTTTACGCGTAAGATAACTTATGCGTAGACTTAAACCCTAGAGCTCAAAGATTACGCATATGAAATCTAACCATAGGAATTGAACCAAAGTTTTTCTGGTAGTTCTAAGATGTCATGTAAGTGTAATGACCAAGTTTTAACATTCAATTCGCAGTGAATCAAAAAAACCCAAATGTGAAGAACATTAAACCCTAAAGTTCAATTCTTAATCAATTAGTGTTTCTGGGTAATTTCTGGGTTAAAATATGATCAATTCATGTTGAAAACAACTTCATACAACAATCTTTATCACCAAAAATGTTCACATATGAAAATACCCAAATTCCACGCATAAACCCTAATTCCTCAAAACAATCAATTAGTGTTTCTAGATGTGTTTAAGTGATGAAAAAGTATTCATTGATGTTATACAAACGTTTTGACACAATATTTTTCACCACAAACACATAAACACGATTAAGTGTTCATACGCTTATGCGTAGATCACTAAAATCACTATATCTCAAGTTTTAACCGTTAGATTAATGAAAGATTCAAAACCATTGTTTAAAAACTTGTTAAGAACGCAAAAACACTTACAGATTGATGATCAGAAACACGGATTTGAAGAACGATTTTAGTGCGTAGGATATGTTAGATGAAGATAATAAATATGAAAGGTTAGAGTTAGGTGGAAGTTTTATTAAAAAGGAGTTTGTGCTTTTGGCAGTTTTAGTCCCTCCACCTTTTCCATTTTCATCCAAAGCCATTTAACTTCCATTTTGGTTACCAAATGAAGAATATTTGGAAATAACTTTGACGACACTCCCCCTCGACTTAAGAAATAATGAAAGTTTATAAATTTTAGTCCGAGGGGTGTCAGTAAACCAGAAATATGACCATCATTTAAAGAAACAACCGGGAATAGGTGACATGCAAGTACACGGTTATTTTGAAACAGTTAAGAATAAATTTTCTCCCCCTCAACACTTGATCGGAAAAATACTGAATTTTGAAAGATTAGAGTGTTGACGGAAGAAATGTACTTGCCATGTTGAAAGAAAAATAGATAGAAGAATATTTTTGTTGTTTTATCGATTTTATATTTTTGTATTTTGTTTTGAAAAATTATTTACAAAAGAGATTTTGGTGTTTGATGGTTTTTAAGACTGCTTTTAGGAGGTCATCCGCCTCTCTTGAGTCAAACACCGCATACCAATCCGGTGGACCAACTCATTAAACCTAGCGGAGGCAACACTTTGGTGAGTAGATATGCCAATTGGTATTCTCGCACTCCACGGTATAATTCGACCGCACTGCTCCACGTGGTCCTTGATGAAATGATAGCGAAGATCGATGTGCTTTGATTTGAATGTTTGATCGAGTTGCACGATATCACAATGGCACTCGATTGTCGCAGACATCGGATTCATCAAATCACGTAACCATAGTCTTTGAGTTGTGTTCTCATCCGATGACTTGAGCACAACACGCGACATGGCTACATATTCGCCTTGGTTGATGACAAATGATGTACAATCCTCGCTTCTTCGATTGCCAAGACACCATGTATCACCAAGAAATTGTAGTGCTCTCAAGTACTTTTTCGAGAATCTAAACATCCTGCGTGATCGAGATCTCGAAAGGCGATTAGTTCAAAACCAAAATCCTTCGGATACGGATCCCCAGTTAATGGTTCCCTTGTTGTATCGGAGGATTCTTTTAGCCTCGGAGAGGTGGGTTTCATTGGTCTCGATCGATAACGGAGCATAGATAAACGGCAAAGAAAATATCAGTGTCCGCTAGTTGTTAGATACATGAGAGACCCAATAATACTTGGTATTTTGTAGGTTCCACTAATTTCCCATGTAAATCAATACTAGCTTCTTGGTATGAGTCATTGGTGTGGCATAAGTGTCAAAGGTTTTCATTCCAAATTTGTTTAACAATTCAAGGGCATATTTGGATGACTCAAGAAAATACCACAGGTGATTGATGAACTTGTAGTCCTAGAAAGAACGTAAGTTCACCCATCATGGACATTTCAAAATTTTTCTTCATTAGTTTTGCAAAAGCGATTGAGTACTTTTATGCGTAGACCCAAAATGATGTCATCCATGTAAATTTGAACAATTAAGATATGTGCCCCGTGATATTGTATAAAAAGAGTAGGGTCGACCGAACCTTTGGTGAAATTATTGGCAATGAGAAAAGATGATAGCTTATCGCACCATGCCCGAGGAGCTTGTTTGAGACCATACTGAGCTTTGTTCGGTTTGTAGACATGGTTCGGGAATTCGGGATCAACGAATCCTTCCGGTTGGTGACATAAACCGCTTCTTCGCTTGTCCATTTAGAAACGCAGCTTTGACATCCATCCGAAGACCGTCATACTCATATGAGCCACGAACGCAAGAAATATCCGAATGACCTCAAGACGAACAACCGGAGCAAATGATTCTTCAAAGTCTATACCTCTTCCTCGAAGATAACCCTTAGCAACTAGACGTGACTTGTTTCGGATTATGTTCCTTCAAAGATCCAATTTGTTCTTCCAAATCCATTTGAGACCAATGACGAGACCCTGTTGGTCTTTCAACCAGCCCTATACTTCAAGACGTTTGAATTGGTTGAGTTCTTCTTGCATGGATTCAATCCATTGTCTTTTGTCATTGCGTCTTTAATGTTTTAGGCTCAGTTAGCGGGCGGTGAGTGCATAAATGCAATGTTCACCATCCGAGTGAAGACGTTGTCTCGTAACGATTGGTTGATTCGGGTTGCCAATAATATTTTCTAGAGGATGGTCTTTCGTCCATCGATGTGTAGAGGTTGATGTTGGTATACATTGTGCGATTTTGAGGATTCAAATGGCTTGTTGAAGATTCCGCGACATCCGGTGCGGCGATCTCATTAGCAAACGGGTTAAAAAGCGTTTGGATCAAAATCGCAGTGGGGTACTTCATTAAGAACATCATCACCGATTCATCATTGTTGGAAGCGGTTTGTTCAATCATGTGTGGAGTCAATGGTGGTGCTTCTTCAACAAAGAGTTGTTGTAGCAGTGTATCGGTATAAGAGTATTATCGGGTTGAGCAATGAAACAACGGATACACCGAGCACGTTCATCAATATCGCCATCGAATGAGGAGCAAATAACCTTTCCATTTGTTGACGAGTGAGTGGGGGCTTTGTTCGGTGATGATGGGGTTGAGGAAGTTTAGCGGTTGTGACCGGTTCCAAGTCATATACTCGAAGCCATCTCCGTAAGTTCATCAAAATGAGCATGAATCGTTTCCATAACCTCCTTTGTTCGACGATTCCAAATTCGGAAACCTTTAGAATTATCACAATATCCAATAAAGACTCCAATGTCGACTTTGGCTTTGAGCTTTCCAAAGTCATCACGATCATTATTCGGATAGCAAAGAGATCCAAATACATGAAAGTGTTTGAGATTCGGTTTTCTGTTGTGGACAAGCTCGAAAGGTGTTTTGTTGTATGCTTTGTAATCATAGAACGGTTTTGAGTATAGCATGCGAGATGAATCTTCTTACGCCCACAAGTAACTGGGAGTTTAGCATTGATTAACATTGTTCTTGCGCTTCCACTAACGCTCGGTTTTGTCTTTCAACAACTCCGTTTTGTTCGGTGTACGTGCAATAGATGTCTCGATGTCAATTCCCACTTTCTCATAAAATTCACGAAGAGTTTGGTTAACAAATTCGGTTCCTTTGTCTCATTGTGATTTGTCGGACGGTGTTTGAGTGAACTCAGATTTTCGTAAGAAAGGTGATGATCATCTGTGGAGCTTGGTCTTTGCTTCAAGAAAGTAGACCCAAGTCCAGTGAATAGTCATCAACAATTACTAAGATGTAGCGTTTGCCATTGATCGTTTGCACGCGCATCGGGCCACACAAATCCATGTGAAGAAGATGAAGCACATGCCGAGGCGTGTTCCACCTTTGAAGGAAAATGAGCACGAGTGCTTTTACCTTGTTCACAAGTCGAGCAAAGGTGATCTTTAGAATACCGGAATCGTGGGAGACCTTCAACTAGTTTGTGTCGAGCAAGGTTGGTTATAGTTTGAAAGTTTAAATGTGAGAGACTACGGTGCCATAGCGAGGATTTTGTTGATGATGCCTTTGAAAGTAAGCGGATGGGAGATGAAGCAACCATGTCTTGCATAGAGATAGTGTAAAGACTAGAATTACGCGAGCGGACATAAGGTCGTTTCCTTGTAGATCACGAATGAAACAAGATTTCTCCTGAAAGCAACCTCCAAATCTTCATCACAGAATCGACCTCTCGAAAGCAGTTGTGACCGAGGCCTTCCACATAATAAACCCCGCTAATTTCGATGTTCCCATTGATATAGTCTCCGTAGCCCATGATAGTCGCGGTGATCATTCGAATCGGCGGTGCAATGAACTTTGCAATAAAGTTTGATAACAGTTTAAGGTTGCACGTCATGTGTCGGGAACATCCGCTATCAACAATCAGAGAATGATCTCAGATCACCTGCATTACACATGCATTTACACGGATGGAATAGAAGTAGATGTGGAACCCGAAATGTTAGAGGGTTCCGGAGCGCTTATAGTAGACATACACACATCAATAACTTTAGGCATCCATTTAAATCCGAGTGTGTTATATATCCATTTCTGCCATCTCCAACTAGTATTTGCTTTAGTCTTAGTGAATGCACTAGGTGGTACTACATTCGTAGGAGGTGATACTGGAACTACAATGACAGCAATGCGTTTCTTAGAATCTAAATAGGGCGGTCTACCAAGCACAAACTTAGAATGATTAGTGGGCCTAGAGGTATTCCGATTCTTAGGATTCCTTAAACGAGAGATGATAGCTTTAGCAACACATTTGTCATGACAATCAGAATTCATACTTTTACGACAAATAACACAAGGTGCATCAGACTGAATATCAAAAGTACTTAATGTGACAACTCGTAATTTCAGGTCATTTTACAAACATTGAAAATTTCACTATTCATCTTGGGAATTTACTATTCACCGGTTACTATTCAAAATTTTACTATTCATCATTTTCGAGTCAAAGTAATATTAAAGAACGTATTTCAAAATTTTACTATTCACGAAACACTATTCATTCCGGAGAAAATCACTATTCACGAGTCACTAATCATCATTTTTCGTAAACTAGGTTTACGAGTATCAAACACGCGTAACTGGAGGGTTGTCGCGTATTCATATAATATCATCAAGGACATTTCATATAGACTAGATTTAGTCTCGCATCATTAGTAACATCATTTCATATCAATATTATGCATGGATTTGCATTTTCATTAAACGCTTATTTTCCTATTAAATAAACGCTATCGCGTAAACATTTATTTTGAATATTGATCCGACACTTCCAAAATAATCCTAATATATTTTTATACTCATTTTAAGACTATAAAAACTATATTATTAATTTACCGATGTTTTCAATTTATTTTGTACATAAATTGTTATATATATATTTGACGGTTTTCGTAAATTTAACTTGATAGTTATTTATTCACTCAACTCTTGTAAGAAATGTATTTTATAATTTTATGACTTCATTACATTTTATTTTGTTCCGTTAAAATTTATTTTTAGTTAACGCTACACTAAATACCTACCTATACTTTCAAATTACACATTATACTTACATCTAAATACTTTAACTCAACAAAAATCATTAAACCCCCCAATTCACTCTATGACCGGCCACATATCCCCCTTGTCATCATAGTTGAAAATTTGATCTTTGCTACTAATTGGACACATATACAAAGTTGGATAGATATTTGTCTATTACATATTTTATACTAAAAGCAAACACATAGTTAACACTTTTCTAAGGTGAAAGAAAAATGGAACTCTCTCATCCCCTTTGTGATGTTCGGCCATATCAAGAACACATGAGAAATCCATAAATTTTTCAAGACTCATGTGTTTATTTAGTTCATATAGTGATCTATGTTAAGGTTTTGAAATAAAACCTATAGATTAATAAGGTTTTCATCATTTTCTTCACATAATCATACAAGTAAGCATTTCATGATTTTATTACTCTTTCATATTCATCTTTATGTTATTTCATCATTTTTGCAAGAAAACATGCAAGTTACATGTGAATTTATACCACTTTTAATTGTTTTTAGTACATATTATTAGTTATAATTATCCAATAAATAATCCCTTGAAACACTTCATTTTTGATGATGTCTAGGAACCCATGACACCCTAAGAAGGTGTATGGTAGGATTAGAATAGCTTCGGCGTTGGTTTGAATTGGTTAGAATAAGTTTTGCGCGAGAAAAACTCATTTCGACAACTTTATTTAAAGGTCGACCATATTTTTGAATTCGGAATTTTCGACGATTGTAAAAATTTTTGGGCTAGATGTTTAGAAAATATACTTTAAAACAAAACGTGGCGCTTGAACGGGTTAAAACGAAGAAGTTATGCTATTTTCAAGTTTGACGACGAAAAATATTTGTTCGTAAAATTCAAGATGTAATCTCGACTTTTTACGAGTCAAAATGAGTCTTAAGCGTTATAAAATGTGTCGACTTATCGAAAATATATTAGTATATATTATCACGATTCCGAGGACATATAAAACGTAGAAAACGGACTTGTAACGATTAAATTACACGCGATTTAACAAAATTGCCGTAACTTTATTATATAAGAAAAACTAATATATTTCTATTAGACAAATATTACGGCCACGAAGGACCATGTTGAGGGTCGTTTTTAACATTGATAGAGTACTTTTCAGAAAACGATGTCTTCTAGTAAAAGTAAGTTCACCTAGCCTATTTTCCAAAATGTCCAACTGTTCGTCAAACGGAGTTGTAACGAGTAAAATACGGTCACTCCAACTTTGCCGAAAGTTACCTTAAACAATATTTTGGATACAAATACCCTACTTTACCTATGTTTTTCTCTATGATCGAGACCTCTATGATAAAAACTTAAAAGCTAAAACTTTGAGATAATGATACAAGCTTTCCAAAACCGTTGAGTTTGTTTCCTAACACTGCAGCATTTATTTACGACTAGCTTTTCGAGGCCGTTTAGTCACTTTCATGAATTATGAAAGTACATTATTTTACGACGAAAAGCTATAATTTCTTAATAAATCACTAAACGACTATCGTAGGAGGTTGTTTCAACGTATATACTTGTAAAGTATTTTATAACATGACGAGATGTCATAAACATATATTTCGACGATAAATTTTATTTTCAAATGTACAAGTGGTATGGATTTCATATGAGTTTGCATGCACGACATTGTTTCATGATTTACATTAGAACATATCATTCATAATAGGTCACGGTCGAGGTTGCGCCTCATTTCAAGTGATTGCCATTATATCATCATTATCATTGCAACAGGTGAGTTTTCATAGCCCCGATTTATTCAAGTTTATACATTATTTCAAACCTACGGGGGAGAATACATTGCACATCATTTTATTACGATACCAAGTATATTCAAATTCATTACATTGCTTAAGTTACCTCATTGCCAGTTAAATGTCCCTATTTCATAAGCATGAACCGTTAATTTCATAGAAGCGAGGGTGAGTGGATAGATCTATCGAGGGTGACACCTCCATCCGGGTTGGTGGATTCCAACCGGACGGATGCATTTCATTTCATAATCATTATTTGAGTTGTTTGGCAAAACACTCTGTTGGGGCGAACATCAGTCAAGCTTCGGTGTCATGTGCTTAAGCAATTGTACCATTTTTTGTGACATATTTGTCATACATAATTTATACTTGTGGTAGTCGTATTAAACATTTTCAACAACTCTATGAACTCACTCAACCTTTTTGTTGACAATTTTAGCAATGTATTTTCAGGTAACTAAGCCATTCACTTCATGGCATGCATGTGGACATATCATAGAGTCGCGGTGACGACGCGTCTTACATGGGATTTATACACTTTAAAAACATCGTTTGACTTGTACCAAACTTATTTTCCGCACATGTTGATTTTCATTTGGGACCTATCTTTGTAACTCGAATGTTTTAATATATCAAACGATGTTCTTTTCAAACGACACTTTAGGTCGCTCAATATAACTGTGATTGTGGTGCTATGATAGTCATCCCCGAGAATTCCATTCCGCGCAAAAGCAGTAATTGGGGTGTGACAGATTGGTATCGAGCTTGGTTATAGAGAACTAGGTTGCATCATTGACCCTAGACTATAACTACATCATCATAGCATCTCATCATTTCATCATAAGTGCATAGTCACTATACATGCGGTTTCATACGCACATTTTGCGAGTTATTTACTTTCATTTCAAATCGATTGTCACATTAATGCCTTGAGATACCCATCCCATCATACTCACATCGACTTTGACATGGAGAATGCCCGTCATTCCCTATCACAATTTTACATCGCTTGACTTAACACCGATAACATCAAGATGATGAGACTGAAACCTTTGAGGAGGTCGAAGTTGCACTTACACCATCACAATCATTATTGATTCACCGTGTAGGATCGGGACAATTTTTATCATTCTGTTGGGACAGATTATACCATTTGGTAGAACTTATAGGTTTAGTCCTAATGAACCTATTTTCTTAACTCACCACAAGGATTTCCATTATCATTTTCATCATTTCATCATCATTGTCATCTAGAGTACCATCCGTGCCATCATATCCCATAGACACTACTCATACATCTGACTTACAGCTTGGGAAGCCTGCAGGATTTGACACACCACTACCATCTACCACTAAGACTACAGAAACTACACTATCTTATAGATTTAAGGACTGTGAGAGTTTCAAAGATGTTGTTATTAGACAGCCTACTGCTCCTACATTTGAGACATGATTAGACTACCAACAGGAACAGATAATAAGTACCTTTCTAGCTAATGTAATCTGTATCATTTATTATCTCCACGATAATCACAACCTTTGTTTATTTCATTCCTTATTCCAATTGCCCAATTCTCAATCATTTCGCGATAATACCTCACTATCTTACTAGGGGTTAGGTCAACTTTATTCTTGACTAATTAGGAGAATATTACCATTCTATGAGGTTCTCCCATATATCCTACAAACCATTCAACAAATTATATTTCAAGTTACTTTGCTACTACTTCAGAACATTATTTCACTTAATTTTATTTCAAGCTATTCTACACCATCTTAGAAACATTGTTTTATAAAGTTTTAAAACAAGTTGTTTTGTAACCACCCTATCAATTGACTTTCAGTCATTTTATCAACTATTTACTATCATTACGCGAAACGATTTCCATGTTACTCTGAAAAATTGTTTGAGCCATTATTTTACAAAATAAAACGTTGAATACCGTCTAAAACTTCGGAAAAACATAATACCATTTCAACAAAACCAATCATCACATCATTTGTCCTCGATTATACATAGCCTGATCACCTATGTATAATTTAGGAAGAATTATGTCATGAAAGAAACAAACATCTTTTCAAACTTTCTAAAACAATCTTTACTTAAAAGCAAAGTTTTGTAATCAGATAAATTGTTCATAAACATTTCTTTTTGTTAACACTCTATAGAAGCCTACGTCATTCATCCCTCACTCAACCGATAAGTTAGAATTTGACGAGTGACCTTTTTAGGAAAGGCTTCCTATACCATCTATGAGGAGGATTCCTCGATACAAGAAAACAATGGAAGGATTTGAATTTCCAACAAGGACTAGAAGTATGTAGTAAGACGTTTGAAACCCAACAAAATCTTAAGACATCACGAGACATTCGAACCACTATCTTTGGACTAGAAGCCAAAATATATCATTTCAAAAGCATCACCGGACCGAGTTACAACATTTAGTACGGCGAATACACACTAAGCAACACTATAGGGATAAACCAAGTCTTCTAACCGAGACTGCAGAACATTCCAATAAACATGGCCTCAACAATATGTGAACTTCCATAAAATGAGTTTCCCTTAAAGGAAAATTTGGTTAAGTTAAGGTTATCGATATAAACTTCCCCTAAGGCATTGTGTTCTCTAGAAATTCTAAGTAACCTCACTTCTATATCAAGAGATGCAACAGGTTTGAACATATCGGACAATCAATGACACTCCATCTACAAGTGAAATTAGAACAAACATTCTTTGACATAGTATGAGCTGATATCTATTTTCTTGCTAGCATGATAACAATATAAGTGATGAAATATTTTAGAAGCACTCGATATCGGGACAAATCTTGAAAATCAATCACTACACCACATCACTTAAATATTTAAGGTTTTGTGACTTGACAACATATAGCATGGAAACACTTCGATAATCAAACAATAAACATTTTAGTCATGGAGACTAAGTACCTTAGGCAAGGAAGTCGTAAGTCATGACATTCGCTAGAACTAGAAACGCGAGGAATCACAACTGTTACCCATAATCTATTCTTTTCAATAATGCCCTTTTCGACAGACTTAACATTTTGAAATTTGGCATGAGTCACGTGGTATCAATTCCAGTTGTACCTATTATAAGGTATTCGATTCACCTTAGACTTCTCATAATCATTTCACTCTTCTCATGGAATCTATTAGGACATGAGTACCGCCTGTTATCCTCAGCTCAATGGTTAGAGCGAGAGAACAATTCCAACATTAGAAGATATGCTCAAGGCATATGTGATTTTCTAGAAATGATTAGGCAAATCATACTTCATCGAACAAGTTGCTTTACAACAATAGTTATTACATGAACATATTGACGACACCATTTGAGGCACTCTATGGTTGAGGTGTCAATCATTTATTCACGGGCCAAAAATCAGGAAAGTCCAATTCACTAGTCCATAACTATTTCATGAAACAACAAAGTAAACCTACAAATCAAGAATCAGTTACAAGTAACAACACATAGCTAGAAAAGCTACGTTGTTATATGACGCAAAACATTGGAAGTATATTCCATAAGTCGCAAACCATTAGAATTTCAAGTTGGCAACAAATTTATGTTCAAAGTCTCGTCTTGGAAAGGCGTGGTACGATTCAGAAAAACATTGGACGACCCAATGCGACTCAAATACCCTCATCTTTTCACAAGTAACAATGTAGAACCTAACATGGACTGAATTCAGGGATGAATTCCTTTTGGATGGGCGAATGTGACAACTCGTAATTTCGTGTCATTTACAAACATTGAAAATTTCACTATTCATCTCGGAATTTACTATTCACCTGTTACTATTCAAAATTTTACTATTCATCATTTTCGAGTCAAAGTAATATTCTCGAGAACGTGTTTCAAAATTTTACTATTCACGAAACACTATTCATTCCCGGAGAAAATCACTATTCACGAGTCACTAATCATCATTTTCGTAAACTATGTTTATTTAGTATCAAATCTGGCGTAACCGGAGGGTTAAGTCGCGTATTCATATAATATCATCAAGGACATTTCATATAGACTAGATTTAGTCTACACATCATTAGTAACATCATTTCATATCAATATTATGCATGGATTTGCATTTTCATTAAACGCTTATTTTCCTATTAAATAAACGCTATCGCAGAAACATTTATTTTGAATATTGATCCGACACTTCCAAAAATAATCCTAATATATTTTTATACTCATTTTAAGACTATAAAATTATATTCTTAGTTTACCGATGTTTTCAATTTATTTTGTACATAAATTGTTATATATATATATTTACGACGGTTTTCGTAAATTTAACTTGATAGTTATTTATTCACTCAACTCTTGTAAGAAATGTATTTTTATAATTTTTATGACTTCATTACATTTTATTTTGTTCCGTTAAAATTTATTTTTAGTTAACGCTACACTAAATACCTACCTATACTTTCAAATTACACATTATACTTACATCTAAATACTTTAACTCAACAAAAATCATTAAACCCCCCAATTCACTCTATGACCGGCCACATATCCCCCCCCTTGTCATCATAGTTGAAAATTTGATCTTTGCTACTAATTGGACACATATACAAAGTTGGATAGATATTTGTCTATTACATATTTTATACTAAAAGCAAACACATAGTTAACACTTTTCTAAGGTGAAAGAAAAATGGAACTCTCTCATCCCCTTTGTGATGTTCGGCCATATCAAGAACACATGAGAAATTCATAAATTTTTCAAGACTCATGTGTTTATTTAGTTCATATAGTGATCTATGTTAAGGTTTTGAAATAAAAACCTATAGATTAATAAGGTTTTCATCATTTTCTTCACATAATCATACAAGTAAGCATTTCATGATTTTTATTACTCTTTCATATTCATCTTTATGTTATTTCATCATTTTTGCAAGAAAACATGCAAGTTACATGTGAATTTATACCACTTTTAATTGTTTTTAGTACATATTATTAGTTATAATTATCCAATAAATAATCCCTTGAAACACTTCATTTTTGATGATGTCTAGGAACCCATGACACCCTAAGAAGGTGTATGGTAGGATTAGAATAGTCATGTTGGTTTGAATTGGTTAGAATAAGTTTTGCGCGAGAAAAACTCATTTCGACAACTTTATTTAAAGGTCTGACCATATTTTTGAATTCTGGAATTTTCGACAGATTGTAAAAATTTTTGGGCTAGATGTTTAGAAAATATACTTTAAAACGAAAACGTGGCCGCTTGAACGGGTTAAACGGAGTTATAACGAAGAAGTTATGCTATTTTCAAGTTTGACGACGAAAAATATTTGTTCAGAAAATTCAGCATGTAATCTCGACTTTTTACGAGTCAAAAATGAGTCTTAAGCGTTATAAAATGTGTCGACTTATCAAAAATATATTAGTATATATTATCACGATTCGAGGACATATAAAACGTGAAAAGCGGACTTGTAACGATTAAATTACACGCGATTTAACAAAATTGCAGTAACTTTATTATATAAGAAAACTAATATATTTCTATTAGACAAATATTACGCCACGAAGGACCATGTTGAGGGTCGTTTTAACATTGATAGAGTACTTTTCGAAAACGATGTCTTCTAGTAAAAGTAAGTTCACCTAGCCTATTTTCCAAAATGTCCAACTGCTCGTCAAACGGGTTGTAACGAGTAAAATCGGTCACTCCAACTTTGCGAAAGTTACCTTAAACAATATTTTGGATACAAGTACCCTACTTTACCTATGTTTTTCTCCATGATCGAGACCTCTATGATAAAAACTTAAAAGGTAAAACTTTGAGATAATGATACAAGCTTTCCAAAACCGTTGAGTTTGTTTCCTAACACTCGTTGTGCACCATTTTACGACTAGATTTTCGAGGCCATTTAGTCACTTTCATGAATTATCAAAGTACATTATTTTACGACGAAAAGCTATAATTTCTTAATAAATCACTAAACGACTATCGTAGGAGGTTGTTTCAACGTATATACTTATAAAGTATTTTATAACATGACGATATATCATAAACATATATTTCGACGATAAATTTTATTTTCAAATGTACAAGTGGTATGGATTTCATATGAGTTTGCATGCACGACATTGTTTCATGATTTACATTAGAACATATCATTCACAATAGGTCACGGTCGAGGTTGCGCCTCATTTCAAGATTGCCATTATATCATCATTATCATTGCAATGGTGAGTTTTCATAGCCCGATTTATTCAAGTTTATACATTATTTCAAACCTACGGGGGAGAATACATTGCACATCATTTTATTACGATACCAAGTATATTCAAATTCATTACATTGCTTAAGTTACCTCATTGCCAGTTAAATGTCCCCATTTCATAAGCATGAACCGTTAATTTCATAGAAGCGAGGGTGAGTGGATAGATCTATCGAGGGTGACACCTCCATCCGGGTTGGTGGATTCCAACCGGACGGATGCATTTCATTTCATAATCATTATTTGAGTTGTTTGGCAAAACACTTTGGGGCTTGGTAATCGGTCAAGCTTGATGTCATGTGCTTAAGCAATTGTACCATTTTTTGTGACATATTTGTCATACATAATTTATACTTGTGGTAGTCGTATTAAACATTTTCAACAACTCTATGAACTCACTCAACCTTTGTGTTGACACTTTTAGCAATGTATTTTCAGGTAACTAAGCCATTCACTTCATGGCATGCATGTGGACATATCATAGAGTCGCGGTGACGACGCGTCTTACATGGGATTTATACACTTTAAAAACATCGTTTGACTTGTACCAAACTTATTTTCCGCACATGTTGATTTTCATTTGGGACCTATCTTTGTAACTCTGAATGTTTTTAATATATCAAACGATGTTCTTTTCAAACGACACTTTAGGTCGTTCAATATAACTGTGATTGTGGTGCTATGACAGTCATCCCCAAGGAATTCCATTCCTCTGCAAAACAGGTAATTGTGGGTGTGACACTTAAAGGTTTAGCATTTGTTACATCACTATTTCTATTACATTTTCCAGACGCAATATCTATAGTGGAAGCAACGTGAGTCTTATTCATAGTCCTAGGGTGTTCTTCTACTTCAGCAATCTTTATTGTTCTTTTCTTAGGTCGCAACTTCCTATTCTTACTTGTATTGCTCCTAGGTCGTGAAGTGCGGACGTTTGGAAAGAGGCAACTATTCTGTTTTAGTAGAAGGAAGCACGTTAGCAACTTGTGATTTGGCGGTGAGGGATTCTAGGTTCACGATTACTAAGTGTTCTTGGTGCTATTCTCTTAATCACGGTAGGCGGAAGTTGTTCATACTTTCCTAACATTTCTCTTAACTTAAAGATAGTGTGCACCAATTCTTGATTTTCGAGCGAAGATTTCCCGAAAAATTCATGACTTCCTTAGTGTGCAAGAAAATGATCAAGCTCGTTTGATGCTTCATCACAAGTCTTTTTAAGTAAATCAAATATGACACCATATTCCTGTTTAACTTTTACAAGTTCTTGTTCATATTTTGATATTTGACATTTCAAAGACACGTTTAGATCATCCAGTTGCTCGAATTTTGGATTAAACGTTTTGGTTCGCAACTGGTTGATTTTGTTTTGCAAAGCAAGTTCATGATTTTGACAATCTTTTTGACACCATTGAAGACGACGTTTTGCATTTGAAAGCTCGTTAATCGATCATTCATTTTCAGCTTTTAAAGACTCGATCTGATGCACATTATCCGAATACTCAACAGTTACAACATTATCAACAGATGTCGCAGAGATATAATCGATGCATATGACAAAGAATTCAATAACACGATATATGGACATCAACACGGATAACATCTTCCAAGAGTCGATCAACATCTTTTCTCAACATTTTCTTTTTACGTTTAGTATTAGAAATAGATGTTTACATTTTCTCGAAAATGAGCTTCATCAATCCAAGTTCCTTATGAAAGTCCTGCTCCCAAGACAATGCATAATTTTCAAATTTTTAACATTTGGTAAAATATATTTCGAAAAATGTCTCTTTGTTCTCGTGCTAGAGGCGATTGAAAATGTTGAACTTTGATTTCGAATGATATTCTATCTCATGTTGTAAAGTTTTGAGGTCGCCATGAAAAGGTAAAAATATCTAAGAATTTTGCGATTTTGGTTGTGAGTTAACTTCATCGATGGAATGTAAAGGACCATAAGTTTGTGCATAATCTGGTTTGGGATTAACATTCAAGACTCGAGATGTTTTATGATAATCCTTGGTGTGTTAGAAGAATCCGTTGGTGTGACGAAAGTGACCGCTTTTGAATTGTTATGAGGTTTGTTATAAACAACAGCTTTTAATTTGGATCGACTCTCGCCTTACGCATCTAATTCCTCTTGACGATGATATTCAACAACACTCATAATGTAATTATCAATTTTATATTCGCGACTGAAACTTCGTGATTTGGTTTGAATGCTTTGGTTGAAAGCTTAGGTTTGTAATCAACAAGATTCGGTCCATATCCATTTGGATTGGGTTTTAAAGTAAACTTTTCAATAGCGATTCTTGACTCACCATGTTTGTAAACAATGCTTTTAAACTCTTTAAGTTTGTGTTGCAAGCGATAATTTCTTCAAGATGATCATCTATTCGTTTGTTGAATGCTTTTTGTATGCAGAGAACTGTTTTGACAAGTTAACAACTCAAATTTAGCTTTTTGATTTTCCAAGGTGAGAGCATTAATTTGCTTTTTATGTTCATGTTTCGATTGTTCTATTTCGCACAAAAGCATTCTTCGTAGGCTAGATCACGATCTGTCTCTCTAAATATTTTTCGCTTTGATGAGATTTAGCAAAGGCGGCTTCAAAACCTTTTTCACGTTTTTCTTGAGTTTGGAAAAGTTGAGTTTCTTTTGTAAACATTCAAAATCCTTAGTTAAAGTGCATTTTACTTTTCAAGTCCCGATTTATTGCATCGACATTCTTCCACTATGGTTTGTTGGTCTTGTATTAAACGAGCAAAATCTGGATGAGGCAAAGTTCGGCGTGTTCAACGTGAGTCACAACATGATCATTACTTAGATCCTCAGTATAACCACGGAGTCAATTTGATTATCAATGGAAACCATAAGGTCATCTTGATCGTCAAATGTAACTACGGGGTCTAATTGAAAATCGTCGAAATGAGATGTGGATGACTCATTTTGAACATTCCGAGCCTCACGGATTTAGATGTTGGCGGAGATATTAGATCGATGTCATACACCGGGCTGTGTCACTCATGTGTAACTCATGCATATTAGCCATTAACATAATAAATGCATTGGCTGCAAGTCCTCCATATCATCATCTCGAGTCTCATCCGCCATAAAACTACGTTCTTTGTGCTGTGAGAGTTCCACCGACTTCATCCTTAAGAGCCAAAAGAAGAGCCTCTTTGTGATAAGCACGCCCTAGTGCTCGGCTTTGGTCATGCATTAGCCGGTGTCCCTTCTCATTGCGGTTGTAGCATCGAAGACCATTCAACCCATTCGAGCATTTCCTGTTCCACCACTTGAGCTCGTTGTTATTCCTACCCATAGCATTAAACCCTTGACCACCGCCCATCCGACGACCATAACCACATTACGAACTTCAACTCGTCCATTGTTCACAACAACTTGATTCCGTGTGTTAGATGAGGAACGAATCGATTGTTGGATTTGTTGGTATAACGACTAAAAGCATTAGCAATCATAACAAATCCTTGTTGCAATGCTTGAGCGGATCGATTCCTCATTAGCTTCACTGACAAGTGCTTGAGCATTGTTGTTGTTGTATGGAACCAATTGAGTTTGTTGAGATTGTTGCTGTGAAGGATCATATGGTGTGATTTTAGCAGTTGATTGAGTTGCTGGTTGAGGAGAATAACTATTTTGAGCATACAAAGCAAGTTGTTGATTTTCCGGATGTGATGGTGACGCAATTTGAGCACGGAGAATTCTTTCCCTATCAACTTCCTTTTCATGAGGCTTCAAGTAATCGTACAACAATCCGTATGTAGAATGATGCATGTTCTTCGCTTGATGGAGAAAAATGACATACTTCTCCCATTCAGGACCAAGACTACTCAGGAACTTAGTATTAACGGCAATTCTTGGCATGATGATGTTGTGTTTATCCAAATCATTTATGATGTCTGAAAATTGATGATGATAAGACTCTAGTGTCTCTCCGTGTTCAATCATGAAGTGTTCATAAGCCAAGTAAATATTGGATTCCATATCCTCCCGATTGAGTGCGAGATCCTTCCATAAGTAGATGAATGTGTTCCCATTGCCTTTGCGATCTTTTGAGCATCAACACTGCGAAGAATTGGGTTTGGTAGTCCTAAAAGGATATATTGCATTGCAAGCTCATCGACTTCATAGTGTAGAAGTTCTTACGCATTCAGTGCCTGCAATAGCAATGTTTGATTGTTCCAAGACGATGAGGCATCCGAAATGGTGGATTAGCATTTGGATCTCCGGGTACAATGACGATGAGGCATCCGAAATGGACCTTCAAGATAACCTTCTTTAAGAACTTTCCATGCGCTTCTTTAGATCACAAAACCTAAAGAACCTAATCACCCATTGATCATAGTTTCTGGAGTGAGCATTGGAGGTCTATCAAGTGATCGACCTCATGAATTGATTGTTGTTGCTTAAAGCTTCACACATCTTTGCAAACCAAGTGGGTTCCTTCATAGTGTTCCTTGATGGATGTTGATTGAATTCGTTTGTGTAGGGTTGTACTTGAAGACTTGGTGGTGGTTGAACCATTTGAGGTTGTGGAATTGCGACAAGTTGTGGAGTATGTTGTTGATTAAATTGTTGTTGATAAATTGCTTGTTGTTGATTCCATTGTTGATGTTGTGGACTTAATTGTTGTTGACGTTGAGTATAAGTGTAAGGAAATAGTTAGAGTATGGTGGTTGTGACATGTTGAAAAACTTGTGTTATAAAATGGATCTTTGTAGTCGAATGAACCTTTGTTGATGAAGTATCCTTAGGCGTAGAAATCACAATAAACCAAGTAGCACTTATGCGTAAAACACCAAAGTTACGCGTGTGAATGCAGAGTTACGCGTGGGTTTAGCTTACAGCGTAAGAAAGGAAAAACACTAAAGTTATCGTAAAACAAGAAGTTAGGCGTGAAAACTTAGGCGTGGGATTACCTTATCGTAAGACAAAGCTTAGGCGTAAGATAAATCTTATGCGTAGAAGTTTCTGCGCGTAAGCTTATGCTTATGCGTAATTTTAGGGTTTTGCCAAATGATCTTTACACTATCACAAAGCAAAAGATATCGAAAGTCGACGTATTTTCGGGCTTATCCAAGCAAGAAAACACGGAGTAAACCACTGGCCAAGATCAAACCAAGGAATAAGTTATGCGTAAGTTTAGGGTTTTGATACGCGTAGACTTACTCGTAAAAATGACTTTTGCCCAAAGATGTTTCTAAACCAGATTTTTGTGATGAAATAGCTTCAAGATCACCAAAATAACACAAAAGTGTGAAACTTGATGATCCAAAGCGTCTAAAATGGTTATGCGTAGAGCGAAACCCACGAACAAAAACTAGCTTAAAAACGATGATCCACGCGTAAAGTTTGAAACTTTTTGCCAAAAACAGTTATTTTAACACCTTAAAACGTTGAAAGTACAAGAATCTTGGATTAAAAAGTGTAAAAAATCAGTTTTTAAGCAAACCAAAGTATCAAGCACGAACTGTATGTTCTACGCGTAGGTCCAAAACCCACTTCAAGAACAATACGTTCACCCAACTAGTAGGCGATTGATACCACTGTTAGGTCACTAAGTTTACAACACAAGCATCAATGAAAGAAATAGAGAAGAGATAGAGAGGCGGATGAACAATATTCAAACACACACACGAAATACTTAGCCGGTTATGCGTAGAGTGTAATGGAGAGAATAAATTGAACAACCAACCCTCAAGTGAGGGTTATACAAGAGTATTTATAGGAAGGGGAGCTAGGGCAACACTCCTACTCCCTTCCTTTCCTTAATGGACATGGGCCTAAGCTCATGGGCCTTCTACATAAGCTTAAGGCTAATAACAAACATAAATGCCATAATTAAGCTAACTATTACATATGAATCACTAACACTTGATTTAGGTTTAGGAGTGATTCCAACAAAAATGATCATCCATGTTTGATACCCATCTCCAAAAAGTTAACTGGTCTAGAGAATTTTAGTACCTGGAAAAGATCCATTTCAATTGCTTTGGATGCTAGAAATAAGTTGAGAATTGTTAGTGGTGAGTATGATAAACATGGACTTGATTCACCACTTAGACCATACTGGGAAAGAGCAGGGTCGAAGCCAGAATTTTTTGCTCAAGGGGGCACATTTTGATAATTTTTAGAAACTACATTACAAAATGCTTATTACAGGGGGGGGGGGGATTACAAAACAATATATATATTTTAGAAAATTTACACTACAAATTTTTTTGCTAGGGGGCACGTAACCACAAGGAAAGAGCCAATGATATGTTAATCTCTTGGATTTTGAATACTGTGTCAGAGAAAATCAAGAACAATTTGAGCTTTGTACATTTTGTATCTGGTCTGAACTCAATGAACATTACCCACAACTTGATGAACATAGGATTTATCAGGTTACTTTTGCTATTTTCCAGCTGAAACAGAATAATAGTATAATTGAGGTTTACTATAAAAAACTTAAGGGTCTTTGGGATGAATTTGATGCCCTTGAGGCACCTTATGCTTGCAGTTGTAAATGTATATGTGACAATGGGAAAACAATTGGTGAAAGAGACCAAAGGAAAAGACTTATTCAGTTTCTTATGGATTAGATGAGAGTTACACATATGATAGAGGTCAAATTCTTTTGCTACAACCACTACCATCAGCTGCAAAGGCTTATAGTATGCTAAGGCATGAAGAGTCACAAAGAGATACACCCAAACAAAAACTTGCTACACCTATTGCTCTTAATACCATGAATGGTGGCTATAATAGATAGCAGAGGTTTAACCCAAACATACCTTACAACCTATCTTCAAACATACCTTACAACCCATCTTCAAGAACAAATACCCAAAGCCAAACACCAATTCAATGTGAGAGAAGAAGAAATTTCAGGAAGGGGATCATCTGCACAAACTGCAACAAAGAAGGTCACTATGGTAATGAATGCTACAAGCTAGTTGGATACCTTGTGGGTCGCCCCTTCATGGAAAATATGTCCCACCATCTCAAAGGAATCGCGAACAACAAAGGGAAAACCACTGCGAACATGGTTATGGGAGAAGATGAAAATCCATTGGGTGGAAATGGAGACCCTCAAGGTTCTGGTCAATCAAGCTCAAATTGTTTTGTGAGTTCAAGGATGGATATGTTGCAGAATCAATTAAATCAAGTATTGATGATGCTTCAAAACGAAGACACTGATCCCAGTCTTATCCCATCTTACATGGCAAGCATATTCTCCATTATTCACTCCTTCATTGCTTCCTATGTCACTAAGTCTAAAGATACTTGGATCATTGATAGTGGTGCCACTAACAACATTTGTTTTCTGCCATCACTTATGTTTAACATCAAAAAATGCAACCCACCTATCCTTGTTTCCCTACAAAATGGACATGTCATAGAGGTGCACCTAATAGGCTCAATATGTATTCACAAAGATTTCATCCTTCACAATATCCTTTATGTATCCTCATTCACCGATAACCTTATCTCCATAAGCAATATTTTAGATCCACACACTCCTTCATCACATTCACTTACAATTCATGCTACTTTTAGGACCATAGTGGGAAAAGAACTTGTAAATCCCTCTGTGGTGGACTCTACACCCTTACGTCTTCAACGCAACACCTCAATAACTATCCTCAACAACAATTCTTTCTCATGCCAACAATAATCACCTATGGCATGCAAGATTAGGACATCCCTTGTTTCAAGTTCTTAGCAAGATCAAAAATTTACCTATTTCTACTTTCAAAAACTCATAAAAAAAAACTATCTGTCCTTTATCTAAACATCATGTTTTTCCCTTTCCAGTTAGCATTTCTCATGCTCAATCTACCTTTGATTTGGTTCACTTTGATGTATGGGGTCCTTATAGATATCTAACCATGAATAAATGTACATATTTTTTAACCATTTTGGTGATTCTCAAGGGAACTTGGACCTATCTCTTACCAAAAAAATATCATGTTGCATCAACCATTAAAATCTTTCATCAATACATACTAAATCACTTTCAAAAGTCATTTAAAACTAGAAGGAGTGATAATGGGACAGAGTTCTTAAACAACACACTTAATGAGTTTTTCAAATCACATGGTATAATCCATCAAACATCATGCCCATACACCCCAAACAAAATGCCAGGGTTGAAAGAAACATAAACAACTGTTAGAACTAGCAAGGTCTATCCAATTTCAAGCTAACTTCCCAAAATATTTTGGGGATATTGCATTCTCACCTCCACTTACCTAAACAACAGAGTACCTCTAGAATCCTCAATGACAAAAGCCCCTATGAGTTTCTTCACAACAAACCTCCTAACCTTGACCACCTCAGAATCATAGGTTGCAGATCATATGTTCATAATTACACCACTGATAAATTTGCACCTAGATCATCCCCAACTATACTCCTTGGCTACCCACCAAACCAAAAGGGTTACATTGTTTATGATCCAAAAACACAGAAAACCATCACTAGCACGAATGTAACCTTTGATGAAAATATCTTTCCTTTCACCAAAGTCCCACTGCATGCTCCTCTATAGCACCTATTTCACCTTCACTCCCATTTATCTCCAGTGAACAACCACCTCCAATTTTACCCTCTACTAAACCTACTCGGCGCAACACTGCCTACAACATCACTGACAACGTACCCTTCGTACTTCTCGAATGCCTCCCCTTCAACATGTTCAAAAGCTACATCTCGAACCTCAAGTTAACCCGTTAAAATATCTTTTAGCGCCAAACTACTTATCTACAATAGTTACCACTTGGGAATTCGCCAATCGAAGCCTCCCACCGTTTGGGGTAGATCCTTTGAAGATAATAGCACATGGAGAACCTTGACCTGGTCATACCCATGTTTCTCTTTTACCTCATCTTTCTCCCCAAGGTTGAGAACGTGGGTCACTTAGCCCAGCGATTACCAAAAATCATGGGACACCCCATGATCCTCGAAACATGTGCAACAACCCTTCAAGGCCTATTTCTTCCTATAAATAGCTTGTAAGGGTTATTACTTATGCTACGTTCATCAAGCCCTTACATACTTAATTACACTTACATTCTTACCATAGCAAATACTTATTCGCACCCCGAAGGTGGTTCGCATGGTCCAACCTCCGCCTAATCACTTAACATAGTGTTTTAGTATTTCTTATTTTCAGGTTACAAGCAAGCTTGGCAAGGTTTTACACCATGTTAACCTTCGATCACCATCGAAGCCTGGTCGTGCAAATTATTATACAATCAGTGGCGCCATCTGTAGGACCCACTACTATTAGTCCCGTTACACCCAAGTTTGTAACCATTTTAACCACTCTCACTAAAAGATCGGCATGGAACAAGGAATGGATGCTAGGCGCCCACCGGGTTTCTCAACCTTAGCACCATTATCAATTACACACGATTTACCTCCAATAACTACCTCTACCTTCAACACATGGTCTCACCATAAAATAACACCTGATCATCAGGCTTCAACATCGCAAATCCGGAACCCGTAATTATCCCAGCCTTCATAGAGGCTAACTTCAAAATGCTTGATACTCTAATGAGGACTCATATGAGATAGGTTAGGAACATAGAAATTCAATAAGAAATGGAATATTCCAGTGACGATTACGATGAATAGATCGAAATGGAGCCTAGGCCACTTCCTCAAGGACATACTTGTTCAGCTCTAAGGATAGGTTTCCTATTCAGCCGAAGACCAAATAGAAGAGTCTTGGGATTTGAAGGGGTTTCGAAAGGGGCTTCATTAAGGAGAGAGAGAAGATTGGATGATGAAAGGATAGAAGGTTCCAATGGGAGAAGTAATCACAAGGGGAATACTGAAGCTGTTGTTTACCCAGGGGAGATTCCCCAATCAGGGAGGACAGATATAGGAATCTTAATGCAGCCTTCATACGCTTCGGGTGTGGGAGACGATCCAACTTCGGTTAACAGGGGAGGAAGCCTTCCTCCCAATGGTATGTACCCTCCAATTTTAAATCAATCTTACCCTTATGGTTTATATCCTCCACTTAATGGGCAATCGAATAATCCAAGTTATCCATACTCGCATGCTCCACATAACCATGTTCCACCTTTCAATCAACCCTACTCTGACTGCGTACCTACCCCTACCACTCAAAACCATAACCCATACAATTCAATCCCAATGTACGTACTACCCAACAATTGAATGTATCTGGAACCCATGGGCTCCGTGACACCTTTTGTACGTTGAATCGAGGACTATTCTTTGCCCGACAGATTGAAGATGCCTTCTCAAATAGATACTTATGATGGGAAAAGAGATCCTGATAACTTCCTTCACTTGTTCGAAGGCGCTATCCGTATGCAGAAATGGGTTATGCCAAGAGCATGTCGCATGTATACCTATAAGATGCGAGACTCTGATCACATCTAGTGGAATGGGTATAATCCGGGCAATATAGTGAGTCTCCATGACCTCAAGGCTAAGTTCTGTTTGCACTTTACTCAGAAGTATAAATTCAAAAAGACGCATCTGGCAGTACAAAATATCAAGCAGATAGAGGGAGAAAGCACAAGATCCTTCATCACTCGGTATACTGATGACACCTTGCGTATATTAGGGTTGTATGAAGAACAAAGAATCTCGGCTTTGTTCATGGTCTGAGGACCCGAAGCCTCATTGAATTTTTATCCGCTGACCTTCCTACCACCTATAAGGCCCTAATAGAAAAGACCTACATCTGGATAGAAGCAAAAGAGGTGTCCACGAATAGAATCCCATCTGATAGTTATGATAAATCACCGAATCAATACTCGTGGGAAAACTCAAAGAACAAAAAGAAGAACCGGAATAGGTTCACCCCGTATAACAAAACCTCTAACCACGGGATCTTGGGAAGCTTAATTAAACATCCGAAGGAAATATTAGCCACTTAGAAGGCTACAAAAGCCTTCGAACCAGAACCAAATATCTTCCACACAAGTTTAATGACTACCAACACTCACTTCCTACTAAATCCTCTATGCACAGTGTCAAGTCCAAACACCACCTAACCAAATACATTAACTATACAAATCTCACACCACAACACATGTTGGAAAATTTAGTGCACTTGTGGGATTAGTTCACACCTTGTAATGGGTTAGGAGGTACGGAGTGTACACACATAAGGTCCATGAACACCCTGACTCTTATAGTGGTTTGTATTGGTAGTGCTAGTAGAAAGTACTGCTTGTGGAAAGTACTACTTGTGGAAAATCCGCTGTGGTTTCCAGCGATAAGCGATGTTTTCACTTTGTCAGAGTTCCCGAATCGGTGATTCCACCTGAAGCGGTGTATCCACCGATAGCACTATGAAAGTCTTGATGAAAGTCTGCTTGTAACGGTTTTGACCTATTCTAGTGGCGGTTTCAAGCGCTTAATGACCACGTTTAATTGGTCATGTAACCACTAACGGCTATAATGGGAATAATTATGAGGCTATTAATGGGCCGATTAATACTCATAATTCCATTTGATTAGCTTAGAGTAAACTCCTATAAATAGGAGATCTGATTATGCATGAATAACACACCAAAAAAACATAAACACTGATTAGCGAAGGGGTTATAGAATTGTGCCTAATTCTCTAACTGTATTTGGTCTTATCTCAAGTAGATATTCGTGTAACCCAGGCATTAGGGTCAAATAGTTTACTTTGGAAAGTGATCACACGAATCCAAGTGATATCCGGTAACCACCAAGTGGTATTTGTTACTGCTGACCTTTGTTTTGTTTCTGCTGAACAGTTGAGTATATCTGCTGAAGATTGATTATCTAACCCTGCTGCTGGGAATTACACACCAACAATCAAAGTAAACTAGTTTGTGATAATCAATGGCAACTGGTGCAATGAAACACATGGCTTCAAACTTTGCTAAGTGGACAAGTTTGAAGGGTGGACTTTAGGAGGTGGCAAAGAAGATGCACTTCTGGCGTCAAGCATGAGTGTGGTTTATGTGTTGACTACTCCAATTCACGATGATGGGATGATGCTACTTGTTGAGCGGATCGGGAGGAGGAGCAAGTGGGAGAATGATGACTACATATGCAGAGGTCTTATTCGAATGGTATGTCCGATTCTTTGTTTGATATTTATCGAACTTTGAATCTTCAAAGAACGTAGGATTCCTTGGATGCCAAATATATGGTGAGGATGCATCAAGTAAGAAGTTCCTTGTTAGTAATTTCACAAATTACAAAATGGTGATTCAAGACCGGTTATGGAACAATACAATGAACTTCTTGGAATACTTGGAAGGTTTACACAACACAATATGCACATGGATGAGGCTATTTAGGTCTCTTGTGTTATTGATAAACTTCCTCCTTCTTGGAAAGATTTCAAGCATACCTTGAAACATAAGAAGAGGAATTAACTACGGTTGAGTTAGGCGATCATCTGCGCATTGAGGAATCTCTCAAGGTGCGGGATAATGACAAGCCAAAGAGTAGCAATCTTCTTTGGACCATCTGTTGTCAATATGGGAGAGCATAACAACTCTACCGGTACAATGACAACAAAGGCAAACGCAAATATCATGACAACACAAGGCGGATCCTAACAAGAAGGCTACACCTACTTGTTGGAAATGTGTAAACCGGTCACATTAAAAGGGATTGCAAAGGTGTTAAAGTTGGTGGTAAAGCCAATGGATCGAGCACTAATGGTTCGAGGGTGGTGGTTCACCAACTCACTGAAAGGTCGAAATATGTTTAATAAGTCTTTTCGGTTTATTATGTTACATATGTATCGAATCCTTTTATGTGCGAGATGATGATGTTGCGTGGTGGGTTGACTCGGTGCAACAGTTCATGTGTGTAAAGATAGAAGTCATTTCAAGACTTATGAGTCACCGAATGATGGTTCTATTCTTCACATGGGAAATGAGTCAACGACCTTGGTGCATAGTCGTGGTTGTGTAGATCTTAGGTTTAGTTCTGGAAAGATTGTAACTTTGTTTAATGTTATTCATGTTCACGATATCGGGAAGAACTTGGTTTCAAGTAGTGTTTTGAATAATCATGGATATAAACAAGTTATTGAATCGATAAATTTGTTCTTTCTAAATGTGGTGTTTTTATTGGTTTTGGTTATTTATGTAATCAAATGTTCATGCTTAATATTACCACTGACGGTGTTATTTCGACTTTTGTGACCACATATGATCGGTGATTCTACCCTTTGGCATGCTAGACTTGGTCATGTTCACTATAAAAGGATGCAAGATATGTCTAGGGATGGTTTAATCCTGCTTTTGACATGGACACCGAAAAGTGTAAAACTTGCATGTTGACCAAGATAACCAAGAAACCCTTTCGGGGTGTTAGTCGTGAGACTAAGATCTTGGAGCTTATTCACGATGACACATGTGATTTTCATGCCACTCCTTCTTTGGGAATAAGAAGTACTTTGTGACATTTATTGATGATGCTTCTAGATTTTGTTATGTCTATCTGTTACATACCAAGGATGAAGCATTAGATAAATTCAAAGTGTTTAAAGCGAAGTTGAATTACAACTTGGGTCTTTGATCAAAAGATTAAGGGCGATAGGGAGGTGACTACATGGATACTCGGTACTTTCATCATTTGGAATAATCCATGAACAGCGCCCTTATACTCCTCAAAGAAAATGGTATTTCTAAAAGGAAAACGGTCTTTGAAGGAGATGGTTAATTCCATGTTGTCCTATTCGGATGAGTCAAGGTTACAGGGTGAAGCTATGTTAACGACTTGCTATTTGTTAAATAGGGTTCCCAACAAAAGGAACAAGGGACGAGGTTTCGGACCAATACTCCTATTGCTTCATTGTTGAGGATGATCCCAAGACATTTGAAGAAGCAATGAAGTCCCGGATATTGCTTTACGGAAAGAAGCAATCAATGATGAGATGGATTCGATCATGGGCAACAACACTTGGGTGTTGGTTGATCTACCTCCGGTTGCAAACCTCGGGTTGCAAATGGATTTTCAAAAGGAAAATGAAGGTAGATGGAACTATTGAAAGTTCAAGGATACACTAGTCATTCGGGGCTTTAAACAAAAGTCGGGAATAGACTATTTTGATACTTATGCCCACATGGCTCGTGTCGATTACCATAAGGCTGGCGATTGCTATGGCATCAATTCACAATCGGTTATTCATCGGATGGATGTGGCTGCTTTCTTGAATGGTGAATTGGAAGAGGGGTTTATATGAACCAACCTCGGGGCTTCATCATGCAGCAATGAAAACAAGGTGTAAACGATTAAGTCTCTTTATGGACTTAGCGAGCACCTAACAATGGCATCAAAAGTTTGATGAAGTGGTTTTGTCTAGTGGTTATGTTCTTAACCAAGGCGACAAATGTGTATATAGCAAATTTGATGAATCGGTAAAGGGTAATCATTTGTCTATATGTTGATGACATGTTGATCTTTGGCACCGACCAAAATCGAGTTGACTTGACAAAGGAATTTTTGTCATCAAGGTTCTCCATGAAGGACATGGGGAGGCGATGTTATCCTTGGTATAAGGATTAAACATGAAAGTAAAAGAATTTCCATATCTCGGTCTCATTATATTGAGAAGGTGTTGAGGAAATTCAATTACTTTGATTGTACTCAGTGAGTACTCCTATGGATACTTGTGAAGTCGATGCCTAATAATGGTGGTTGTATCTCAACTTGAGTATTCTAGGTAATTGGTCGCTCGATGTATGCCATGACTTGTACAAGACACGACATTGGTTTTGCGGTGGGAAAATTGAGCGGTATACTAGTAATCCTAGTGCTCATCAACGGCAAGCGCTTCGAGGGTCTTGAAGTATTTGAAGAGAACTATGGATTATAGTCTTTCATATATTGGTTATCCATCGGTGTTGGAAGGTTACACCGATGCAAGTTGGATCGATAACATCAAGACAATTAAATCTACCGGTGGTGGGTATTCCTACTTGGTGGAGGTGCAATTTCTTGGGCATCCAAGCAAACTTGCATCACCGGTTCAACAATGGAATCGAGTTTGTGGCCTTAGCTGCTGGCGGTAAAGAAGGCGAATGGTTGAAAACTTGCTTCTTGAGATTCCATTGTGGCCTAAACCTATAGCACCTATTTCTATCCGATTGTGATAGTGCAGCTACATTGGCTAAGGCTTATAGCGGATGTACAATGGTAAGTCTAGACACTTAGGTGTCGGACATAGCATGATTCGTGAGCTTATCATGAATGGGGTGGTATCTATAGAGTTTGTGAGATCTCAGCAGAACTTAGGCGATCACTTGACGAAGGGTCGACTAGAGACTTGGTTATAAAGTCGCTAAAGGGATGGGATTAAGTCCAACTTAGTCATTTGAATGCTAGGACACCCAACTCCTCACGAGGAAACTTGGGAGCCGAGTTCAATGTGGAAAGTGAACATTCGGTGGTGGAGCACATGTTTTATTTACATCCCAAGGTTGTGCTCGAGAACTGCTTTGAAAGGAGGATGAAGTCTTTACTTCTTAATGGTTAATTTTCTTTGAAAAAGTGCTTGGCGGAGCATGACTAAGAGGAACCACCTATGTAAATGTTGAAGTTTTGCCGCTTGAGAAGCTTTGGACTTTAGCTTTACAACATTTATGAATTTGGATATGGACACATGGCTTGTATAGTGTTAGGAGCCGATAAGTGTTTGAAAACTTGTGTGTATTTTATCTTGGTATTCAAATGGGTTGAAGGGTTCAATTCTTAGAACACCACGATTCTCGAATATTTGAGCGTGTAATTTACTAAGATGAAAATTCAATCCTCAAGACATTTTCGTTTATGCACATGTTTTGCTTGATGTTTATTTTTCATGCAAAGGAAGTGAACTAAATTTGGGGAGGATTGTTGGAAAATTTAGTGCACTTGTGGGATTAGTTCACACCTTGTAATGGGTTAGGAGGTGCAGGTGTACACCCATAAGGTCCATGAACACCACGACTCTTATAGTGGTTTGTATTGGTAGTGCTAGTAGAAAGTCTTGCTTGTGGAAAGTGCGCTTGTGGTTTCCACCGATGGCGATGTTTTCATTGAAGTTGTGTTTCCAGCGAATCGGTGATTCCATCAAGCGATGTATCCACCGATAGCACTATGAAATCTTGATGAAAGTCTTGCTTGTAACGGTTTTGACCTATTCAAGTGGCGGTTTCAACCGCTTAATGACCACGTTTAATTGGTCATGTAACCACTAACGGCTATAATGGGAATAATTATGAGGCTATTAATGGGCCGATTAATACTCATAATTCCATTTGATTAGCTTAGAGTAAACTCCTATAAATAGGAGATCTGATTATGCATGAATAACACCCAAAAAAACATAAACACTGATTAGCGAAGGGGTTATAGAATTGTGCCTAATTCTCTAACTGCATTTTGTCTTATCTCAAGTAGATATTCGTGTAACCCAGGCATTAGGGTCGAATATTTTACTTTGGAAAGTGATCACACGATTCCAAGTGATATCCGGTAACCACCAAGTGGTATCTGTTACTGCTGACCTTTGTTTTGTTTCTGCTGAACAGTTGAGTATATCTGCTGAAGATTGATTATCTAACCCTGCTGCTGGGAAATACACACCAACAACACAAACAACACAAACACCTCATTTGCTCTATAGATAAGTTAGTGGAACCACAAAACTTTGTCCAAGCATCCAAAGACATGAGATGGGAAAAGCCATGGAGAAAGAAATCACTGCTCTTGAAGAGAACAAGACTTGGGTTCTTGTTGAACTACCTTTTGGCAAGACTGTTATTGGCTCAAAATGTGTATTCAAGATTAAGTTCAGAGCTGATGGAACAACTGAGAGGTTCAAAGCAAGACTTGTGGCTAAAGGCTTTAACCAAAAGGAAGTAGTAGACTACACTGATGTAGCAACCCATAATTTTTCATAAGGTAAAATGACTATTTTACCCTCTGACTTTTTAAAGTTGACTTTTGACTTTGACTTTTGACTATTTGACTTTTCCGTAACGTAAAAGCAAATACCATAAACGATAGTAACTGGTAACTTTCTTTGTGACCAACACAAGACTACGATAAGTCTATATGTTCAAAATACTTTATTTTCACCAATAATCATAATTTATATGAACTATTACTATTTTATCATTTTTAAGTAGATATGTTACTTTTTACGTAAGACGCGTACTCAAACCTACGTTATTAGGTTTTAAAAACATAGACGCACCCTCTAATACTTATCACTCATTTAATATACCTAGTTAGAGTATATTGATAAGTTTTAACATTTTTATAAGTATTACATTTTTACGTTACCTAGTTTTAAGTTTCGTGACTTAAGGGCTTAACATTAGTAATTAAGATAAGTCTATATTATCATCTCAGTAAACCTTGAGGTTAATTCAGTAAGATAGGATTTTAGAACTATGTCTTACGGTCGTTTCGCCGGGTGGAGCACCTCATAACTCTTCCTAATGAGTAAATGAGAGCCAAAATGGCAAAACATGTCAAAATCTGCACACCAGATTTCATTTGGGAAAAGCCCATGGTTCTGCTCATTTCTGGAAGTCGAATCAGTTTTATGAAATGTAGCCAAGACCTAAAATTAAATTTTGGTGAAATCCGCGTGTCAAAACAAGTTGTAGAACTCAACTTATGGTCGTTTTGGAAGGACTGAATGTGCAGCCAAACTTTCTGGAATGAAATATAAGTATATACTTGTAATTAGACTATTGATATAAATAAAATTTGGACCTTAGACTTAATTAAGCTTAAGAAGCTGTTAGAGAATATAAAAATATGAACTTGGGCTTTTGAATCACTTAAAAAGGACTTGTGATTAAAAAGTTATGCCTAGTTAAGTTTTACTAGATGAAAATATAGTGTTAGAACAAAAGCTTGCAGATACGATTTTAAATCACGATTTTGACCCTTTTCTGGTCCGAAACAGCAAAAGTGTAAAGCATGAGAGTTGCTCAGAATGACTTTTTCTACAAAAAATTAGGAGTACATAAGCAGAAAGTGAAAACCTAAAAACGGCAAAAACTAAGCTGACCTGTTGTTGACTAGAAAACAACCTTAGTAAGAAACCTTAAGTGATATATTGATTCTTTGAGGCTAAATCAAAGCCAAGGTTAAGCCAAGGCTGATGTCTCAAGGTATTTTAACTTAAATATAGCCATTAGGTTTGACCTTAAATTTTGTTTCAAGTTGCTTAACCGTAACTTAGCCGCACGGCTAGTTTGGGTTTGTTAACTCGAAACTTGTTTCAAAAACTTGTTCATTAGATTGAACTTTACTAGACTTTGACAAAACTAGATAAATAACCATATGACGTACATATAAACTATCTAAATACCATTTTCACAAGTCTTTCTTGGTTAAACCTATGAACTTATATTAACTTAAAAACTATTTTTGAAAGCTTTGTATTTCACGACATCATAATATGACACGCCGTAATTATTTTCATCACAACACTCATTGAGTGAATAACATTAATACATGATAAATGTTATGCTAAACTACTTCATGAACTCTTGATTTTGATAGCCAAACAACATTTAAGGAATACTTTAACTTAAGGATTCATGTACAACATCATAAGCCAACAAACTACATATACTTGTACACTTATATCGTACAATATACTAAAACACGAATACTATGCTTTCTTAGGTAATCGTTAAAGATCGTGATCTTGTCATACTCTACCGTTGATAAACATTATATCGTTACACTCCGCTGCTGATCACTACTGTGAGTTCATAGCCCCATTTTCTATCATTCAATTGTTTTATAAACCCTTGGGGGAAATACATGCTTTATTTTAAATCGAACACATTGCTTTGAAATTATACTTGAATGTATTATTTGCACTAAGTACCACTATTTCCAATCTTAAGTCCCTATTATCATGAACCATTAATCACTTGCGGGTGAACGCGAATAATGTGGATAGCTATTGGGATTGACAAATCCCGTTTGTTTGACCAAGTCCGGTAAAAAAACGCACTACATTTGAAGATCCATAGGTTAATTGGAAAATTACCTATTAGGGCAACTGTTACTATTATATCAATTGCGATTGATTAGCTGTTAACGTTTAGGTGTCATGACCTTAGTGCAATAATATCTATTATGTTTTCTAAATTATGAAAGTAAGACTAATTACCTCACTTTACGAATATTGTGTTCAACTGATTTCCTAAACTCTATGAATTTCACTTAACCTTTGTGTTGACAGTTTTAAGCATGTATTTCAGGTCCATATTGTACGAGGCTTGCAAGGAGGAGCACGGATACTCAAGAAGGCTATAAATTTTATTATCATTCGAAAACCCATTTAATATATCTTGTAAACCGTGAAACTACTAGGACCTCATCTTTGTAAACTCTGATACTTATATAAATCGAATGATAAATCTTTTAAAACGACTCCATTAGAGTTCGTTTTCTACTGTTATGACTGTTGTGCCATGAAGTAACACCCAGTTGGAATTCCGCTGCGTATCACGAAATTGGAGGTGTTACAACATAAACCTCCAGTGGCAAAGATGGTCACTGTCAGAACCCTATTGACACTTGGCATTCAAAAAGGCTGGCACATTGAACAATTGGACATTTATAATGCATTTCTACATGAGGATCTATATGAAGAAGTGTATATGGCAGTTCAAAAGGCTATCCTAAACCTACATCACCTAACACTTTGTTTGCAAGTTACAAAAATCACTCTATGGTTTAAAGCAGGCTAATAGACAGTGGTTTGACAAGCTTACCACCTATCTGAATGGCTTAGGATTCAAGCAGAGTTATGGGGATACATCTTTGTTCACCCTTCATACTGCATCATCCACCACTTCTATCCTAATCTATGTTGATGATATTATCATTATAGCCAGTGACAAACAACTCATTGACCACATCAAACACCAATCTGGACCTTACTTTCAACATCAAAGATTTGGGACCCATCCAACACTATCTGGGCATTGAATGCCTTAGGAATTCAACTAGAATGGTTATGACACAAAGGAAGTATGCCCTTGAGTTACTAAAGGAAGCTAAGATGCTACATGTCAAGCCTGCAGCTACTCCTCTTGATCCCAATGTTAAGCTCAATAAGGCTGATGGAGAGCTCCTTACGGACCCATCTTCTTATAGAACACTGGTTGGTAAACTTCTCTACTTAACACTGACCAAGCCAGACTTAGCCTTTGCAGCCCAATCCTTGAGCCAGTTCTTTCAAGAACCAAGAACACCACATCTAAAATATTTAATGAGAGTTCTCAGATACATTAAATTATGCCCAGGACAAGGTCTATTCTTCCCAACTCTCAATAGTCCAATCCTAACAGCCTATTATGATAATGATTGGGCCAGTTGTCCCTACTCAAGTAGACCAATATCTAGAAATTGTGTCTTTCTTGGGAGTAGTCTTATTTCCTGGTAATCTAAGAAGGAAAATATGGTTTCCAGATCTTCTATAGAGGCTGAATACAGAGCTCTTGCAGACAAAACCTATGAAGAATCTTGGATCAAATGTTTACTCAAAGATCTACTTGTCCCAATTTCTACACCTATCAAGATCCTATGTGACAATGCATCCTCTATAGCCTTGGCTTGTGACCTAGTCCAACATGCAAGGACCAAGCATATAGAAATAGATTGTCATTTTGTCAGGGACAAGGTTAAAGCATGTCTCATTCTACCTACATTTGTACCCTCTAGAGCTTAAACAGCTGACATCCTAACCAAAGCCTTACACAAACCTCTGCACTTTAACTATCTTTCGAGATTGAGCAATTGTGATCCATACACAATGCCAGTTTGTTGAGGGAGGGATAATGAGCTACACACTCATACAGATCCATTACATGGAAATGCTGTTGACATGTCAACTCTGCTACAAGCACAAGTACAAGATCACAATCTCATCACAAGACTTGTATTCTACTCTACAACAGCTTTACCCCTTGTAACAAGATGTAGTTAGTAGTTTAGATGATTCTAGATGCTTCTAGAAATAACATAACAGTTAGTTAGTTAGTTAGTTGTCCTATGTCACACCCCCAAATTACCTGTTTTGCAGCGGAATAGAATTCCTGGGGGTTGACTGTCATAGCATCATAATCACAGTTATATTGAACGACCTAAAGTGTCGTTTGGAAAACACATCGTTTGATTTAATAAAACAATCAGAGTTTACAAAGTATAGGTCCCAAATGAAATTCATCATGTGCGGAAATAAGTTTGATACAAGCCAAACGATGTTTTTTAAAGTGCATAAAATCCCTGTTAAACGCGTCGTCACCGCGACTCTATGATATGTCCACATGCATGCCATGAAGTGTATGCCTTAGATACCTGAGATAAAACATGCTTAAAACAGTCAACACAAAGGTTGAGTGAAATCCATAGGTTTAATTAATTCGTTTGAACACAATATTCGTAGTGTGAGTTACATTATTTCACACTCATCGTTGAAAACAAAACAACATTTATTTCACTAAGTTCATGACAACCAAAGCGTAAACCTCGTACCAATAGAAATTGGTAAAATCGTTTCATCGCAGCCCTAATAGGTAAACTTGCCAATTTACCTTAATGATTCAAATATAGTGCGTTCGATTTCCCCTAACTGGGTCAATAAGAACGGGAGTGTTAATTCCAATAGGCCTATTCACAATATTCGCGCTCACTCGCAAGTGACTAATGGTGCATGATGTAGGGACTTCAAACATGGCAATAGAATACTTAGTGACAATAAAGCATTTGGATATAACGTACAATTCAAAGCATTTGTGTTCGATTAAAAATATAGCATGTATCTCCCCCCAAGAGTTTGTAAAACAATTAAGTAATAGAAAGTGGGGCTATGAACTCACTCGGTACAATGATGTGATGACAAAAGTGACTACACTGAAATGAGGCGCAATCTCTAACTGCGACCTATTATGAATGATATGATATATAATAAGTCATGATGTAATGTTATGCATGCAATTCGTATGATATCTATACCACTTGTGAATTTTGAAAATAACGTTTATCGTCGAAAAAATAATCTTATAATGTCTTGACAATTTATAAATTACTTTACAAGTATTTTCGTTGAAATGATATCCTACGATAATCATTTAGTGATTTATTATGAAATTATAACTTTTCGTCGTAAAACAATGTTATTTGACACATAAAAAGTGACTAAATGGCCTCGAAAAGCTAGTCGTAAAATGGTGCATATCGAGTGTTAGGAAACGAACTCAACGGTTTTGGAAAGCTTGTATCATTATCTCAAAGTTTTAGCTTTTAAGTTTTTATCATAGAGGTCTCGATCATAGAGAAAAACATAGGTAAAGTATTGTTTAAAGGTAACTTTCGGCAAAGTTTGAGTGACCGTATTTTATTCGTTACAACTCCGTTTGACGAACGGTTGGACATTTTGAAAAATAGGCTAGGCGAACTTACTTTTACTAGAAGACATCATTTTATAAAAAGTAATCCATCGATGTTAAAAACGACTCCCAACATGGTCCTTAGCGGCAACTAATTTTTGGCTATTAGAAAATATATTAGTTTTATACTTGTAATAAAAAGCTACGACGACCTTGTTTAAACACGGTAATTTTATCGTTATAAGTCCGTTTTCTACGTTTTATATGTCCTTAGCTTCGTGTTAAAGTATACTAATATATTTTTGATAAATCGACTCATTGGATAACGCTTAAGACTCATTTTTGACTCGTAAAAGTTTGGGACAGCATGCTGAAATTTTCTGAAAATATAGTTTTCGTCGTTAAACTTGAAAATAGCATAACTTCTTCGTTATAACTCCGTTTTAACCCATTCAAGCGGCCACGTTTTCGTTTTAAAGTATATTTTCTGAATATCTAGCCCAAAAATTTTTACAAACTGTCGAAATTTCCAGAAATAACAAAAATGATCAGACCCTTATATATAGTTGTCGAAATGGATTTTTCTCGCGTAATACTTATTCTAACCACTTCAAACCAACGCCAAAGCTATTCTACACCTACCATACACCTTCTTAGGGTGTCATGGGTTCCTAGACATCATCAAAAATGATATGTTTCAAGGGATAATTATAGGATGATATATATATCCATTAATAGTAATTAAAAACAAATAAAGTGGTATAGATAATCATATAACTTGCATGTTTTTCTCAAGCATGATAAAATGACCAAAGTATGAATATGAAAGATTAAAAATGATCATGAGATGCTTACTAGTTAAGTGATGAGGTTTAAAGAACAAGGGTTTATCCTAATACCCTAGGTTTTTATCTCAAAACCTTGATTAAGAGTATACTAAAAGTGATAATTAAACTTGTTCTTGAAAAAAATATGGATTCCTTGTTGCTTTCTTCCTATGGCCGGTTGATATGGATGAAAAAGAGAGAGTATTTGATTTTTTTACACCTTAGGATAATGTATGTATGTTTTTATATATTAGTATATAATAGATAAAGGTAAGTATCATGTATACAACAGATATTTTGTAACCCCAAAAGTGTTGTGTCATGACTATATGTCGACTAACATACAAAAAAAATAAAGGCATTGTATTATAGATAATTAAATGCATTTTGTATAAGTAAATGTGTAATGGTTTAAGTATAGTTGGTAATTTGTGTACATATTTATGTATTTAGAGTAGCGTTAGCTAAAAATAAATTTTAACGAAACAAAATAAAATATATCAAAGTCATAAAAATTATAAAAAAACATTTCTTACAAAAATTGAGTGAAATAATAATTATCGAGTAGTATTTACGAAAACCGTCGTAATTATATAAATATAACAATTTATATACAAAATAAATTAAAAACATCGGGTAAACTAATAATATAATTTTTATAATCTTAAAATGAGTATAAAAATATATCTGGACAATTTTTGGAAGTGTCGGATCAAATGTTCAAAATAAATGATTACGCGATAGCGTTTATTTAATAAGAAATTATGCGTTTAATGTAAAATGCAAAACTATGCATGAACTAATATGATGATGATGTTACTAATGATATGTAGACTAAATCTAGTCTATATGAAATGTCCTCGATGATTGCTCATGAATTCGCAGCTAAACCATTAAGGTTACGCGAATTTGATACTCGTAAACCTAGTTTACGATAAATGATGAATAGTGAAGCATGAATAGTGATTTTTCTCCGGGAATGAATAGTGTTTCGTGAATAGTAAAATTTTGAAATACGTTCTCAGAATATCAAATCGACTTCGAAAACGATGAATAGTAAATTGATGAATAGTAACCGATGAATAGTAAATTCCCGAGATGAATAGTAAATTTGAGAAATGACCTGAAATTACGAGTTGTCACATTCGCCCACCCAAAAAGGAATTCAGTCCCTGAATTCAGTTCATGTTGGTCTCTCGAATTTTTGAGTTTGTGATGAATAACGAGGAGAGAAGACATGAAGAAGTGTCGTCACAGTTATCGATGAATGAGAGTGTACAAAACATCGCGATAGAAAAAATATATTGGAAGAATCTCCCATGAGTATCACTTTGACTTTTTGGAATATGTGAAAATTTTGCTTGTACTAAGATTTATAAATAACTGCTCCCAACATAACATGATCCCTCCATAATTAGACATAGTTAGCTAGGCTATGTATAATTAAGGAACGATAATGTGACGTTCGGTTTAGTTGTTATAACTCTCAATGTTTACATAGATTTAAACCGTGTCGTTAAAATGGCAGTTAAAGTAAAAGGAAGTAAAATTCTCGTAAGTGATAACAAATCGGAAAGGAAATAAAATACGATAGATGAGAATATTTTACAACGGTGGTTTATCAAGCGGTAATACATCTTAAGTTATAAAGATCCGGATACGATGGAAGACATAAACTTAGTACGACATAGTACATAAGGAAAATGAGGCATTAATTTCTAAACTTCTTGATCTTCCACGTTGTTGAGACCATGGCGAGCTTCTCCTCCTTCTAACATGTATGCTTTCCCATGAGCACCTTCAACTTGTTGACCTTGGTTTTGAGGACATTGATTCCGATAGTGTCCTTGCTCCCGCATCCGAAGCATGTGACTCTGGCTTTACCTCTACAATCCACAGCTAGGTGTCCCGATTTTGGCACTTGTGGCACTTGGCGAGGCAAGGACACGAGTGATGAAACTTACATCGATTACATAGTGGGTGTGTTCCAAAGATAACCTCGCCTTCTATTGATGCAAGAACATAAACCATTGTTTATAACCTCTGCTTTCTTTTTTGCTTTGAGAGGTAATAATAACAAAGAAACCATTGAAGAATAAGTATGTTTAGTCATTTTCAACTTTCATGAATCAAGATGGTTATAATTAACAGTATCTTTAGACGCTATTCAAGTTCTGGTTCACTTGTGTATATAGCAAGGTTTTCAAGATCTAGATCCTACTCGAGATCATTTTCGTTTTTGAAAGATCGAAATCGTAAGATTGGATCGTATCCTAGGATCCTGCTATAATGCCATTTTCTTAGTAGTCTTGTAATATTATACAAATTGTTATGTATCATAAACACAAAATTATATTAATGTTTCACGGAGCTATTATCCTAAATTATAAATATGAAATGTTTAATAAGATTTATATGTTGTTTTTAAGTTCAATGAAACTTAATCCATAACTTTGTAATTTTTTAGTTTACGGTTCGAGAAAAAGTAAGATCGGATCATATAAGATTTTAAAATCCTATGGTGAAGATCGGGGTCTTATAAGATCCTAAGCTTGTTAAGATCCTACTTAGGATCCGGATCATTTTTGCTTTGAGTATCGTAGAATCGTAAGATCCTAAGATTAGGATCGGATCTTAACAACTATGTTATTTAGAGTTATGAAGAATAGCCTCCAACCATGTGTTATACCGTATATTGTTATAGATAAATGTTGAGGTGTTATATATTGTTATAGATAAATGTTGGTGTGACTTCTTAACATACATCAGATCTCTCTTCTTACATTATAAAATTAAGTGGCCATTTTAACCTATCGTTCATAGGCATTGTTTTGAAGCTTTTGACAAGACAATGCGTGGTATAGTATCATCTGAATCATTATCAGCTGCCGATAAATTTTTCGGTTGGAAGGTAGTATTATTTGGTTGGTTTGTTTCGCTATGATCATAAACAAAGCCAAGAGCAGACGTTGTCTCACATTGGTTTGTTTCTACAACGCCTATTTTTCATGCAATCAGTTATATGTGGCGGTGTCAAGTGTAAAAAACAAGCAAGGACTTCAAGTATTTTGTTGCAACAGGGATGACAACTACACCGATGAAACCACTAATGTTGTTTACAAGGAAGTATTGCATAAACTTAAAACATTTAGGTTTTTTTTTTTGTATTCATAAATTGTTTTTGATAGTCGTTAAACACAGTTTTTCTTTATATATATTATATTTGTGTAACCCATTACATATTTTTTTATGGTTTTTTGAGATAATCGACCATATAAGTTACTATATTCATTAAAATTATTTTATAGAGCTAGTCTACTTATCAAAAAGGTCTTAAAACTAGTATATGAGTAAATGTGTTGAAGCTGTGTATGAGTAAAGGGACAAAATTATTGTGAAAACAAAGTTGAGTGGTTTGCATTTTAAAATTTAAAATATTATTGTTCGATAGCATGTTTTGATGGCTATTTCAACAAGCCAATAAAAGTTAAGAATTAAATCAATGACAAAGTTAAAGCCCTGTGTACTCCAAAAAGAAGATATGCCAGCTGGCTTTGCGGTGAGGATTTAAACAGTCGGAAAAAGCTTGAGAAGACAATGTGAAAAACTTGGGATGGGCTTTGTAAGGTTGATCACTTGTGGTGATCGATGTTACTATAATATGAAACTATGAGATGTTATGAGAGACAGACAGCCACTGTTTGGATACTGATTTGAAAAGATGAAGTGAGACTATCGGAAATCGAAGTAAGATTTCCATCAAAAGGTCGTCATTGGACAAGACTTCATGTACTTATGGAGGGAATTTGTGGTTTGTGCCATCATCATCATTATTGGCAACAACCACCAGCCATCGTTTGTTAAAACTGGGTAAATCAAAACCCTAATCTTTGGGTTCTCGGATTTTGAGTTATAGGGTTTAGAATTGGGGACCATTATTTAAATGCTAAAAAAAATGCTTGTTTTAATAAAGTTTTGACCGACTTATTATTTGACCCAGACACAATCTTAATAACTATAAAAACATTCTCACAACCGTGTGAAAAAAGTTAGGGTTTGTCCATTCTTCCAAGGGAGTGATATGGGTAAGGGTGCGGCCAAAAGAAAGCGCCAAAAGAAAGCGCCTTCATCCCCTTCAATTAGACGGAAAGGATGTCCCTTTAGTGACAGTGAAACGTCATCCTCTGCACTTGTCATGAAAAAACCCTTTAGTGATACTGAAACTTCATCCTCTGCACTTGTCATGAAAAAACCCTATAGTGATAGTGAAGCTTCATCCTCTTCACTTGTCATGAAAAAACCCTTTAGTGATAGTGAAACTTCATCCTCTGCACTTGTCATGAAAAAACCCTTTAGTGATACTGAAACTTCATCCTCTGCACTTGCCATGAAAAAACCCTATAGTGATAGTGAAGCTTCATCCTCTTCACTTGTCATGAAAAAAAAATGTTCCTTTAGTGATAATGAAGTTTCATCCCATTCGGTTAGTATGAAAAAATGTTCCTCCATTGGTAATGAAGTTTCACACCCTAGGAAACGAGTTAAATCGATCGAATGTTCAGCTAATGATGGTACCAATCAAGACATCAAAGGTTAACTTCCTCCATTTCTTATTTCTGGAAAAAAAAATCAAGTTT
Organism: Chrysanthemum lavandulifolium; assembly: GCA_022545495.1. Taxonomy (NCBI): domain Eukaryota; kingdom Viridiplantae; phylum Streptophyta; class Magnoliopsida; order Asterales; family Asteraceae; genus Chrysanthemum; species Chrysanthemum lavandulifolium. The sequence goes on along the minus strand of CM040241.1, from coordinate 145,810,298 downwards.
TATTTGTTTGCACTGAGCTATGCTCTTAATGCTGGCTACTTTACCGCCCTCCCCTATATACGTGTGCATGGGAATGCTTTACAAATTTTTAATGACAACAAGTGTTTGTTTGGTTTGACAAGTATACAATAGAATAGTGTAAACTATAAATGTGAGAAAGCATGGCATTTTTCCAACATGAGATCCCATGGTGGTTTGATAATAAAAAGACTTTTTTCAAATGTTCCTTTTGACCATTATCAAGGTTCATTCCTTTAAGTGAACATTTGCTTAAAATTCATTACCCTTTATACATTCTAATGTATGCGCTAATGAGGATCTTGAAACACGAATGAACTACATTATTCAGAATTGTATATAGACTTTTTGTTTGATGATCTTAAAGTCGTAGAGTGTAGTTATGTGATTTATTCAGACTATTCTTGTGAATGTCTTGATTGTCTTGATTGTCTTGCTTTAGTTGGATTGTAAGAAGTTTTTGGTTCCCCAAAGTTCTTGGTCTTGGATTTTTTCATATTCATAGTCAATCTTTTTTGTGAGTCATATCATTGTTTTTTCTTAGAAAAGTCCAAATGTGCATAACATGTTAGTTTTGGTGTTTCGAAATGCATAGTGTAGTAATTTTGATATCGCTATGCGTAAGTACATTTCCGGCTGGAAAAACCGGATTTTTATTATTCCCGACCGGGAAAAGTCTAAAAATTCATATCCGTCCCAATATCTGTTGATGTTTTACCCTTGCCCTCTTTAGTCAGAAACAACCGATTTTTTTCTTTCTTTCTTATTTTTCCTCATTTTTAGTTGTTTATGTGGCATTTCAATACATTTCTGTCAAGTCTGATCTTCTCCGGCTAACTAAACCCATGTTAAATCATGGCCAAACATTTGAAGAAAACCATAAAAGGCCGTTCTCGTAACCCGAACCAAACTAAACCTATACCTTAGATCTGGAGCAATATTAAAGTTAGGTTTATTTTATTTTATTTATTTATTTATTTTTTATTTTTTTTATCTTTTTGGTTAACTTTAACCTGTTACCATTTGGCCGACTAATTCACTGTTTTTAACCCACCGCCACACACACAATATTTGTTTAAGCTTATATAGCGGGCTTGTGGCTTATTTCTTTTTTGGCTTATGTTTCATAAGGTGTATCTGTTGTGGCTTATTTTGAAACTTTTTGGCTTATATAAGCTTATAAGGAGGTTGGCGTGGCCACTTTGGGGTTGTTGTTAAAAGTGGCCACCCCTGACTGGTTAACGACACTTTTTTAAAAACCGGACCCGACCGGCCTGTTTAACCCGAAACTGGGACCGAGGCCGGAACCCCTTGTCATTGAACCACTCCAACCCGGAGAAAACCGGTAATAAACCGGTCAACGATTGTTACTTTGTGATGGAAGAGACGAATCGCCCATTGTGATGTGTGATGACGAGGTCGTTGATGAAGGAGGCGTTTACTAGTCATGGAGGAAGTGGTGTTATTGATGTTGTTGTGGAAGAAGATGACTTTTGGATTTTGACATATCACCTGGATTTAGTGTTGTGGTCCATAGAAACATGAAATCATGTTTTATAAGCAACTTGTTGGATACAAAGATATTTAATATACAAACATTGTTAGGTGACTCAATCTATGTAAAATATAGGATTCGTGATGTCTCGTTAGTAGGACACTTTGCCACATTCGCACAATAATACAAACACTAAAAGCAATAATATGATTGGAATTGGTAAGAGAGTAAGCAATTTTATAGACTATAAATTTTTTTGTCTCTGTATGACTGATGTAAAGCATCTTGCATAACCGACAGGGGTAAGTGAGGATGAACTTCCTGGTCAGCTTGTCGGTGACCTTAAAAGGTTCAATACTTTGGGACTACAGCGAGTCGAGATGATGAACAGGCACTTCAAAGAACTAAAAACCTGTCTCACAGTGCTTTTCCGGTAGGATACCAACTTTTAATTTTTTTGTCAATTGTCATGTTATTACCATGATGAAGTTCTGTATCTCTTAAAGTGTGTTAGCAGTGATGTGAATCCCCGGCCTTGAGGAGTGCTTATGTTTGCCCCCATATAAAAATTCTGTAACCAGTTCTGTTATCTTTGTTTTGCGGCAACTATATTTGTAAGAATTGTCCAGTAGTATTTTAAGGACCAAGACTAGGAAACCCATGTTATTTAGCAAATAAGGTTTCAGAAATCCTTCAAAAGTTAATAAATAAATTAAAGTTATAATGTTGTGTGGCTGCTAATCAAATTTGTAATGCCTGGTGAGTATAATACCACAGTAGGAAAAGTTATCAGGTACCAGTACCGCAAAAAAGAAAAAATGATTTTGTGGCCCTATTGAGATATTCCAATGTTGCCTATATGGGTGACAGTTTTCTGTATATAATGGGTCTTAACGATTGGAAAATTAAACTCAATACTAGTCTTGAAGCTGGAACGTGTCTTTTCATGTTTGAAGTTTAAAGATGGTCTTACAGTCTTACTGTTTTAGTCTTGTATTACACTCTTACTGTGACAGTGTATCGATTTTCTCCAAAAAGGCCGTTTTTGGAAGAACAATAAAGAGCATGATATCAAGATGATCTTTTCTGTCGTATCAAACCCTGAAATTGCATTGTTCATTATGAAATAGCTTCAACATATTTTGCTATGCTTTTTCTTCCATAATATGCTTCTGACAGTGGGCATACTTTCATTTAAGGATATGAAACAATCCGGCTGCAAGGAATTCGATGTTAAAAATTTGGCTGAGATCTTCAAGCTACAAGGTAATTTTTTGTCAAACCTTATGAACTTGTGATTATCTCTTACGTTTGCATCTTCATATATCATACATGGAACTCACTTTTTTGAATTCCATTGAAAGACTTGCAAGACAATATAAATTTTACAAACCTCATGACATTTGAGTAACATCATTTACAACAGAAGTAAAATTTGGAAAAGATATATGAACTGCATTTATTCATGTAGGCAACGAGGCTATGCAATCAAAGATGTATCCTGCGGCAATTGAGTGTTACAATGTTGCTATAGCACTTGGTGGTGATAATGCTATTTATTATTGCGACAGGTGACTTATTTACTCAAATAGTTGGAGTTCACGTTTTATATTTAATATGTTGGTTACATTATGGTGAATGGGTACTTCTTTTTCAGGGCAGCTGCTTATATCCAGACCTGCCAGTATGCAGAAGCAATCCTTGACTGCCAGAAATCAATTGCAATTGACCCAAATTACATCAAGGCCTACACTCGTCTAGGGTATATTTATTTTGTTCAAGGCATAGACGCCCTTGAGAAAGGATATAGAATAGGTTCGTAAATATTGCATTGAAACATCAGAATCCATTTAATTGTTTATTGTTTTGTGTTACTCCCTGGATTAACCTGTTTAGTAGGCAAAAATAAACCTCAGAATGGTTTTTTCCATGGGATCAATATATGAACTTGTTAAAATATCTTTATTTATCTTTATTAAAATAGTTAGTTTATTTTGGGTTTCATGCAGCCACACTTTTGGACCCAACTAATGAATCTGTAAGAGAAAATGTTCGGGTCAGTTCATCTTTGTTTTGACACTTTCATCATCATTTTATGCTAATATTTTTGTGGTTACGTAAATTTTCTGGTATGTGACATTTCACGGTTCTCATTGAGCTCTATTTCCCTGACGATATATGTAGGCAGCTGAGCACAAAATATGGCAACAAAGAGACGAAAGTGACCAGGTACTGGAACCATACAAGTTAAATATTAATCAGATCACCAGGAAGTTTCTCTCCTTTTTGTTTATGCCATACATTTAGCAAAATTGTGATCATTGCATATTAAAAGGTAGCAACTCATCAACGCACTTGGTCTTTGGGGCAGTGTTCTCATGGATTATATGCTTCAGCTTGGTTCTTGAAGCGAGTAATAGGAAGTGATTAACAAATCAAAATCTTGTCAAAAGTGGCCTCTTATAAATCATGTCTTTATCTCAGACATGTTTATATGCTTCTTTCGTAATTATAATTATAATTGTTGTTACTGTACCACATGCTATGGAGGGTGACCAAATTTAAGTTGGCCGGTTAAATAAGTCACGTCATACAATTTAGGTAACTGTACCACATGCTATGGGGGTCACTAAATTTAAGTTGGCCGGTTAAATAAGTCACGTCATACATATTTTGTAGGTTAGTTTCTTGTGTCTGTTTGTGTGTTCATGATGTTTGTATCTTTTGTGTTATTTTTGCTTTGTACTTTATTAATATTGATGCCTTCTCTAAAAATTAGTCACCAAAAATGCCAGTTTATCAAGCAAGTTCAGCAACCTGATATTTTAATATATTTAGTTGATTTCTTTTCTCTGACTGGCGATTCCTAATTTGTATCAGACTTCAAATTGGAGTTATTCAAATGGGGTTATGAGTGTCAGAGACCAAGTTCCATCACCTCTCTTTGGTAACAATTCTGGCACTGGGCTACGAGCAAGTGCAATGGGTCCTGCAGATTCTAACCCAGGGGAGCTTTATGCGGCTATAAGAGCTGATATCAGCTTTTTGTTGGCATTGCGTCACAAGACAGCAACTCTAATGGAAACTAAAGTACTAAACGCTTGACGCTTCCTTTTGAAACTAGTTCAGGCTGTTCAAAACTTGTTTACTGCTATATTTTGGTTAATGTTGCATGGGTTTTATGTATTGGGAGTAATGGATGGTTTCTTATCAATGCTTAGATTTGGTATGTTTTATATTAACGTTAAAGCCCAGGGGCACAACACATTTTGAAAACTTTAGATGCATGTTTATATAGTCCTCGTTGCTATTAATACGTGTAATCTATGTCTTTGTTGACGAAGAAAACAAAAACCTGGTTGCAATGTATTGTGCGTAAGGTATTTTAATGCCCTGGGTCCAGGACTGCCCTGTTACTGGGCCATAAGGGCGACATTGCAGGGCATCAATTTATTAAATGGCAGAGTGCGATGTGGTCTTGGTAGAGGTGGTCTTATAGAAAAAGTGGTCTTGCACCAGCGGTTTTGTCCATGGCACCAGTTTTGTGTATGGCACTAAAACAATCCTCCCTAGCATAACACCAGTTTAGTTTTCTGGTGCCGTCGCACACTCTTAGACCCCACATAAATACCTTTTTTTTTTTTTTTTTTTTTTTTTTTTTATTTAAACTAGTTGGATACTCGCGTACAGCGGCGGCGATAAATATAGTAAATGAATTGCTAACCCAACTCTCCTCGTAATTTCCTACCCGCTTAGTAAATTCATTTCACAACACTCCAAATGTATATGTGTTAGTTGTATGTGTTTGTTTGGGTTTTTCGTATCATTCCCGTGATATCATTATTCCCGCATATAAAAAGACCTTCACAATCTCTTACCCGTTAAACACTTTCCCAAAAGTAAATGATTTTGATAAATAAAGTTTGTATTGATTGAAATAAAGGTTAAAGTTATAAAAATTTGAATTAAAATAAAATAAACCTACTAAATGCATTATAAATTACTATAGATAGTTAAATAAATAAATTATTACCACATAATTACTTAATGGTTAAAAAAAAAAAAAAAAGTCAACCAAAAAATATGTACTACCTTCGGTTTTCAGATATTCCAATTTCCAATCCAACTGCTATATTCATATGGCCCAAACTCAAAATTGATAAACCTGGCCCAAATTTAAAATCAATAAAAAGGAGTAAACCTAATCACTTTACCTTGCAGCCAAAACCCCCATCTCACAAACTTCGTCTTCTTCAAACCAAACCTGCAAATACAAAAAAGAACTAGTAATAATAATAAACACATCACACAAACACAAACATAACCCACAAACACAAAAAAAGAGCACATAAAAATATATATAAATATGTTTGGCGTGAGCTGGTGGCCACGGCGTCAAGACCCACCAGCCCACCTGCGGTGTGGAGTCTCGTGCCAAAGGTTGGCGCCGAAGGCTTTGGCTTAAGCCAACAGTCACTGTACCCGGAGCTCTAAGGGGGATCAGTTTTATAGCCAGTTAAATATATATACATTAAGCTAATACATGTGCTAACTAAGGTAACTTGTCTATCACTTACCTTTAGATAAAGATAGTTTTTGTTATTGGATGAAATGGACTTTCCCTATTGATCTCACTTAGATACGAACATGGTTCGGGTTATGTTTTATCTCAAACGGGTCAAAATGTATAAAACCTTTTACTTAAACTTTATTCAAAACTTTATATTCTCAGTGAACTAATATAACTTACACCATCACATTGACACGGTAATATAACTTTTTGGGTAAAAATTGTTGATATAATCTAACCCATATCCATTTGTACCAAAAAGATACCCGTTTTGACATAAACCTCTTTGACCCATTACCTAACTCGCTCAACCCGCCCATTTTGTTAGAGGGAACTTACTCACTTTGACTTCTTCAATAGTTGAATGAGCAATGGAAAGTGGTCTTCTCGGTAAGCTTCGAGTCCAGTTTTCTCGACTTGTCCACTACCAAATTCACACAGAGAGTAAGCTACCATGTCGACTTCAAACCTTAAATGAAAAGCAAAATAATTAACTGGGCTTCTATCCATATCAGACCCATTTGACTGAGGAACTGTGATGAAGTTTCCTAGTAATAACTCTTAGATGAAGAATGGGTATTCTGAATGGGCGGTTAAGTACGTTGTTAATCTTGATGACATAATGAGGCCATTTCCAACATGGAAGATGGCCGCTAAGTACTCGTGTTATCAAAAATATTTTGAGTATTGTTTTGAGAGAACGGGAGAAGAATGTTACAATACAAAATCGTGTTAGAGACTTTCAGTGAGCTCTCTGATTTGGGAAAAGAGGTTAGCCTATGTGATTGCTTCGTGTTTACTGCATCTTTTGCTCATGTATTATGAATGTCTGTTTTAGGTTTGATATTTCTGTATTATGTTGTTCTGTCACTACAAGAGTTATGATCAATAGTTGCACTTTTTAAGAAACTGTTTTGTTTGATCTACTCGATGACTCCCTTTTAGAGTAAAAATCAGAAGGTGAGGTTAAAAGAAAACAACGAGTGTAAAGCACCTACAAGCTCAGAATGTTGGATAAATAAAAAAGTGTGAATTGGCAGCGACACCTCTCAACCCTGTGTACCATATTGGTACCCATCAACCCTACCCGCAAAGGTTTGATGCTTGTGAAATATCTCCACCCAATACCCAACCATGCTGCGGAACGGATTCGAACTCGCGTCCTTTGTTGGATCAAGACATCACATGGCTGGGCCAGGCTTCTAAGGTAGTTGGTGGCCAACTGCGCTAGGCAGCTGGTTACAAGCTCATAATGTTTTGTTTTGGCTGATGTTCAATTGAACAAGTTTTCATAAGCGTGTATAGAAATTTGAACTCACGGAGTGCTAAGCTTACTTATTAACACCGTCCATAACCAAACAAAAGTCAAACCGAACACTCTACACACCGTCCATAACCACCAATCAGATTATTTCCATTTTCAAAACCCATCACACACACACTGTTGGTGGTTTTTTTCCATTTTCAAAACCCATCACACACACACAATGTTGGTGGTTTTGATTGGGGTACAACTAATGAGATATTTTGTTTATAAATTATTATGTGGTATATGGAGTACAACTAAGAGCATGGGGTATGGCAACGGAAGGGTTTGCCGTTTCCAGCGTGGCATGCTCGCCACTTCATGTTGCTCCTCGCCATCACACCATGTGTCTTCGCCAGTTGTGGTTTCGCCAGTGCAACGACGAGAAACACGACAAAAGTTAATTTGAAATGTTACCGTTTCAAACACAACGGTTACCCCTTCTTTTTTTTTTTTTTTTCAATTTCAAATTTTACCCACTCTATAAATATTACCAACATTTACACAAAAAAATTCACACTTCTCAAACACAATTCAACTTCAAAATTCACACTTCTCTTTACGCAAGATTATTATGGCTTGCCGTCTCCCGCATTCCACTAAAGATATACAAACGTATGTTCAAAATCAATGCAATAACAACGATGAAGCTCAAAAAGACGCTATTATACGCGTCATCCAATTGTTTGAGCAGGCGAGGACGGAGAAGCTGCAGATGAGAGAAAACTACAAGAGTTGCAACGACATCAGCACTCAACGAAAATGTGTGATCCAGAAATTTCTGAAGGAGGAAGCCCACAGAGATGACGAAATTATTGACAAATTGTGTCGGTGTGTTCAAAAGGTAACGAACAACATCAACACCAAAGTCAATTGGAGCTATCGGGTGAACAAAGATGATGATGCAGGAATCTCCGGTAGACGAGGAAGCTTTGTCTCGCCTCGAGGATTATATACCTCCCTCGTATGATTCTGCGAACGAGGAGTATTCAGATTAGGTTTAAGATTTATGTATTTTTCGTACGATTTTTTTATTTATCGTATGTTTTTTTTCCGTATTGTTGTTGTATTTTTATTTAAATGAATGGAATGAAATTTATTTTGTTTGAAAAATATGGAAAAAAAATGTGGGTGGGGCCCAAATGAAGAGGAGTGAGTTAGTTGTGATTGGGCGTATTTTTAAGTGAGTGTGTTGGAGTGATGTGGAGGTGATGTGGCACAAGTGGGGCCCAAATGAAGAGAAGTGAGTTGCCCACCACACCCCATGCTCTAATGAGATACACTTGTTTAGCTTTGTTCAAAAAAGAGATAGTTGCTTCAAGGCTGTCAAACTCGCGAGTTTACACGTAAGATCGTACGATCTTTTGCACACCTGTCAAAATCGTGTAGGATCGTGGTAGGATCGCATTTGAGGTAAGATCGTAAGTAAGATCGTAGGATCGCACGTAAGATCGTAAGATCGACACACGATCCGAGTTCACCTTTTTTTCTAATCTTTTAAGTCCATCCCATTTGCTTAGGCAAAAAAAAAAAAACAAACGTGTGTTTTACTAATGTCTAATAAGTAAACCACTGTTGTTTCATTTTCTAAATAGATTATAGTTCATATATATAGTTTTCTACTTTTCTAAATAGATTATAGTCTAAAAGTGTTCAATAGTTTAATTTACTTTACTTCACTGTGATTAAACTAATCAAAGGGTTTGTTTTGGAATGCCACTTATGAAACGTTTGTTTTGTTGAAATCATGTAGATGGCTCGTATGTTTTGAGACATTTAGGACTTATGTTATGTAATATTATTCCACTAAATCGTTAATGTAACGATTGAAACTTGACTTTTGTGTTTTACTATTACGGTTTTTGAAATTTGAGCTTTGTCATTTCAAGAGGATATTATATGAATTTATCTTTGATGTTGAGTAGAAATGTAAAACAGTTTGACTAGTATGTCATTTGTTTACAAAATATGACAAATTGGTAGGATCGTTGGATCGCGATCCGATCTTACGATCTCGATCTTGCAAAGACAAAAACGATCCTGCGCGGGATCGCAATCTTGACAGCCTTGAGTTGCTTAACTATGGTTAAAGGGTTTAACTAGAGGTGCAGGAGAGATTTAAAAATGAGATTAAAGTGGAATGTATAGAGTTGTTTAATGTCCGGTATGGTCATGTCGTCCACACAAAAGGATCACATGTTTATGCCATGTGAGAATGTGTGATCTTGCGAGATTTACCGCAAATCACATGTGATTTTACCTTAAATTATTTTTTGAAAGTGATTCACATGTGATTTAGTCATATTTAGATTAAAAGTGAATCACACGTAATTTACATTTTTTCATAACCGAGCAAAAAAATAAATACATGTGATTTATTACTCTAAAGATCGAATGTGACTTGTAAAAGCACATGTGATTCTTTGGTGGATCACATGTGATTCTTTTTGGACCACTTGTGATTTTTTGGTGGATCACTTGTGATTTTTTAAAAATAACAAATCACATGTGATTTTTTTTACGGATCACGTGTGATTTGTCTGGACAAAATTTTGAATAAAAAGTTCGTCGAAAGTATATAAAAGTGCATATATATAGAAATATGATTTTTTTCTCGTCGCGATGGTGTTTTTTTTTGTAGCTTGAAAATTTACCGTTTGCAAGATATGTTGTTTTTAAAAAAAGGGTGAAAAGTGGGTTTTTATAGAATTACATTTCTATCATTCCTTTGTTAATTTTTGCTTTCATCTCATCCATTAAATGAAAAGAAGATGGATGGTTGGGATCTTATGGTTTGTTATTTAGATTAGATTTATTTTCTATTGATCTCACCTGATTAGTTAAATACTATGTGTAAGTGAGAGTTGTACATTAAATAGTTATTTTATTTTACTTTTACCAAAGGGCTTGTGTCTAAATGGTATTTCTTGTTGTGTGAGAAATTCCCCAACCAATATGGTTGTGAGTTTAAGTCCTATTTAGGACATGTGAGGTAATTGTGGTGTGTATTATTAGTTGTCGTTCTTTAAAAATAATAATAAATAAATAAATAAAATAATTACTTTTGGGTTGTTTATATTAGCGCATCATTTATTCAGGCCCATAGCATGTTTACTATTTTGACCCAAGTTGCTATTCGATCACAATTGTGTATTTATGCGATTTATGTTTAATGAAAGATGATAGAGTATTATCAAAATTAATATGATAATCAGAGCCTACCCTAATCACCTAAACACACTCCTAAACCCTAAACTAAAACAATGTCTTTTTTTTCGGTTCTTTTACCGTGCATGTTGTCATTTATTCCTTTGCATTAATTCACCAATAGGTATTGAATCCATTCCAAAGTGAGACTAAATTAAAATTGTAGAAAGCCACTCCTCATCTGATAAGTGTCCCTCCACCTATTTTATTTTAAAAATCCTCTTAGGGGCAAAATCGTTAAAGTACCCATTTTTTCTTTTTCACCTCAAATTTCTAAACGACAAACTTCTAGAAAAAACTAATTTCACCATAATTTTTAAAATTTAATTCTATTTAATTTGGTATAAATCTTGTTAATTATTTCGATTTTTTTTAAAATATTGAATGGGGTTTAATTTTCTTGATGTTTTTGGCATTTTTGACCATATTTTTTACCTTTAAATCTATCAAATCATGATAAACTTAAAACACGGAAGTTGTAGATTTTGGTTCACTCTTTACCCATAAATTTGAATCACTCAAATTCGATATGAATGAGTGAGATATCGCATGTTAAAGATGACGTTTTAGTCATATTTGTTGCATACAAGATATTTGATAAAATGTCTATCTTAGATTTTTAGTGTTAAAATTGCGTTAAATGCACTAATTTTTGTACAACAACGCATCACTAATCATTTTATTAATGAGTGTAGGGATGTTTGATAAGGTTTTAAAAGGTACCATTTTGAGGGGTCGTTTAAGTCCTTATTTGATCACTTTTGTATCCGTTATTGCTTAATATCGTTCCTTTTCACTTTTTAGGTCTCTTGAAGGCAAAATTCGGGGAACATTGGGGACAATGTTCAGTTTAAGTGTAGGGAGGGAAAATAAAATGGGAACTTTGAAACTATGCTTATCCTTGATTATTTGCTTTGTCCAATTGCATTTGCGTAATAAACCATGAGAAAATGTCGGTTAGGGTAATTTTGGCACCAAATTTAAAATTTTCATGACATATAGGGTGGGCCATTAGTCTTAACAAAAGCGTCTCATGGATAGGAAGTTATATGACTAGCACAAAACCCTTTACCACCCAAATTCCACCCAAAATGTGAGGATCGCCTTAGATTAGTAGGAATTAAAAGCATTCATCTTTAATGCTTAGAGTGTGAACCGGTAGTATATTAGATTTTAGAACTTGTTTTGTGATGCATTCGAGATCGCAAGTGAGGCTACACTTGTGTAGTTAGGAATAACTAAATGATAAGAGGCATTAGGAAAACCCTTGTTTGATACCCGTAATATAATTACTTCTTCCATATCGGTTGAGTAATTCCCCACACCCTTTGCGTTATACTCATCTTTAGTACACGATACCCCTAGTTAACCCCTCGAGCCTATCCTTTTCGCGGTTCTCGTGATGTTTCGGTTTTCCGAATATTAATGAAAGCATTGTTTACACCCCACCCCCAAATATACACCCAAATCGCCTTAGCCTACCCCTTATGCACTCACTTTTAGTGCAAATGTTTGTTATCACCCTAAACCCTTAGTTCAATTATCTAGTTGCTTGCATAAGTTGCTAAGTCGAGTCATATCCTTTGTATACAGTTTTGGGACGATTGGGATTCATGGAAAAGTTAAAGTTTATGAAATGACGGGAAGGGAACGTTAAATTCAAATTCCCTTTGTTTGCGTAATAATGTACCCCAAGTGTTTTGATCTTTTCAATTCGGGTCAAATTAGTGTTAGAGTAATAAAAACTCAAGTGTAGGGATGTGCCTATAAATCCCTATCATTTTGATGTTACCGTAGAGGATGGTAGAGTAAAAGTGTATGAAAAAAAAAAAAAAAAAAAATCGAAAAAATAGAAAAAGAGAAAAGAAAAAAATATATAGAGTGTTAAAAAAAAAAAAAAAAAACATCTGGCTACCATCCTACATCTATCCTTTAAATTTATGTTTGTTTATTTCCGTTACCTAGAGTTTTAGAGTGTCGAGTCTTGGCTTAGCAACGTCATTCTTCGTATGCATTTAACATAGAGATTTTTGACTTGCCACCACTAAATAGCCTATCCCACCAAACCCTTGTTTCCCTACCGTAAGCCTAACATTACAACCATTTAAAAGACCTCTTTGATAGTCTTTCCTAGGTGCTTATGCCAAAGCGATGGAGGTTTGATCTATTCTCAAGCCTATGGTAATCTATGTACTAGGACCGGTTAATGAGTGTTTATCTTCCATTTCCTATTTGTTATATTTCATATATACACCCGAGAGAGATGTGAGTACCCAAACACCCAATGTGAGGTGCTAGTATGTAATTTCCGTGCTTGTTATGACTTTTGCAGGGCTTATATGTGTTGTGGACCGTTTTGAATTTATGCTTCATGACCCCTAACTTATAAATTAATTGGCTAAAAGCACATTTGCTTGAGGACAAGCAAATAACAAGTGTAGGGATATTTGATAAGGTTTTAAAAGGTACCATTTTGAGGGTCGTTTAAGTCCTTATTTGATCACTTTTGTATCCGTTATTGCTTAATATCGTTCCTTTTCACTTTTTAGGTCTCTTGAAGGCAAAATGCTGGAATGGCACTTATTTGGACGAAAAGGCGAATATATGAAGAAAATGGCCAAAGTCGAATCGAGACACTCAAAGTCGCTGAAAGCAAGGCGGCGGCGGTGTTAATGCGACGCCGTCGAGGATTTTGTGACGATACAAGAGCCAAAACACTATTTTCAAGTGACGACGTCGGGCTTTAAAAGAGTAGGCCGTTGCTACTCGAAGGCCTAGATGCAACCCAGACGACGCCGGTCGAAGAGGACGGCGTCACGGACATAAGGTGACGTCGTCGCCAAGGTTAACGTGGCCAGCGAAACCCTAATGACGGCGACACGGCGGCCACGAAACATAAGGTGGCGTCGTCGCATATGTAATCTTATATATAGAATCCGAATTTTTCGGTTTAGGGAGAGTCTTTTTGGAGTAAAACCTAAAACCGAACCTAAGGTGTCTTGTACAGTATTTTAGGGTTTTAAACCCTATCTTACATCAAGATAAGTATTTACTTCATTAATTCAATTATGTCTTTGATTATTTGTGTGTATGCTTGCATGTTCTCCATGTCCGGCTAATTTATTTGTGTGTTTGCTTAGGAAGTATGAAACTTAATTATTGAATATTGATTGGTTGTTTCTTATCTTAGTTGATCAATGATCTAGTAATGCGATAGGTCATTCGTTGTGTACTTAATGCTTGATTCATCTTTGTGAACCTTAGAATATGATTACACGAGTAGTTGTAGGCTAAATTATCCAAAGAGTGCCTTAGAGTAAGAGTTTATCATCCCTAGTGGGTTTTGTAGACGAGACCCTTTGGTAAGTTCAAAGAGTTGGGAGAAACGCATACCTACAACTTTAGACACACAACGCAACTAAGAATAAGGACGTGACAACTCAACCATCAATAGGAGATAATTAAGGAGTAGTACAACCTAAGTAAACACATCTTTAAACTATCATACGAGCACACATTAATTAGACATAGACTCCCACAACCTTAGTTTAGATAATTAGATAATAGTAGAGTAATCGGTGAAATACCAAACCCCAAATCAATACCGAGATTCGTACCTTTCCATTTCATAAAATATAAAAATACAAAAATAATCTTCCTCAACCTTAACCTTAGCGTAGTAACTTCTTACTAGCATTCCTATTCCCCAGAGAACGATATCAATACCGTGGCTTACCCTAATTACTACACTACAACGATTAGGTTCATTTGCCTGGGTGTTATAAAACTTGCTCAAAGAAAAGGAAGTTTCCTTGACCCCGAACGACGCGTGTAGCGTTATCAATGTTACTATATGATGTTGACTTTATAACTGGTCGTTACAATACAGTGAAGACCAAGTTTTCGAACAATGGAAAAGTGTCAATGATATGTCAACATGAATGGCAACGAAAGTCATTCATAACACTTTCAGCAGAATACGACATTATAAGAAGTGAAGTTTCGCCAAAGTGGGTTCTTGGAATAGCTCTTAAGTTTCAAATTATAAATATTTCTTGGAAGACGCACCTCACTGCCTCAAAATAGATATGAATCTCGGGTCTATAGCTTATACACTTTTTTTTGTGTCGGTTCATGTCTGCTGCTACATTGTTTGTGTTGTCTGACGAACAAATTGGTAAGCAGCTACATGTTTTTGATTCGTTTTGGCTAATCTGATGGTTATATGTGGATGCTTTAAGATAGTTTCAATCAGTAACGACCTTTTTGCTTTAGTTTCATGTGCCTGATGCTTAATAATGTCTTTCTTTATGTTTACTTTCTCCTTTGATTGTACAGGCTATGATTGATTGGGTTGGTGGATTCAATGTGTGTGAAGTTATGCCTGAGGCCATGATTTTTAGACAAAAGATTGTTCATGTAAATTCTGGTAATAAGCTATACTTTTAAAATATATTTTAATTAATCCTTTATGTTTACCTATTTGATCCGTTAAGCATGACGAATTAACACAAGCAGGCTGCAACAATGTACAACAACATAAAGGAATAGGAGAAGGTCTGACTATCGAGTGTTATTTTATTTTTCTATTTTTTTTATTTACTTAATTGGAGTTTTGGTAAATCAGAAGCAAATGAGACATGAGGAGGCGATTGCAGCAGTGCGTATGTGTTGAATGATTTTTAAATCAAAGGTAAACAGATGTTATATGTAGGACATCATTTAATAGACAGTGGGTTATATTGAAATGGATATTACCTGATGGGAACTTCTCTAATGCAGAACTGACATGTATTAAAGAAATACAATGAGGATACGAAGCTAATATTTTCTATCGGGGAATATTGAGACTCATGTATCTACTAAAGAACTTAAGTCGATTACAACAAAATTATTTCATTTCTGAAAAGAATTTATCATTCAGTGTGAATCAAGGGCATGTGCTATATTAGACGTGGAAAAATAGATTGTCGGGGCGGGCTAAACAACATATCAAAACAGGTGCAATTCCTTCTATTGTACGTCCGATCATATTGTATGCAGTTAGTCGATAGTATGGATTTAAGTTGTGTTGTTCTCGTTTCACAAATAGCTTAAAACAGTTAAAGACTACTAATTGTGAATCATGACTAAAGTAATGCAACTAAAGATAAGTTTTAACAAGATAAACACACTGAGTAATTTTCAATGTTTATATTCTTTATTAAAACGAATAAAAAATAATACATTACCCAAGTACTTGCGGAATAGTACTTGGGATTGAATGACAAGTATGGTATAACTCCTCACGAAGCTTAGGCTAAGTCTAAGCATAACTATTCATGTCCCACTGAGCTATCTCAAGGACATAGTCGTATTTGGAGGAGTGAAAGATTGCTTGTGTGTGTTTTTCACAATTGATTGCACAAGCTTGAAATCTTTCACTCCAACTCTTATGATATTTATACAAGTATGGTTTTTAACTCTATCCTAGATGAAAAACTGACAGGTTACAGAAGACAAAATATTGATGTATTTTTTCTCTGTTTACAAAGGCTATATTTGGTAAGGGACAAAGCAACTTTACGCTTATCGACCGACCTTTGAACCTTCGGGAAAGTTGACTTCTTGAGGATAAGCACTCCGTCTTATTCGCTTCAAGCTTAACCGTTTTGTACCGCCCATTCTTGATCTTCTCGACCTTGCTTTTGTTCTTCAGTCTTGTCTTCAGTGATAATAGTTGGTGAGGAGTTGTGGGATTCAGTGAGTTATTGTCATCACTCACTGAATCCATTATCTTCTTCTTGACTCGGTCTTTACCCCTTAAGTTCTGCCTTAATGAGTGGAGAGACTTCTTCTTCGTCTCTTACCGAGTGTCCTGAAGATAGCTCACTGAGAGTCTATGCGCTAAGTGACTTGTTTGTGTTTAAGGATCTAAAAACTTAGGGTATTTTCTATTCAAATCCTAGAATTAAGGGGTTTAGGTATTTACCAAACCCAACAGTCTCCCCCTATTTGGATATACAAATAGCCTAAGTGTTTGATCAGTGTAAGTGAGCAAATGACTTCTTCTTACACTGAATGTACTAATGAACATAATAAGGAACACTGAATTTTTTAACAAAACCATACATCGTTTATTCATCAGATTACAAAGTTCCTAATTCTAGTACAAAAGAAGGACTGATAAACATTTCAATGATGTCAACCAAGGTGGATTCCCAGTGCTTCTAGCTTTGGCTTCTTGGAAAGTAGAGTTGTTTTGTCAGGATGATCTCTCACTTTGGCATTGAGGTCAACACAGAACCTGATGTTTGCAGGAGACTGAATTTGAGAGGCCACTGTTATGTAACTCAGCATTGTAGCTACACCTGCCTGATCGATATCACTCCACCTTTGAAATGTTGGGTTTCCATATACATCAATGAAGAAGAGTCCTCTTTCAGGCTCTTCAATGACTAAGAAGTTCACAAACTTTACCCCTTCATGCAGCTCTCTATTACAATCAAAACCAGGGACCTTAGCTTCAAGCTCAGATTCAACTCTCTTCCTTTTTCTTTGTGATGACTGAGATTGAGATCCTTGAGCTTCAGGGAGAGCTGATTATATTCTAAGTTGAGCTGGTGCATCCCTCAGTCTTTCATACCTTACGCTGAGAGACTTCATCAAATCCTTGACAACCAAAATTTTCTTCTTTTCAATAATAAGAGAGCCGAGTTCATCAAGTTCAGTGATCCCAAAGTCAGTGAATTTAAACGGATCATGAACTTCAAAATCTCTCTTGTCATCCCCCTTGTAGACATTCATTATTGCTTGTGTCACTGAGGGAGAAGGAGCAGCTTGACCCTTGAAGGCTTGATAGATCTCCGAGACCATGGACTTGATGTCTGATGTATCTTGTTGAAGATTTGTGATCTTTACAACAAGATTGGCTTGAGATGTTTCCAGTGTTGTCATTCTAGGCCAGAGATTCCAGGCCATAGAAGAAGAAAATTTAGCCAGATCAGCAACATGTGTACCCAGTGAGCCCAGGGTGGACTGAAGAGCCTGCACTGAGGAAGTAAGACCCTGGAAATTTACCGTGTTAAGCATGGTGATGAGTTCAGTGAGATTGGAGGAGTTCTTCATGTAGGTCTCCGTAGCCTCAAGCACTTTGGAGTTGAGTGCATGATCTTCTTTGACAGATTCCCTGATTTCATCCAGCTTGTTGTGAGTGACCATAGATTAGATCCCTATGCTCATCATTGTTCTCATAGGTAGCCAAAACTTCAGCCTTGAGATCCGCATAGCTGGCAGCAGCTTCAACATGTTGATCCCACAAATTATCAGTCACTAAAGAGTATAGCTTCCTGGTAGCCCTCTTTAACCACATCACAAGCTGCCTTTCAGTAGGAGGCTGAATGTTGTCATATTTTTTCAGATCTTCAGGGCAGGAGGAAGAAGAAGAGTCAGAAGAGTCATCATCAGGCTGAAAGGGTGACTCTTCAGTCTCTTTTGGATCAAGCTGATGCTCTTGTTCTGTTGTTGAACATCAACGTCCATCTCTTCACAAGCAGAAAAAATTTCTTCCTCACTGTCAGCAGCTTGCTCTTCATCAGAAAATAGTATGTCATTGACCTCGAAGCAATAAGAAGACCAGTGGGGTTGATGGGTTCCATATCAGCGGGTGGTTTTTGTCCCCTTGAGTCTTTTTCCACCAATGACCCCTCAGACACTGATAGGTTTTTCCCAGTGTCTTCTCCGGAGTCTGGATTGGTTGTGAGTTCCGTATCGGTGGGTTGTTTTTTTCCCTCTCGAGTCTTTGTCCTCGATGCTCCTTCAAGCACCGGTGGGTGTTTCCAGTGCCATCCTTAGAAGCGATGGCGGTGATATCCCTATCGCTGGGTTGTTCGCTTCTCCCGAGTATTTGGGATCGATGGTTGTGCCCTAAGACAAAAGATTTGATTTGCGAATGTCCCGATCGGTGAGGAGGTGCTCCCCTACCGGTGGGTTGTATGTTTCCTCCGGATCTTGGGAGTAGTCTTTGGGACCAAGGGCACCGATCGTGATTGATCGGTGTCCTTTGTTGTCACTGTGGTGGTTGTTGCTTGGTCGCCTTGGGTGTCTTATCGCTGGGGCCTTTTATGCCTTTTAGGTCGTGCTTTCAAGCCTCGGGGCCCCGAGAGTTGGGTTTGGTTTAGTCCCGATCGAGACTTCCCTTTCTCTTTTGGGAGCGGGGTTTGGAGACCTCGAGTCCCTCGGTTGTTTACAACAACCATATGGGCCGTCAATTCGATTTCAGTGACTTGGGATGGGTCCTTTTGAAAATTTGAAGGGCTCAAGGTGGCAGGTAAAGCGCCATATTTATATTCTTGAGGGTAATTGCAACCCAGTAACACTTGTAAAGCATAAGAGACAAACCTAGGGTACAAAACGTATTTCGCCCTGTAGCTTGGTTACGAGATCACTATAAATGATCTCCCCAATGTCGAAATCAGTACCAGTCATCAAGCTGTATTCCATCATCAACTGAATAAAATTAATCTGTTTAGTGGATGAATGGTTCCCGCCAAGAACCTGAATCACGAAAGTGGACAGGATCTTCCAAGCCACGGGAAAGGAGTTCTTGGTGACTAGGGTTTTGTCCAAAAATTTTGGATCCAAAGCCCTTTTACCTAACTCAGCCTTAACAGTGGCTGGGTTAGGGTGAGCAACATAATTTCCTGGATTATAGTTAAGCCCTGTAGAAGTGCAAAAAGTTTTATAGTCCAGGGTGACTGATTGTTCCCCATTTAAAATTGAGAATTTGATGAGAAAATCCCTGAGGGGTCTAAGGCCAGTCTAATCAGTTGATGGTGTCGGGTCATAGGTCACTGCAGTTGCCCAAAACTCCCTAAGGAGGTTTTGGTACAGTATAGAGGGGGACTGAATAAAGGCGTGTTTGAGTGGGCATTGAGCAAAAATTTCATGATTCCCTTATAGGCTGGGACATCATGTGGGTATTCAAAATTTCCTATAACGTTGTTTGTTTTAAACTCAACATTTTCAAGGTTGCCTATGTTGAAAACACAAAGACCTTGATAGATCTTAAGCACTCGGAGATCGTTAGTGTTGCCTATGTAATCACAAGCAAACTAATAGAAGATCTCTACAACTCGTATTCTTTAGCGGAATGAAAATACAAGTTATAATAACTAAGAACTCTTAGATCCTCTATGGATCTTTTGTTTATTGAAACTCTATGTTTGGATATTTTACAAGACTTGAAAGACTTTCAAAAACTTATCTAATACAAACTATTATGGTTCCTTTTATAGACAAGAAACCCTAATCACTCACGAGCATTTACAACGTATGCTCTAATACAAACATAGACAACGCATGCACCTAGACAAGCATGCAACTAATCATAATGTTTTACTAATCATAATGTTTTGTTCCAAACATATTACGAGTAAACACTAAACAATCGGCGCCAACCTATCCTTCATACAGTGACTTTTCCTACATCTGGCCTACATCTGGCGCTTATCTCTCCTCGTGGATTCGCACTATCGGTGAGAATCACGATTTACTAATTTAACACTTGGTGATGTATAACCCGGTGAGAATCCATTCTTCTTCGAAAACTCTTGGCGAGATACTTGACGAGATCCGATGGTTTACCGTAATTCCCAACAATCCTCCCTAAAGCGGAATTTGACTAGGTTAAGTTCCGGTTTCCTTGATAGATCGTTAATACTTTTGAGGATTGTACCATCTTATGACAAAATTTCCAAACAATATCCTCCCATTCCTTAAACACTTAGCAATGAGCTATGAAGGTCCGGTTTCTTGAGCACAAATACTTCACATTAAGAGGATTGCATTCGAACATCGGCAACAAAGATTCGGAAGAAGAACATCTCTATGATGGTGACTGTGATACACGGATCTTTGCGACAACATATGACATCATGTACATCAAAACATATAAGTTTCATACTATTCTCATCACTTCCGGTGTGTTAACTCTGTGAGAGGTGAATCATTGAAAATAATGGGTTTGATGTCTCTTTACCAATAGCCATCACTCTTGGAGTAGTCATATGTTTGAGTTCGAAAACTATGGTACATTGATAACCATCGATTTATTGGCAAACCAAAGAACCATATAAGCGGTTTGACTTGTCTTTACACAGCCGTTTGCTCGGGACTAGTCAATTCTTAGAATTGGTGAATTGAGAACCAATAATGGATTCGATTGCCTTTACCACATGCCATATACTTGTGGGCTAGCCAATTCTTGGATTCCAAAAGGAATAGACCATGGTGAATTGATGACCATACAACCCTCGGCGATTTAAGCATGGGTGGTTGTAGACCCTATGATTTTGAGCAAACCATTACTGACTATCAACAGTTTGTTGTGTCTTTACCAAAGTTGTACCCTTTGGACTAGCCAACTCTTTGACATACACAAGGTATATCGGTGAGTTAAAACCATCGAATTGTACAACAAACAAACACGCATAAAGTTAGTTTTTTTTTTTTTTTTTTTTTTTTTTTTTAACTAAGAAATTGAAAAATAACACAAAATTGACAAATAACATAAATAACACAAACTAAATGCAACAAAACAAGGTAATCAGAGAGTACCAAGTACCATGATTAGGATGAGGATGAGGCTGTTCTTTGTTGTAGAAGTTGAGTCTTGATCAAACCCACCAATGTTGAAGCGAGACGGTCTTTCATTGCCCAGCTGGTTACGGAGGAATCTCCATTTCGACTAAGCATCCTTTCCATAAGTCTCTTGGGCAATGGATACTTTCTTTCGACAAGCATGCGACGGTGATTCCACCCTTAGTCTCAAGCACATGCACACGAGGAGAGGATAGAATCTCGGGGCGCAACCTTCCACGGATGTGAGTTCTCCCAAATGGAATGTGCTTTACTATTGGGAGAATGAGAGTTTAACGGACTTGAAGATCTCCCGGTAAGAACATCCCGAACCTTGTGGTGCCTTGTTGCGATAATGGGTGGTAACAAGAGTGTCTGAGTAAGCAAATCGCCACATCTACCAAGTGTAGAATTTCCTTGAAAGGTGAATTCCATTGAAGTGGTATCCTTTCGATGAATGACATTCATCTCATCATCCTTGATTCAATTGACCAACACATTTTGATCTCCCTCGGGAAAATCGTGAGAACCCTCTATAATGAAAGTTGAGTCATCGACTTCAAGATCGAGGAGATCTTTTGGCCATTCTCTTCTTCCTCTACCGGGCTTATAGATTTCCCAGGAGGAGCATTTTCGGTTTGAACATTTGTGGTAAGACTTGAAGAGGTAGAGGAGACTTAGTTGGAACACCTTCACGTAGTGCATTCATCTGTGAATCATCTTTATCGCCCTTTTGTTTTTATTTCGTGAGATCGACTTCCTTAACTTTAGAATCTTCTTGTGTGTCAGCGGTTGCCACGAGATGAAGTGGGGCGATACATCGGTGCTTCGGGAGAATTGGTAGATGGTTCGTGAGATGGACCCTTGTCGATGGGGAAGCAACTTGATGGTTGCTTGATGAAATATTGGAGAAGTCGCCTTGGGTGGAGCATCATCGGACTTGAGTCTTTTGGCTTCTTGAGCAACTTCATTCCAACAATCCTTTTCAAGTTGGTAGAATGTCTTTGAAGATGATGAGTTGTCCCCATGATCTGTTTATATTTGCGAACGAGGACATGATCGGGAAAAGCCTTGACTTGTTTCATTGTTAAGCGAGTTGTACATCGAGCATTGATTTTTACCACCGTCTCATTTGATTTAGTAGGAGGTTTCTCTTTGTTCTTGAGCTTTGATGGCTCTCCTTTGTGCAATAGCTTCTTGCTTCCTTTGTCTTCCACGAGCCATCATTTGATCCACATAACTCTCCTTTGTTGAAATCTCCACCTAGTATACTTTGAGCAAGAGAAGGTCTTGAAATAACTTGCGAGTTAGAGCATCCCGATATTCGGAGCATCGAACACGCATTGCATCCAGTTCTCTTCTTCTCTCGGGAGGTAAAGATGAAAAGTCCTCTGTTTCAAGTTGTTGAGCCAATAAGTCACTTTTCTTTGACTTTTCAAACTCGGCCAATCTACTTGCTTGTCCTAGTCTTTCCTCCTCACTTACAGTGCGGACCAAGCTCATCTTGATTATTACATCTTTCCCTTTATCATCGGGCTTCTTAGCACACTCATCTTGATTATATCAACGAAAGGAACCTCGGTAGAAATACCCAAGTCAGCTGTGGGAGAAACATGTTGATGCAGATTATCAGCTGGAGTGGTCATGACAACATCATCGAATGATCTGCTTTGAAGGTGAAGGGCTGTTGGTTCTTGAGCAGATGAAGATTGACCATGATCCGAAGATACATCCTCCATTTGCACATCGGCGGATGCGACCTTGTCAACACCGGTTCCTTTGAAGCTTGAAAGAAACCTTACTTAAATAAGATCTCTTTCTTCTTTTGTAAAACGAGTTCCTTCTTCTTTGAGGAAGCAACTCTTGATGAAGGATCATTAAGAGACACATCGACCAACATATCAAGAGACCCAAATTGAGGTACTTCTTGTTCTTCATCGGAAGAAACCACAAGCTTCCTTTTGGAGCCCCTTTAAGTTTGTCCTCTAATTCCTTGACTTTATTTTGCGGTTCTTCAATCTTACTACCAAGAAGACTTGGTCTCTGCAAGCTCCTTTTCGGACTAGACACCTCGGTAGCATACACATTGACAAGAGCATAGAGCAGATGAGGTGTAATAGGGTCCTCGGCTCCACCAGTGATTGCTCGTGGTAAAGGGAGCTTCATTGGACCTTCGGTAGAATCATGGTCATGCTCAAAGTGAGGAAGATCTTCATTGAGAGGATCCCTAACAGGACTTGGTGTGGGCGGTCTATTAAGATCGAGACTCATCATGAGTAACTTTGTGTGGGTGGTGGGCTTGGGACAAGGTGGGTGATGCGGAGCAACATGAGTTGCTTCAGCAGTTGATGAGGGCCTCATCAATGTTAACTAATGGATTACCATCGGTAGCAATAGGTGGAGAAGGAGGATTATTAGTCACATTCTCCTCATCAGCGACCTCATTGCCTTGGGGCAACATGGGCGCAAGCAAGGATGATGTTCCCCACAAGTGAGTTCTCATGGTTGCAAACAATTTAGCGATTAAAACACCTATGGGATAAAAGGATTGGGCTTGGGTAGTGGTGTCTAAAATCATTTGCGAAACCTTGGGTACATTAAAAACTTAGTCTTTTTCCTTTGAAGATTTTCAACCATGTTTTCAAAAATATACTTAGAAAAATTGTAAGTTATCCCTTGGGAAAGACACACAATACCACATCCTAGTTGGGTGAAATTGGTCCCATCCTCGACTTGTTGCTTATGCATTGAAGCAGCGTGTGAACCGAGAACCTCCACTTGGGCAAAGTTCCTTCTTGACCACATATCGGTCCTTGTACCTCGATAGCCAATTGCTCTTAGCCCGATGGCACTTCCTCACGATTAGAGTGAAATTCTCCATCGGCATCTTCAAGCGAAGCTTCCTCCTTATTAGGTCCTCTGTCACTATGTGCTCTGTTCCATCAATCACGACCATAATCTCATCTCATTTCTCTTCTCGTGATTCCCAAAGCGAGTAACCGATGATTCATATATCTCATTCGGAGAATGTGTTGAAACATAACAAATCTTGGACCTTTTCAAGAATTCCACCATTGGTTCGTACAATTCATATCCCTTACCTTTTCCCGAAATGCAACTTTGTTGTGATCATTTTAAATTCAAGAGCCATGAGGGATATGAGTTTTTAGGGTTATGTTTCTCGTAATGGTGAGTGTTTGTGGATGCGGGATGAGAGGAATCGGTTTGTTACGAAGGAAAAAAATGATGGTGGAGTGGTAGTTTTGCCCAAAATATAGTCAAAGAAAATAGACCGTTTGGTTGACCGTCGTGACGTGTATTTCAACTTTGACCAAAGCCAAAATAACACTTGATGAAACATATGGTCAATCTGCTGAAGTTATACACTTGAATGAAACCATCAAAGATAAGAATATCTTGGTAAGTTTCTAGAGTTCTTGTGCCACCCACTCGCATTAATTCTCATTGAACCTCGAACCCGTCTATAAAATGATCCCAATGCATACTTATCTCTTCATCAAAGATCCCCAAATATTTACCACAAACCCTAGTTTCAAAACCCAATTAACCAAATTGTACCATGAATACCAAACACGAGATCATAGATCTCACAACATCATCTTCATCATCCTCTTCATCATCATCAGTGGTGATTCAAACCCATGGCTACATTACTTTCCTCAACCCTATCCACGACCAAGTAAATCACCCTTTCTCCCTTCTTGAAAGATGATAGTGTAGTGAATCCAAGTGAATCTGCGATGATTCGATGACTCCTATAAGGAGGAACATCATACTCCCAACCTCCGGCACCTCGGCCTCAACAAAGGCCTCGTGCGAGAATCCGCCACTCCCAAAGATAGAGGTGGTTCTTGGTCTCTCTGCGCCAGACTTTTGGTGCATCAACACACATCGTATAAGAGAAGGGCTTAAGGAGGGTGGATGGATTGCATTTTGGTTGAAATGCATAGATGAAGCACACAGGAGACCTTATTTTTCTCCATCATCATGTGTGGTCATCGTCATCATCAACGTTTTCATCAATCCATCCTCTCCATTTTGATCCTTAGCATCTTCGTCGTATTGGTCATGCATATCCAGCCATCGAGATAGACGGAATGGGTGGTTATGCAAGACCTACAAACGCATATCCAGCATCTAGTGTGAAAGATGTGAGCGATCATGCATATCCAACATTCACTTAGATGTTGGAATAGATGATATGTACTAGATTAGGATTAGCGTAAGTGTATAGCTCGTATCTTGAAGATGCATTTGTAGTAGGTTGACTTTTGTAAGGTATGTAAGGTATAAAACTTTTCTTGAATGAATGAAAGAACAATTTGACTTCAATTTCTTTTCTTGATATTATAACTTGGTGGAATCAAATTGTTTGCTTGATGCTTTTAATTTCGGAAGAAACAAGCAACAATCTTTTAGCTATCTTGACCATATACCAATGAACCACACTTGATGAATTTGATCTTGATCATGGAATAGACAAAGCGCAATCCGGACAAGGAATAGACAAAATGCAATCGAGACAAGCGCAAAAGCAGACACAAAAACACACAAGAACAACACAAAGACAAACAAACTAAAGAATTATTAGAAAGTTAGTGTTAGTAAACAAAATAACACACAAAAATATCGAGTTTGCACAAATCCTCCCACAGGCATATGCCTCCCACGAGGCCTATGCCTCCCTTAAACTTTGGTCAAGGGTTTAGCATTCCAATATTGACCACAAGGTGTTGAAACCTTGGTCCATCAAAAGCTTTTGTTAACAAGTGCCACATTATCATCGGTATGAATTTTAGCCACTTTTATCAAATGTTTTCATATGCATCTCTTATAAAGTGGTGCACGATTTCAATGTGTTTTGTTCATTGTGAAAAAGCGGATTTTGACTATGCGAGATGGTACTTTGATTATCAATAAAAATTGTTGTGTTCATGAAGTTGTACCCATAGTCCGACAATTGGTTTTGAATCAAAGGACACATCCACGACAATTTCGGTGACAACATACTACCTTGATGGTTGAGGTAGCCACAATGGTTTGTTTCTTGCATTGCCAAGAAATCAACCTCTTTCAAGAAATTGGCGACCTCCGGTTGTGGATCTTCTATCGGTTGCACCGGCATAATCACTTGTCACTATATGCTTCCAACTTGAAAGGAGACTCTTTTGGGTACCAAAGGCCTAAATGAGGTTGGCCTTTGAGGTACTTAAAGATCTTCTTGACACATTGAGATGGGAAGTAAGTGGAGTGACTTGATGTCGAGAACAAACACTCACGACAAAAGTAATATCGGTCTTGAAGGCATTAGATACATCAATGAACCAATCATGGACTGTCTGGATGAACATTCACGGTAGATCTGGTTCATTATTTGTTTTGTCTTTGGAGCTTCATAAGGTGTTGTGGCGATCCTAACACCTTCCATACCAAATTTCTTCAAAATGTCCTCACATATTTATCTTGACGATAAAGATGCCATCTTGTTCTGTGAACTTGGAGACCCAAAAGAAAGTAAGCTCTCCCATAGCACTCATCGAAATTCTCCTTCATTAGTTCCTCAAATTCCACGCACCAAGCTTCGTTTGTGGAGCCAAAATAATGTCATCCACATAAACTTGCACAAGAATGATGTCGAGTAATTCTTCTTTAGGAGCGAGTTTTATCAATAGCACCTCTCCTATAGCCATGCTTGATGAGAAAGGATGAAAGCCTAGCATACCAAGCTCTAGGTGCTGATGTAAGCCATAGAGAGCTTTGACAACCTTGTAAACATGATTTGGGTGATCGGGTCTTCAAATCCCTTGGGTTGAGTGACATAAACCTCCTCTTCAATCTCACCATCTGAAAAAGCACCTTTAACATCCATCGATACACCATGAAACCCATGTAAGAAGCATAAGCCAAGAAAATTGAATGGCTTCAACTCTAGCAACAGTGCAAACACTTCATCATAATCAATCCCTCCTCTTGTACGAAGCCTTGAGCCACTAATCTTGCTTTGTTTTTATCACAACACCCGAGCATCTCTCTTATTCTTCAAAATCCACTTTGTCCCAATGGCATATTTGCCATCGGGGAGTGGAACCAAGATCAAACACTGCGATTGTGAAATTGTTGCATCTCTTCTTGCATTGCTTCTAGCCGACTTGAATCGTCAAGAGCTTGAGAAACACTTGTTGGTTCCACTTGAGAAAGAAAACAAGCAAGCAGACAATGCTTGAAGTACGTGTGATTGTCTCTTTCTTTGGTTGGAGACATAAGAGAAAAGCAATCTGTCAAGCGAGGACTTGTTATAGCCCTTGAGTTCTAACGGTGCGAAGATCACCTATAATGTTGGATTGAGGATGAGCAATATTGATCCTCACGAGTAGCGATGGGGTGACTTCAATGGATGAATCAAGATTAGTTATAGTTGGCTCAAACTCGGCATCATAAGAGGGTGAGGTGAAGATGCCGACTTTGGGTTGATGATTTCCAAGATCGAGGGTCTTGGAAAGCGTGTATAAGGTTCTCCAAAGTGCGAAGACACTTGAGAAGGAACATGAGAAGAAGCAGCATAGCCTTGACGGTTTGTGGATGGTAGGTGTGTGAGAATCAACTTCGTGAAACATGGTTTCTCTTGACTCCTTCATTAGCAACCTCTCCATTCGGTTTCTCTGCTTCAAGCTTAGCGCAAATTCTTGAGTCGAAGCCTAGCAAGGTCCTCGACATAATGTGATTCATCTTCATCACTCTTATCGGCAATATCCTTGGAGGTGGTACACGCAATATTGTTAGGGAGAAAGAAGGCACAAGTATAGGTTGTTCATCATCTTCAAACTCATTTTGAGTCATCATCCAAGGTACTGCATTGTTAGTGGGAGACTCTTGAGGACACGCATTTTGGTTAGCCAAATGTCTAGTGTAACCCAAATAATCGGTTAAGTAGTCAAGGTCAAAAGACCACGTATGACCACAATCCTTGAACATTAGGCTTATCTTCCAAGTATCTCGGGTTCAAAGTCTCCTCTATCTTCTTGGCTTGCAAATTGTACACCACATATGCCTTACTATGAAATTTGAATAACCCACAATATAACCATCATCGACCTTCTCATCAAACTTTCCCAACGGATCACTTTGGTGTTTAGAATGGTTACTTGACAACCAAAAGGTTTTAGGTAGTGAATGACGGGAACCTTCCCAAAGAAGTTCATATGGTGTTTTGAGTTGAGGTCTAGTAATGGAGACCTGTTTAGCACATAGCACGTGTGCCAACAACTTGATCCGAACATAGTGGGCGGTTTAGAGTCGCAAGCATTGATCTTGCGACCTCTATTAAGGTCCTATTCTTTCTTTCGGCCACCCCATTTTGTTGTGGGGTTCTTGGATTACTATAGTCCCTTTTATACCTTTTGACCTCTGAGTTCTATAAGAATAGCATTCTTGAACTCGTCCCATTATCACACGAATTCCCTTAACCTTTTGTTCAGCGATTTTCAACGAGGGTGATGAAGTCGATCGACCTTGGAGATGTTTCATCTTTGGTTCTTAGAAAACCCAACAAAATCGCTATAGCCATCGGTGATAACCAAGCGAAAGTACTTATGATCAATGCTTGACTTGAGTTGGACCAAACAGATCCATGTGGAGCAGCGAAGAGGTTCGAAATGATGCTCATAGCATTGATAGCTTTGTAGGAGGCTACGTGTTGTTTTCCTTTGTTGCATGCAACACAATTATGATCATTGGTGAAAACTTTGGAGGAAGACCTTCAACAAGACCCATTTAGAGAGTTTGTTTATGGTCTTGAAATTCACATGAGCCATCCTCCTATGCCATTTAGTAGACTCATCAAGGATGCTTTAGCCACCAAACAAGTGAGGTCACCGGCGGGTTGAACTTCATTAAGGTTGAATGTGTACAAATTGTGAGTTCGAGGAACTTTCGGTGAATTGAAGTTTCTTACGGGAGTTTGAAGTCTTTAGACGACACAAGACATTCATTCTCGAGAGAAGAGTACTTTGTTCTTGGTGTCACAGATTTGTGAAGCGGAGAACAAGTTGAAATCTTGAAGTTCCTTAACATAGTACACATTTTCAAAATCCGGATGAGGTGTCTTTATGGTGCCTTTCCTGTGATACTTCCATCACTTCCTCCAAAAGTCACATTGCCTCCTCCTTCTATAGGAACAAAATTGTGCATCATATCTACGTTCCCGGACATGCTTGGAGCGACCACTATCAACAATACCAATATCTTTATGCTTAAGGGATGATCCTACAAACAACAACAAAATATATACATATAGTTAGTATTCAAAGGTTCAAGTCATTCTTGACTTGAACACGCCTATGGATCACAGTGTAGGCCATGAAGATCTAGAGGATCCACCATTGTTCTTGGTCCTCCATTGATGATTGGGTCCTTGATAGTCCAAGAACAACTGCTTGAGGGCTTCACAGCAGTACTCCCATATCCCATCCCAGCATACATAGAGTCAACATATGTAGGCCAATAACCATGATTAAAGTATGGGCTAGTTGGTTGCACATAAGGTCTGGCAACTGAACCTCTCCAATGAGAGTTAGTATGAGTTGCTTGTGGAACATAAGGTGGAATATTATCAACATTGGTCCACTTTGATTTATGTTTCTGGTGAGTAGCACATGCACCCAATCTTTGCTCATAAAAATCACAATCCTTAATTAAATGAAATTTACTTCCACACACAAAACATGTCTTCTTCTTGGAAGATTTATTCAAATAGGGAGATGTTTGATTACATGCAGAAGTACTTAAATCAGAAACATTCAAGGAATTGTTTTAACAGATGATTATGCAAAGATTTAAAGATAAATCTTGAAAGAAAGCTGTCTTGGAAGTTGATTCCTCGTGACTTCCTAGAAGGCTTGTAAATAGGCGGGGTGCGAGGCTTGGGTGTAGGCTCGGTGAGGGCTTGGGAAGGTCGGACTTCTCATTTGAATCACGACTTTCATAGGAAGTAGACCCTTGATCCGATGAATTGTCCTTTGTCGAGCAAGAGACAAAGTCATTAGATGAGGTGTCGAGTGCAGCAAGTCTTTGACTTTTGCCATATAGATGATGTGATCCATCAAAGTCAACGATGGTGGATAGGTCTATGGGCATAAATTCACCTCTAATAGGTCCGAGGGACGACATGCATTTCACCTTCTTTTACAAAGTTAGCTAACTTTCTTTGGTGTTGATTCGACCATCATTCCTAGCTTCCAATCCTACATACTTTTGAAAGCCTAAACCTAAGCGAGAGGTTCTTGATTGGTATTATAGATTTCTCTAGCAGTTATCACACGAAATTAACCATTGATTATGCCTAGCTATTTCCTCGACTAGTTTTCTTTAAGCTCTAGGTTCTCGAACACAGCTTGACCTTTGCTTTCTCGAGACAGTTTTAAGTAATTATTTGCAACTTCTAGATCAAGCTGTAACACCTTTATCTTTTCTTCATAAGCTATTTGATTCTTTTGAAACCATACCTTTTGTCTTTCTCTTGTTTTTAATGCTAGTTTATGAGCTTCATTTTCAACATAGCATTCATTGAACTTAGGTTTCATAGCATCATACTCTTCTTTAAGTTCGTTGTATCTTAGACTACAACCAAATATCTGATTGTGTACACGAGATAGTCCCATCAAGGCAAGCGATCATGCCTTTCATCCAAGTACACCTTGCCGACAATCCAAGCTTATCGATGTCGGGAGCTTCCTCATTCACGGGTTCATGTGCGATCCAGTTGACTGTTCATCCATGGTGAGAAGAGTGCTGAAGCTCCGACTTCATACATTTACTGCGATAGGAAATGTAGTTAGCTCCATCTCCACTCTTCTGTCTTTGCATTCCTTGAAAATGCCCCATCGGTGGCAAGTGAAACACTTGACTTTTCTCTGTCAAAGCGGTGGTTCCTTTCCTTGAAAGCAAACTTCCTTCGGACTTCTCTTGAACCTTTTGATATCCAGCGTGACAATGCCACTGCATTTTCGGTTTCATCTCCTCCATTTCAAGTGGGTCCACACGATCAAAGTCTTCATATGCAAGATCTTCTTGAGTATCATAATCGACAACAAATGAATGAAGAACATCCTCCATCACACTACTAGTCTTAGTTTGAGAACATGGTGGAGTGGGACGAGTGTTATGTGGTGGAGTGGGAGTGCAAGATGATGATGGAAAGTAGGTTGAACTAGGAGCATGTACCATCATGTTGGAGTGAGATGTCCCAACAAAAGGCGCATGGCGGAAGAAGATGCAGGTAGGGAGTTCGACATCGAGTTCAAGAGATGCGAGTGCATTGTCTGACTCATCAAAGGTGAGCATGTCCAACCCGCCTTTAGCCTTGAGGGCTATACTTACATGTAACCATGATGGAGGCAAGGATCGTAGGAACTTTGAATTGCAATCATCATTGTCGGGTTTTGCATTCGGTTGGTTTAGTGACTCAAAATCCTATGGAACTGTCGTATCCTTGTGGATACCTTCTTCTTCGGAGATATTAAAGTCTTGAAATTGTTGTCTCGGCATGGACTTCCTCATTCTCTTGATTCTTCATTGCCACGAACCTTGCTTTGAGAGCCATCCATATGTCCTTTGCATCATCCATGTGGTGAAAATCACACGGTGATCTTCGAGAATGGCTTGAAGAAGGATAGTTTTACTTTGTGCTCTCTCTGCATAGCGACACCTCTTGACGAGTTTTGGGAGGAGCCATGATAAACTTCCATCCACATGCGGAATCATTTTCTTTAGATTGTTTCCTTTCTTCACTACCTCCCAGATTCCAATCAATATTGGAAATCCAGTTTTCCATCTTCATAGTCCAAAGATCATACTCTTCCCTTTTTAAATAAGGAAATTTACCATTCTTGTTTGAAAGACTAATTTGTTGCATGGAAGTGGTGTTGGTGTTGTTTGTGTTGGTGACTTGGTTTCATTATCGGATCCGGGCATGGTGAGTGTATGTTTGGTTGTATGGGGTGAGAATGGTTCTTAGTATCGTAGAGACTTTCCCGAGGCTCGATACCACTTGTTGAAAACACAAAGACCTTGATAGATCTTAAGCACTCGGAGATCGTTAGTGTTGCCTATGTAATCACAAGCAAACTAATAGAAGATCTCTACAACTCGTATTCTTTAGCGGAATGAAAATACAAGTTATAATAACTAAGAACTCTTAGATCCTCTATGGATCTTTTGTTTATTGAAACTCTATGTTTCGGATATTTTACAAGACTTGAAAGACTTTTTAAAAACTTATCTAATACAAACTATTATGGTTCCTTTTATAGACAAGAAACCCTAATCACTCACGAGCATTTACAACGTATGCTCCTAATACAAACATAGACAACGCATGCACCTAGACAAGCATGCAACTAATCATAATGTTTTACTAATCATATTGTTTTGTTCCAAACACATTACGAGTAAACACTAAACAATCTGGCGTGAACCTATCCTTCATACAGTGACGACTTTTCCTACATCTGCCCTACATCATTCTTCTTGGCTTATCTCTCCTACGTGGATTCGCACTATCAGTGAGAATCACGATTTACGCTTTAACACTTGGTGATGTATAACCCGAGTGAGAATCCATTCTTCTTGGTGAAAAACTCTTGGCGAGATACTTGACCGAGATCCGATGGTTTACCGTAATTCCCAACAGATGATGGTGATTCCTTTATCGGTTTGCGATTTGTAGTCCAAGGAAGTATGTGAGTTCACCCATCATGCTCATTTCAAATTTCTTTGTCATCGGTTTTCAAGCTGTTTGCAAAGTATAATTTGTTGAGCCAAGATGATGTCATCAACATACACTGGACTAGTATCACATCTTGTTTTGTCCTATAGATAAGCGATTGTGTTGGCTATCTTTCCTCGACAAACTTGTTTTGAATCGGGAAGGCGAGAGAGTTTCATACCATGCTCACGGGAGCTTGTTTAAGTCCATATAGGGCTTTGTCAAGCTTGCGGACATAGTCGGTATTCACTACTCTCAAAGCCGGAGGTTCTTGAACATACACATCTTCCTTGAGTTCACCATTTAGTAATGCACTTTTTACATCCATTTGGTAAACCTTGAAGTTCATATATGTTGCATAGGCAAGGAAGATACTGATGGCTTCCATTCTTGCAACATCGGCAAATGTCTCATCATAGTCAATGCCTTCTTGTTGATTGTAACCTTTGGCTACAAGTGCGGCTTTTTAATAGCGGTGCCGTTTTCATCGGTTTTGTTTAAAACCCACTTCATTCCTATGACGATGACATCCTAAGGACATTTGATCAAGGTCATGACCTTATTTTTATCAAAGCTGTTGAAGTTCTTCTTGCATAGCTTTGAACCCGGCTAGGATGTTTTAGAGCTTGGTGACACTTTTGGGTTCAATTTCGATGAAAATCGGCATATATGCATTCATTGGTTTGAAGTCTTTGTTATCTTAGCGACTATGCTTCTTGTGAGCATGCCTTGATGGGTTCACCAATGATGTTCACAAGCTCAATGTCTTGAGAATTTGTCCACTTACTTTGTGGTCTAGGATCTGAGCTTGATGAGGTCACTAGAGACTCAGTAATGGGTTCAGGTGCGAGAGCCATAGAATCATTAAGATCATCTGTTGAGATACTTTGTTCAGGTTAGGGTTCATGAATTACAAGTTCCTGAACATTTGGTTCAGTATTACCTATCCCAGTAGGGACTGATGGAGTATCAATAAATTCAATGACTGTTGGTTGAGGAAGGTTGTGAGGCAAGACATAGTATGAGATGTTGGGATATGAAAGTGCTGAAGAATGACAAAGTACTGGAAGAAGTTAAAGTACTGCTAAAGAAAAAGTCAAAGTACTGTTGTCGAAGTCAAAGTACTGCAAAGATAAAGAACCGCTATATTCGTTTATGGAAAGCTTTGTTATTCTAGAATATTCTTTGTTTAGATTACTTGTCGTACAAGGTTTGTAATTGTAAACCGACTAGGGTTATCCTTAAGCCTATAAAGGACCCTAGATTGGCATTAGGCGTCGTGCATTATTAGAGTTTTAGAGTTCGATATTAGTGTTTTAGAGTTGTTTAAGAATCTGTATAACAAGCAGATTCAGAGTTATTAATAAAATCATTGAAAGTTAAAGTTAATTCTTCCTAGCTTTGTTAAGTAAATTCCGCATACTTAATAGAGTTTGCTTAGTGTTTCATTGTTAATAACTTAGGATTTATCCGAGGTTATTAAACCTTTAACAAGCTATATAAGTTAGTTTGGTTAGAGTACATCGATCCAACAAGTGGTAACCGAGCTTGTGTGGAAACTCTGACTAAGAAGAAACCTTAAAACCTAGTTAACAACGAAACCTAAAGATGTCATTGAAGGTCATTCCTCCCATCCATCACCTCACTAAGAATACCAATCATTAAGAAGGAGAATATGACCTATGGAGCATGAAGATGAGGCGTTACATTGCTATTACGGACCATGCACTATGGAATGTAATTGTCAATGGTAATGAAGTAGTTCGAACACAGCAGAGATTCTGGACAACCTAAACCACCCAAAGTTGTCTTACCGCCGACAACAATAAGAAATAAAGAGGCTCTCAATATACTATTGTCGCTATTCGGATGGTCATCTACTCAAGTTCCATGATGCTAAAGATGCAAAGCAACTCAGGCTGCTCGAAGACAAGGTTTGGAGGTAATGATGCTTCCAAGATGATGCCTGAATCATTGAAACAACAGTTTGAAACATTCCTTTGTTGGAGAAAGAGAGGCCTTGATCTTGCCTATGAATGATTCAAAATCTTCTCGACATCTTTGGAGTCAGTACAAAGCGAGGGTTTCGATTGAAGATGCAAATATGAAGTTCTTAAAGTTTGCCATCAACATGGCATGTGATTGCTACTATGATCGAGAGGACAACTTTGGTTAGGATGTTATGGACTTTGATGATCTCTACAATCATCACGAAGGTGTATGAGCATGAGATGAATGGCCAAACAAGTTCAAAGTCTCACAGTATAGCCTTTTGTCATACGAAAGAGGCGGTACTTCCACTAAAAGTCTTGCTTCTCTACTCAAAGTATTGTTGCTCAAAGTCTTTGCCTACTCTACCCCACCTTTGCTCGACAAGCCACACCATCAAATACCATCCACTCAGATGAAGTCGTATGCTCTTTCTTTGCACATCAAGCTACTTTACCTGTCACTTATGAAGAAGATCTCTCACGGATTGAAGAGGATGCTCTTGAAGAAATTGATATCAGATGGCAAGTTGCTATGATCACTGCAAGAATCAAAAAGTTCATGAAGAAGACAGGAAGAGGATTGACTTCAAACCAAAATAGGGAATCACCTTTGACAAGTCCAAAATTGAATGATTCAATTGTCAAAAGACTGGACACTTTGCAAGGGAATGCAGGTTTGCTAAATATCAAGCAAGCAGGATGGTGAGAAACCAAAGCTTGAGCTAAAAGAATTTCCTATTCTTGAAACAAAAGCTTTGGTTGCTCAAGAGAATTTATCGAGAGGTTGATTTGAGTCTTTGAGTTTGATGATGAACGGTAACCTATTGTATGGTAGCCATGGAGGAATCGGTGGAAGAGTTTGATTGGAGCCTGACTTTTGATGAGGAACACGGACATGTTGCTTTGGAATCGAGAGATGGTCTAGGAAGCTTTGATTGGAGCATGGAGAGTGAAGATGATCTGTTATACTTGCTATGGTAGCCACTTCACCAAGTTCACCGCCTATCTACGAGGTATGTTCTAAGTGTCATAACTTTTATCAAAAGTACTTAATGATTATGTGGTGAAGAGATAATTATCAAAGGGATAGGTGCAAGTAGTGGTTATCAAATCACTTTAGAATCAATGGAAGCCAAAATCATAACACATGAAAATAATGAAATGGCTTGAAGAAAAGTATGAACAACAGGATTATCGGTTAAAATTAAGTGAATGGAAGTTAAATTGTAAAATCTACGAAATTGAGAAGCTTACTAAGGAAAGAGATGAGCTGTTAGCAAAGTTTGATGCACGGAAAGAATCGGTCTTTCTCATGTTACTTATGTTCAAAAACAGAGAAGAGCTTACATTAGAACTGGCCTAGGTTTTGGTATGGACTTTAATAACATAGAAGAAAACCCATCTAGTGATAAGGATGACCTTGATTTTGAGGATATAACCACTAGTGATGATGAACTCATTAATTATGTAGACACATCTAGTAATGAGGAATCAGTTAGTGAAACACCTCCTTAGTTTAAGAAAGATAATGGTTATCATGCCGTCCCTCATCCCACTGGAAGTTTTCAACCCCTTAGGCCTGATGTTTCTCGTTTTGGAATAGACAATCTAGAGTTTAGGAAAAAGCTTATTGGTCAATCTAGGTGCGAAACCCCAAAAAGCGTTGAAAACCTAAGGATAATGATGTTAAAAGTCAAGCGGTACCTTCACTCAAAGCTTCGCTACATGTTCGACACTACCTTTAGGAAAATCTTTTCAAAATCTTGCTAAACCTTTTTGAGATAATTTTGGTCAAAGCAGTTTTAATCATTCACCTAGAAGGCGAGAATAGTTTTGGTCATAAACATAGAAGAAGCAATTTTGGGAGTTTGGGTCAAAATTGTTTTTGTTTGTTATAGTCTGATCATCGATTAAACGTGACTTTCACTCGAGTACCTAAGCAAATTTCAAAGAACAAAACTACCAACCATAGCCCTAGAGAGAATAAACCGATGGAATCATTCACATAGGGTTAACCATAGTAACTTTTCACAAGACTATAGGTACCCTCACGGAGAAGACCTTTTTCAAAACCTCCGGTACCTTCAAATACTTTTCAAAGAACTCAAGCGTTACCTTCTCAAAGTGCGCTAGATTTTCAAACAATCAAGGTACTGTAAACACTTTTTGGAATGGAAAGCCTAGGAGATCAAATTATTATCAATCTAGAAGGCGTTACAACTCCAAAAGAGTAGCTAAGTCAAAGGACTCTACACCAGCAGTTAAAACTAAATGGGTTAAGAAAGAAAGTACTGATGAGGAACAAACAGTACTTTCAACAAGTCTTGGTGAAACAGATTTTTGATAAAGATGATTTTGTGGAAAAGAAAGGAGATTTTTGTTGAAAAGAAAGTTTCTTTGAAAATCCACCACAAGTTTTAAAACAAAAGATAATGCTTGATTACGTCTACAAAAGCATGAAGGTTACATACTCAAGGAATTTGAGTATGTTACTCCTAAAGGGAACACAAGTCGATAATGGCTTGGGTTCCTAAAAACACTAACTCTTTTATCTTTGTGCGGGGCAACCCGGAAGAGGAGCTTAAAGATCATCTAATTGTGGATAGTGGTTGCTCGGAAGCATGACGAGAGACAAGGAGATTACAGCCGATTTTAGATCTTATTGTGGAGGAAGAGTTGCATTTGGGAATGATCCTAATGGAGGAAGAATCCTTGGAAAAGGAACCATCAAAGCATGGCGTATAGATTTTGAGAATGTTAGATATGTGAAGGAGCTCAAGTTCAACCTTTGTCGGTCTCTCAAATCGTGATAAAAGCACCATGTTATTCACTGACACAGAATGTCTCATTCTTTCACCTGAATTCAAGCTTGCTGATGATAACTTGGTAATACTGAAAGTACCAAGAACCAATGATGTATATAGTTTGGATATGAAGAGTCTTCACTCTTTTGAAAGAGCTACATGTTTAGTAGCAAAGGCATCTCTTGATGAAGCACATCTGTGGCATAGAAGATTAGGTCATGTGAATTTCAAAAACATCAACAAGCTGGTTAAAGGAAATTTAGTAAGAGGTTTACCTTCCAAAACATACAAGAATGATCACTCATGTTTGGCGTGCAAGAAGGGTAAACAACACAAAGCTTCATGCAAGAAGATTGAAGATAGGACAATTAGAGAACCTTTGGAGCTGTTACACGTGGATTTGTTTGGACCTGTCTCTGTTGCAAGTCTAAACAAGAAAAATCTTTTGGTTGTGACGAGATGATTGCGATAGATTCGGTTGGGTATTTTTCTTGGGATTTAAAGATGATACTTTTGATCTATTCATGATCTTATAATAGCACTTGAAAACCAATTGAGACTCAAGGTTAGAGGCTTTAGATGTGATAATGGGATGAATTCAAGAACAAGCTTATGGATGAATTTTGTGCCAACAAAGGGATCAAGAGGGAGTTCGACATTGCAAGAACACCACAATGAATGGTGTTGGAGAGAGAAAGAATAGAACTTTGATTGAAGCGGCTAGAACAATGCTTGCATTCACAACTACCTATTCAATTAAAATTTGAAGTCAAAAGTCTTGCTTGCTATGTGCTTCACAGTATCGATCACCAAACCTTAGATGAAGACACCTTATGAGTTCTTGATGGGAAACAAACCCAACATTCGTTTTATGAAGCCTTTTGGATGCCTCTAACAATTCTAAATACAATTGATAATGCAGGAAAGTTTGATGGCAAGTCAGAAGAAGGATATCTATTAGGATATTGTACCAACAGTAAGGGATTTAGAGTGTACAATAGAGTCACCAAGAAGGTTCAAGATTGTCTTCATGTTGAATTTTTGGAAGATCAAGAATATCAGAAGGGTAAAGGTCCTGATTGAATGTTTGATCTTGAGGTTTTGACTCCTTCTATGAACTATGTACCTGTTAGAGAAGAAAATCAACCTGTATGTGGAAAAGTAGAAGGGGGGTTGAATAGTTTTACCAATTTAAAAATTCCTTTTAAATATTTAGATCGACTTATGTCAATCTATTTGATTGTTTATGTTGGACGTTTATAGATAGATATATAAACGTGTAATGAAATATAAAGAGTAAGAAGCACATCACCACGACACAAGTTATTTATAGTGGTTCGGCTACAAGGACACCTTCCTTGCCCTACTCCACTCCCCGAGTCACCTACTCGAGAGTTCGTAAGCACTACACCAACTCCTTATGGCGGAGAAGCCTTCCACAACGTAAGCAACCTTTTTCGGTACAAAGCTAAATACCGGTTCCTTCACACCAAGGCGAACCACACCTAACACAACGTCACCTACCCTTTATACGGTGCTAGGCTAACCACGAGTTCTTTCACACCAAGGAGAACTAATCCTATCTGGCGTCGCCTACCCTTTATTAGGTACTAGGCTAAGCACCTAGTTCCATTACTATGGAGGAACTACTACCCTTCACGACACAACACCTAATCTCAAGGAGATCTACTCCTTGTTACAACACCATCAAGGATATCACCATCCTTGTAAATAAACAAATACTTATATGTATAACGATGCACCTCATCGATAATACGACCTAGGCATTCTTCCCAAATGCTACTTGATTTAATTCTTCGACATCCCTCACTAATGCCTTTGATACAACGCTTGGCACCCTTCACTAATGCCTTCGTCTTGACACCATTAGCATTCTTCAATAATGCTTAGACACGGATGATGAACATCTTTCACTAATGCTTTCATCTTGACACATTCGGCATTCTTCACTAATGCCTTCAACCCAACATCTATGGAGAAAGGAAGAACTATCAACAAGAGTACCTTAGTTGCCTTGATGATGAAGAAGCTTGGCAACTCATGGACTTGAGCTTGCACGTCTTCAAGAAGTGGTGATCTCTCCTTTAAGAGGAACCTAGAAGATCACACAAAAACAAAAGACAAACTACATAGATCACTTGGATCTGAGGTTAGAGGGTTAGAATACTTGGGGAAAGTATGTGTGTTAAGTGATGCATAGAAAGGAAGAAATGGCTCTCTATTTATAGAGAAAATTCTCTAATGTTCCCCGGATCCCATGGATCCCTTCCACTTGGGATCCGGCTAGCACAAAGCCAGGGATCCGTGGAACGCTCCTCTTTGCCCATGGGTATTTTTGGTTATGGGTCATGGGTCATGGGTTATGGGTTGATCCATGGTTTTCTTTCTAGATACAATGAACTTGGTTAAGTGGTATATATAAAACCATAGGTTATGGGTCAATACCATTTGCTAGTTTTACCCATTTTAGTATTTACATGTTTTTACCCATTTTAGTATATACATGTTTTACCCATTTTAGTATACTTAGTTTAAGTATGTGCTAACCCAATATGTAAACATTAGTTGTTGTACATATATATCTAAATCATAAAATCACTTAAACTTGTTTTAGTGTTTTATCTTAACGTAAGTGTGTTAGGAAACTATTAACTCAAACTATTTACGTACTCTATTTGTTTCGTTAAAATGATTTTACGTTTGTTATCGACAAAACATTAGAAGATCGTAAAATAAAATAAACATTTTACGGCTTATTTGTATTAACAATCTCCCTTTTTGTTGATGACAAAACATAAAATTATTTTAAGGAAAAGCTAAAATTGTAAAGTTTGAATTTGTAGTTTTACTTTCTTCTCCCCTTTTGTCGAAACAAAAGTGTTAAAAGGAACTAACACAATTTTTATAAGAAAAGTTATGTAAAATGTAAAGAGAGCAAGTGGCGGGAATGGTACTCGTCTTAACTCCCCTCGAGCGAGTCCATCCCTTTGAAAGGACGTCAAGGACATGGCGTAAAATAAACTAATTGAGTTTGCAATTAAGTTTGCAAATGGTTAAATCTAAGTAATGAAAACGTGCTCCCCATGAAGATTGCAAAGATGCAATGGGGTATCATGAAGTATAATCAAAAACGGTTTAATGTTGTAAATGTTTTTGCAATATCGTTTGACACAAAGCTCCCCTAGCTTTATGGTGTCAAAATCTAAATATGCTAATTTGAAAATCTACAAAGTAAAGGTTAGAAAACAAGAGTATAATGCATAAATTCCGGCAAGTAAAGCTCAGGTTAGTAGAAATTTGTGC
Organism: Chrysanthemum lavandulifolium; assembly: GCA_022545495.1. Taxonomy (NCBI): domain Eukaryota; kingdom Viridiplantae; phylum Streptophyta; class Magnoliopsida; order Asterales; family Asteraceae; genus Chrysanthemum; species Chrysanthemum lavandulifolium. Next base: position 145,769,184 of record CM040241.1, on the reverse strand, counting down.
TTCTGATCCACGGATCCCACGGTTCCCTTCTTGGAGGGATCCGTCTAGGTATTTGGGAGGGATCCGGCTATCTGTTTGATAGTTTCTTCAGCAATGAGAATGTTCCATTCAATACTAATGAAGATGTGAAATAACAAGCACAATGCACTCAATAAATATAGCATATAGATATTCATTCAATTAAAACAAGAGATAATTGAACAAATCTCTAAAACAAGAGAATGAACTAGCCAAACAAGTGCTACTAATGCTGATGAGTTTACCCCAAACTTAAGATTCAACTAAAAGCTTAATGATGATCAAGGATGAGAAAAGTTTCCTAAACGTTCTAGGTTTGAGCTTGTGACTATGATGCTCATTGTAGTTTAGGCTTGTTGACCTCTTCGAAACGTTCGAGGAGGTGATGAAACATGAAACGTTGCTCTTCACGTAGTTCATGTATTAATCTTTCAACGTGTTTACAATGATAGCAATCCTTGTCATGGTTTTGAGTTTCTTGAAGTGAAAGTTCAAGTAAAGTGGGTTGAGGATCTTCAAATGAAGGAGGATTTGGTAGAGGCTCATTAAGTGGTGGTTCTACAATGTTTGAGGGTAGAGGTAAAGAAGCATCAACTTCCATTTGGTCGGGTGGTTGCCTTTGATGTCTTCTCATAATCCAAAATGGACTATTTGGAGGAATGATAGAGTTTGCTTTTGGAGCAAGTGTTGATTCAACACTTTGATTTTGTTGCTCAATCTTTTCAAGTGAATTAGTTGGCAATGGTGAAAGATGAGATGGCCAAGAGGGTAAATCTTCTACATTGTGAGATTGTGGAGATGATTGTGAGGTGGCTTTAGGCACTAATGATGTTGGTTGAGTTAGGGTTTGTTTGGTATAGTAAAATTTGGTGAACAAAATCCTAGTGGGAATATTCTTCTTGGGGATTAGTTTGATTGGTTTCCTTGGTGTAGAGGAAATCCTAGCATTGGTGGACTTAACCGGAGATGATTCGGTTGAGGAAACTTCGTGTATGATTCTAGCAAGTTTCTTGGGTGGTTCTTGGGTGGATGAGTTAGCACTAGGAGCCTTTCTCATGATGAAATGACTAAAGGAGATGGTTGCAATTGCTGATAATTGTGTTTGTGTTGGATGACTAAAGTGTTCTTAGCAATATGGCTTATAAAGGGAAGAACTTGGCAATTGCATTTAAGACTTAATCCATTAATGTTCTTGGAAATGTGATGATTAACATGCACAAGGTTGTGATTTAGAGTTTCACTGATCTAGGAACTCATTTAAGATGAGATGGAGTGTTTGAGTTAGGAAGATGAGTTGAAATGATTTTTTTAGCAATGTTTGACATAAACTGTCACCCTGATCCCACGGTTCCCTCCTTGGAAGGATCCGGCTAGGCTAATCCTAAGGATCCGGCTCTCAGCAGTTATGACAGGTTTGAAATGAGGTTTCTAGGAGCTAAAGCCTATCTCATTTTGAATGTTTCGATTCTTCAAGTGTTTTAAGATGAAAGGGTACTTGAATGATCAAAGGTAATAAGTGTTATAGCAAATGATTGCTTCTTATGGAAGGAAGATGGGACAAGATGACTACCGATGGATGTCGAGGATAAGCGATGAGTGTCTAAATACTCGTCATTTTGTACAAAATAAGCGCAAAATCATCGAAAACACTCGAAACACATCAAAATGATCAAAATATCACAAATCGGTGTTTTATGTGTTTTAAATGCAAAATATCAAAATCGGATGAAAAACATATCAAAATTGCAAAAATTGCGGTTTTAGTCCCCAACTTTCAAAGTTGTCAAAAGCAGATCCACAGCACATAATTTCAAAGAAAAGTCACCAAAGGTCCTTTTGTAATCATAAATTATCATATTTAGTCCTTTGGTGAAAAATCTAAAAGTTTTGAGAAATTACAGTTTTGGTCCCTGGGCTTTTAAATTGGTCAAAATTAATCCTTGGAGTTTCAAAAATGTCAAAATTAGCCCTTGGATTATTAAAGTTTGGCAAGACCAACCCTTTGACTCAATCTTCATAATTTACATGTTTGGTCCTTGGATTTCAAATATTACACAAATGGTCCTTGTGTTATTTCTTTCATGAACCAAACGGACCTTATATAATACTCGAAGCCCAAACATTAACCCTTTGGCCCAAACCTTTTACAGTCCAATTCCATGACCGAACCCCATTACGGTTTAAAATAAGAAAACCCGCCCCAGTGCACTGTCTTCCCAGACATGTATATACTGCTACCCCTCCTCGAAGCCACCTACCGGTTCACTATCACTCAACTTGTCTCCCCACCTCACCTAACATCCCACAAATAAATGCATCCTCTTTCCTGTCCAAGATATGGAAACCAATTTTCCCGCCAAAACAATGGAGGCCAAGATCTCATCCTATGGCCTCAAACACAGGTGGGATATGTTCGAGAGGAAAGAAAGCATAGGGAGCTATAAAAGGAAGGGAAGAAAGAAGAAGAAGTAGTTAGCTAGTTTTAGTTTTCAAGTTTTACCTTAATGTCGTTTTTTTTTAGTTAATGTGTTAGCTTTAATCAAAACATTGTAATTTCGGTTTGTTGGTATCACACTAAGGAGAAACATTATTGTATTGTGATTTTGAGTATCAATTTTAAAGTTTAATCAAAGTTCAAGTTTATTGTTCTTTGTCCCATTTGCGGTTTCAAATTCTAAGTCAAAGCTTCTAATAAGCTCATGGTTAAAATCAAATAAGCTTATTTAAGCTTATTACAATCTTTGGTGTGATTGCTTTACGGTTTAAGCCGTTTGGTAACATAGTCAACGAAAGTCAACTTGAGCTTCATTGGGTTGTGGAAATGATGCAGAGCTTGGATTTGGATTGACATTGGGTTGTTTCTTGGATTAGATTAGTATAGTGGTACTTGTGTTTCATGGCAATCCACTGTGGATAGGACCTCTTGTAAGTCAGTTTTCGTAGTTAATACATAATCTATATCTGTGTTTAATTACAGTTCTTACTTGCTTATTTAGTGTTGATTAAGATATTTGAACTTAGTGTGATCAAGAAAACAAGCAACTCAGAGTTTAATTAAGTTTTCATTTGCTTACTAGTTATTATAGGGGTGTTTGGAGTGCGCTATAAATCGTGATTAGAGTCAAGCTTAGGATAAGTTAAGTTGCATTAGACTATTTCACCGCACTAAGCCATTATCATCATGATTTTGCACCTAGAGTTTCAAAAGTCAAATTTCCTTTTAATCATCCTCATTGCTTGGTTAGTCGATCACGGTTTGATTTAGCTTGCATTTAAGTATAGGAAGTCATCACATAGCCTTTTCAGGTTGCATTACATCATAAAACATCATTATCGACCAAGCATTTGGGATCAAAAGTCAGTTTAGTCAAACATCACATCTATTTTCAAAAGTCAAGAGTCCCATAATCGGTCCCCGCCTCAAGAACTTGCGGATCATCCACAAGCTCATGAGAGCTTGTGAGTGGCTCATCTTAGGTTTACATGTACTTTGCTAGGTCTATTAGAGATTGCAATAATAAGTTTTAAGTTTCTAGCTTATTGAGTAGCTTATTTTTAAGTCGAGCTAGGATCGAGTAATGCCTGTCTTGAGCAATTAAAATTGCACAGTTTTGAGTGAAACTTGAGACTTAGCCTAACGTATAAGAGCCTTCCTTGGTCTCAATTTTGGTTTACTTGTCCCTTGCGGGTCTACTCTAGGATCCCACATCTGGATTTAGGTTTGTAGTTTATTCAAGACTTATTTTTAAATTGCAAGTAGAAGGTAAAGCTGTTTTAGGATTTAAGCGTGATTCTCACCAAAGGCTTGCTTTCGATTTCCATTAGTTTAGAGTAGCTTAATTAGGTTGCTTCATAGTGGTTTTAGTATAATATAGGTCCTGTGATCATTTGGTTCAACTATCGACTTCTAGCTTATTTTGAATTCTTATTTATAAGCCATTTCATTCTGAAACTAGATTCCTACACACAAGCCCTAGTTTTTATATTTTTCTCTGCTTTAGAATAATATTTTAGATTTTCCACGAAATTTTCATAATTTTTAGACCTTTGTTTAGTATTTTTCTTATTTAAATTCGGTTTTAATCATTTTAATTAGCTTTTATTTGCAATTAATTGAGAAAAAGTTCCAAAAAATAATTTTTCAATTTTCTTAGGTTTAGATAAATATAAAAAGTTAAAAAGTAATTTTCCAGATTTTCATAGTTCATTTTGTAATTTTAGTAATTTAATTAGTTTTTAATAGTTTAGAATTCATAAAAAGTAGAAAATAATCGAGAAAAATACAAAAATAGTTTTGAAAATTCTATTTTGATATATTAGACTTTTCAATTCATAATTTTATTTTTCTAGCTTTATTTCCTATTTTCTTGTATTTTAGGTAATTATTAAATAGTTAAAAATAGTTTTTAATTAATAATAATTAGATAATTAGTTATAAAAATAGTTTTCTTTTTCTATAAATTTTCTTTTATCATTAGGATTGTAAAAATGTATTTTTCATATTTTTAGGACTTTTATTTCTTAGATTTCACTTTTTATTTTGTGCGTTTACGTAATTTTTATTTAAACGTAAGTTTTTAGTTTTAAGTTTTAAACGTTCATCACTTTAAATATAGTGATAGCGTTTATTTAATAGTTTTTATCTTTTAAATTTTCTTTAATTTGAATTCAACCCTTTGTAGTTTATGTACTCCTTCTGTAGTTATAATCATTCCAAATCCTTTTCCCGTTCAAATCTCGCGATCACTATACGTTTGATAATCCATTGCATAGCTCGCTGGGACATAACGACCCGGGGAGACTCTATACTCCTCAGATCTTCATTGCATTCGTGCTTAGGCAGTTTTAAGCTTGTTACGGTCTGCCATTCACAAGTGGCAGGCTTGTGTGATTTAGCTTGACTGTCTGGCACGCATCAATAACACTAAGAGTTATGGAGGTGTCAAGTCATAATAAATGATCCTAGTGATCAGATTTAAGCTTGAGGTGATATTAGGAAAAATTCTTAAAAATCACAAGAATTGAAAAACTAATTTTTGTCTTACTTTGAGATAGAAATGACTAGAAGCAATTTCCTAAAAATGTTTAATTTGTCCTCTTTAAGTGTTTTGAGAGATGAGAAATAGTTTGTGAGTAGTTGAAGCAGAAATATGGTGAGTTTAGATGTGTTGATAAAATTAGACTAAGATCTTAAGTAAGCCTTTAGTGAGTCTAAGCCTTTCTCATCCTTGAAGTGGACTTAGTTGGGTTCTAAAATCATATGCTTAGCTAATGTGATGTTATCTAGAAAGCTATCTTGATGTAAGGAATGATGTATTGCTGATCTGATGTCACGGTTCCCTCAATGGAGGGATCCGGCTAGGCTAATCCTTGGGATCCGGCATCTGCAGATCAGAATCTACACAGAAATGATGTGCAGATTTTGCACACTAATAAATCTATAAGTAAAGCAATAGGAACAAGCATGTCATCATAAAACACCTCTTATAAAAGTATGATAAAGTAACAATATCCAAATTTCCATAAACCAAAAGAACTAACACGTAATCATAAAATAAACGAAAATAAGCACAGTCCTATTGTCTCTTTCGTCAATCCTTTCTTTTCCTTTTTGACGGCTTAGTGAGGTTGTAGCGAGTTTTGAATCATGCCCCTCAATTGTTTAAATTCGGTCTCATTTGGAATGGTGGAAGTTGTTCGTGGTATTCAAGAATTTCTAATTTGATGTTGGTTCTGGTCGACATCTTCCTCATCTTCATCTTCTTCTTCACCGCCGAGGAGTCCGAGAGAGCTTTAGGTTTCTTTCCATTGACCTTGAAGCGTTTAGAGGTATTTTGGTAAGAGGTACCATTACATGATTGGCAAGGAAATGATCATTGTTGATAGGGGATGGTTGCAATGCACTAACATACTTACAAAGTCGTGTTAGGATCATACCATAAGGAAGTACCATGTTGGAAGCTTTTAATACTGACCATTCTCCTTACCATGTAATAGGCGAGATTAAATGGCTTTTGGTGGATAAGACAATAGATCATTTGCACAAGACATGCGTTTGGATGATCTTTGTTTCAACTAGACTTATTACGTTTTCCTAAGGATTTCTTCCCATTTTTAAACATGGGATGGATTTGAAAAGTTCCATTTGAAAGGGATTACGGTGAATGAGCTTCTTGTTTCGGTCGAAGCGGGATTGGTCGGCTCTTATTTTGAAAATGGTGTCTCGGATGGTTTCGGGTTCATCAAGAGGAGTATGGTACATTGGTTTAGGATCGAGTGCAAGGTTTTGAGTGTTAATTGCCCAATCTTGAGAGTACATACAAATTCCTTCACAAGGAATGCGAAGAATTTGAGCAAAGGTGTTGAGAGGAAGAGTGAAGTTTTGTTTATTGATGATGAAAGCGATTGAAATGCTATCATCGGCGTTTGAATGATCCTAATGCTTCTATAAAATTCAAAGATAAAGACCGGACAAATTTGTTCATCAATGTCAAGAAGACAATCAAAATTGATTGCCGAAGACTTGGCGAATGTCGGTATCTTCAAGGAAACATTCCTTGATTACACGATCTTCATGGATAAGTCGTTTTCGAGCTTTTGAAGACCTTGCGGTTGATTTTTGAGAGTTCCTCATTACGATAATAATGAGTAAGGTAGTGAACGGTATCATGATGATCTTGTTGAGTAGCTTTGGGCATGGTTGGTCCTAAAACACAAAATTTTCAATTAGGTAAAATTAGTTGTGGTGGGTTTATGGTTTTGATTTGTATTAACAATGTTGTGAACACAATGTGATCTTAGTTATGTTAAAAGCCCTTTTCATGATTAATTTTAAAACCCTAATTAAAATAATTGATTAGAGATTTGTGAAACCATAAACCCTAGAATTAGGATGATGAGAATTAGAACAAGTTAATGTAACTACTTACAATGGTGTTCTAGGAAGCAATACTTGAGATAATGGAATCCAATGAGGATGAAATCAGTGGTGTATTCGTTTTTGTGTTATGTGAGTAGAGGGAAAAGATCAACGGTTAATTTTTGAAAGCGTATAACTGAGTTCTGTTCCACGGTTCCCCCGGATCCTTTGTATTTAGGATCCGGCTAGTACAACTAGAGGGATCCGCTCTCGTGGACGAGAAAAGGAGTTGTTTGGCATTATTTTTGTAGTTGGCTTATAAATTAGCTTGCTAAAAACTAGTTCGGAGGTATTAGATGAAGATTGTTTTTGAATGACGACTTTTGATGAATTACATATCGAGGGGGTTCATATGTGATGACGGCGTTAGTTTGATGAATCAAAAAAGAATATCATTCCCGATGTTGAAAAAGACGGAAAGGTGACGAAAGAGACTTCTAATGATGTTAGTGATTAATAAACAAAGAGAACTTATGAAAATAAATGGAACTCATGTAACCTATCTAATAAAAAGTAAAACATACCTCTATGCTTCTTGGTTTGGCATAATACCAAAAATACTTCATGAGCTTTTAAAGTAATCCTTTGTACTTGGTATACGTAAGTTGTAATTAATTTTTAGATCCTTCCTTGAATGTTGACTTCATTATTCTTTGAATGAAGATTTTGGAGAGATTCTAGCATGAAGATTTCTTAAGAGCAAAAGTTGTTAGAATCATCTATCAATGTCCAACAAAATGATTTAAAAGAAAATATGACCAACAAAAAAAATCCTTCTTTGTAGTTTTCAAACATACACGGATCGTATCAAGTCTTTAAAGTAAAACATACTTTAAGAAACTTGGTAATGAAGCTCTGATACCAATTGTGGAAAACTAGAAGGGGGGGTTGAATAGTTTTACCAATTTAAAACTTCCTTTTAAATATTTAGATCGACTTATGTCAATATATTTGATTGTTTATGTTGGACGTTGATAGATAGATATATAAACGTGTAATGAAATATAAAGAGTAAGAAGCACATCACCACGACACAAGTTATTTATAGTGGTTCGGCTACAAGGACACCTTCCTTGCCCTACTCCACTCCCGAGTCACCTACTCGAGAGTTCGTAAGCACTACACCAACTCCTTATGGCGGAGAAGCCTTCACAACGTCGCTTAACCTTTTTACTGTACATGACTAAATACCGAGTTCCTTCACACCAAGGCGAACCACACCTAACACAACGTCGCCTACCCTTTATACGGTGCTAGGCTAACCACCGAGTTCTTTCACACCAAGGAGAACTAATCCTATCACAACGTCGCCTACCCTTTATTAGGTACTAGGCTAAGCACCTAGTTCCATTACTATGGAGGAACTACTACCCTTCACGACACAACACCTAATCTCAAGGAGATCTACTCCTTGTTACAACACCATCAAGGATATCACCATCCTTGTAAATAAACAAATACTTATATGTATAACGATGCACCTCATCGATTATACGACCTAGGCATTCTTCCCAAATGCTACTTGATTTAATTCTTCGTTATCCCTCACTAATGCCTTTGACACAACGCTTGGCACCCTTCACTAATGCCTTCGTCTTGACACCTTTAGCATTCTTCAATAATGCTTAGACACGGATGATGAACATCTTTCACTAATGCTTTAATCTTGACACTTTCGGCATTCTTCACTAATGCCTTCAACCCAACATCTATGGAGAAAGGAAGAACTATCAACAAGAGAACCTTAGTTGTCTTGATGATGACTAAGCTTAACAACTCATGGACTTGAGCTTGCGTCTTCAAGTGGTGATCTCTCCTTTAAGAGGAACCTAGAAGATCACACAAAACAAAATACAAACTACATAGATCACTTGGATCCGAGGTTAGAGGTTAGAATACTTGGGAAAGTATGTGTGTTAAGTGATGCATAGAAAGGAAGAAATGGCTCTCTATTTATAGAAAATTCTCTCTTGTTCCCGGATCCACGGATCCTTCCACTTAGGATCCCGCTAGCACAAAGCCGGGGATCCGTGGGAACTCCTCTTTGCCCATGGGTATTTTTGGTTATGGGTCATGGGTCATGGGTTATGGGTTGATCCATGGTTTTCTTTCTAGATACAATGAACTTGGTTAAGTGGTATATATAAAACCATGGGTTATGGGTCAATAACATTTGCTAGTTTTTACCCATTTTAGTATTTACATGTTTTTACCCATTTTAGTATATACATGTTTTTACCCATTTTAGTATATACATGTTTTTACCCATTTTAGTATACTTAGTTTAAGTATGTGCTAACCCAATATGTAAACATTAGTTGTTGTACATATATATCTAAATCATAAAATCACTTAAACTTGTTTTAGTGTTTTTTGCGAAAACGTAAGTGTGTTAGGAAACTATTAACTCAAACTATTTGCGTACTCTATTTGTTTCGTTAAAATGATTTTACGTTTGTTATCGACAAAACATTAGAAGATCGTAAAATAAAAATAAACGTTTTTACGGCTTATTTGTATTAACACTGTACACAATGGAGAAGATTTACAGTATGTTGCTCATGGAGTCCATATTAGACCTGATGATGTTCCTGATGAAGAACCCATACCTGTTGAACCAAAGAAAAGTACTGATGAACCAAAATCCTCATTGTCTGCTGAGGATCAAGCTATTCAAGAGGAACTTAATCAGATGCTTTTTCAAGATGAAGTAGCACATTCTTATAATGATGATCAAAGAAGAGCTTAAGAAGAAGCAAAGAAAAGAACAAGGCTGCGAGTTCTATCACGATACTTTGGGTGACAAGATTTTCGATCAAAGCATCTTCTTGCACTGTGACAACACTTTGGATGATTTGGATGATCCTACCATGCACGGCTTAGAAGATCTTGATGATGAGTTTGAAGATGAAGGTATTTTCTCGATTCCAATGAAGATGTTGATTTCACTAATTTGGGTGATAATTATGAAGTTCCACGAGACTCTATCTTTAAAATTCATAAAGATCATCCTCTTGGTCAAATCATTGGACCTTCTACTCATGGAGTGCTCACAAGAACCAAAGCTAAGGGTTTTCTACACCTCATAATGCTTTACTTAGCTTTGTCTATAAGCGAGCAATTTGAATCATAAGGATCATCAAACATGTCATTTACTTGTTTTATCTCTCAAGAAGAGCCCAAGAATATTGCTCAAGCATTAACTAAAGAGAGTTGGGTTGAATCTATGCAAGAAGAACTTCTTCAATTCAAACTTCAAGAAGTTTGGAGTGCGTGTGATCTACCAGATGGAAAGAAAGTCATTGGTACAATATGGGTTTTCAGAGTCAAGAGAGATGAAAGAGGAAATGTCATCAAGAACAAGGCACGGTTAGTTGCACAAGGATATCGACAAGAAGAAGGAGTAGATTATGATGAAGTATTTGCTCCTGTAGCAAGGATTGAAGCAATTCGAATTTTCCTTGCTTTTGCATCATATATGGGATTTCAGGTTTATCAAATGGATGTCAAGAGTGCCTTTCTCTATGGCAAAATTACAGAGGAAGTTTATGTTAAACAGCCTCCTGGTTTTGAAGATCCTACACATCCAACCAAAGTCTATAAAGTTGTTAAGGCTCTTTATGGCTTACATCAAGCACCTAGAGCTTGGTATGAAAGGCTCTCTACTTTTTTATTGCAACATGGTTACAGAAGAGGAGCTATTGACAAGACTTTGTTCATTAAAAGAGATAAGAAGGATATCATGCTAGTACAAGTTTATGTAGATGATATCATATTTGAAGCTACAAAACAATCTAATGGTCAAGGAGTTTGAGAAGTCGATGCGAATGAATTTCAAATGAGTTCATGGGTGAGTTAACTTTCTTTTGGGACTTCAGTTAAGCGGTCAAAGGAGGAATTTTCATAAGTCAAGACAAGTATGTATCTGACATACTTAAGAAGTTCAATTTTGATGCTATGAAGCCAGTTACTACACCTATTAAATCTATCAACTCATTGGGCAAGGATGAAGATGGACAATGATATGTGTCTAAATACACATATATTTGTATTATATAAACCCACAAAAACAACCAAAAACACACAAATGACTCTCAAAATGTTATAAATATCATTTAAAGGTGTTTTATGTGATTCGGTACAAAGATTGAAAAACAAGTGAAAATGATCAATTTCACAACAATTGTCGTTTTCGGTCCACGAGTTACACAAATTGTCAAAACTAGTCCACGAAGTTTCAAAATGAAATAAAAGTCAACTTAAGTCCTTGGGAAATCAAAATGTTCACAAAACACCCCGGATAAAAGTTTACACAAAATGGCAATTTTACCCTCGAGTTACAAAATTGGCAAAAATGGTCCCTGGGTATTCAAAACTTGGAATTTTACAAATAATACCCTTGTACTATGCATGATTTAACAAATGGAACAATTTGATAACTTTTGGGAAATTACAAAACAAGTCCCTCAAAATCCAAATTTACATTTTAGGTCCTTTAAAGTTTTAAATATAAACAAAATACAACAGGGTCCTTGTTTTATCAAAGTATGGCAGTTTTGGTCCTTGTGAGAGCATTGGAAAAAGTTCAATATCAGTCCCTCATGTTTGGCAGTTGTACACTTTTGGTCCTTATATTCATACTTAACCAAACGGATCCCTTATTATACCAAGTCCAAAACCAAATCCAAGGCCCAAACCCAGCCTTTGGCCCAAACCCTTTACCCGTTTAATATTTAAGCTGTGGTCAACGAAAGTCAAATGGAGAAGAAAACCGCCAACCACTGTTCCTCTCCTCTCCCACCTCTGATTTCCCAAAACCAGTCTTGGTTTTCCCTCATTTTCAACCCCTCCTCACTATCCATTCCCTTTGTCCCTCCACTCTACATACACCCAAAACCCATTAATTGATTGATACCAACTCAAACACGCTAATGAGACTTTTGGCGCCAAAATGACATATGGCACTTTTGACCAATCCAAAGGTGGAAGGTGGTGGGAAACAATCAGGGAAGTGAGAGAAGCTGTTTGGGTATAAAAGAAAGAAGAAAAGCAGAGGAACAAGCACTTTGGCCTTAAGCCTTAGTCACGTAGTCATAGTTTTTATTGCTTTCTTAGTTTAAATGTCTTTTAAATCTTTCAAATGTTGTAATTTACTTTAAATTAGTGTAATGGAACTCTTCTTTCAGTTTAATTTCAAGTTTTATTTCAGTTTCAAGATTTGCTTAATTTCCTTTAATTTTAAAGTCATTTTAAATTCATGTTATGTAGTTGTTTTTTATGGACTCCTTAAGCCACATAAGCTCCTGACAAAAGCTTTTAAGCTTTTAGAGACATTAAAACATGCTTGGTCTTTTAAAATAGAAAATGCAAAAAAAAAAAAAATAGATAAAATAGGAAAATAATCAAAAATCAGATTTATGAAGAAGGTGATGAAGCAGGGTTGGATTTGGAATGCTATGGGGTATTAGGAGCTTAATAGGAAGCTATTGGGTGTAACCTTGTCCTTGGTTTCTATGTCTCAATCCACTTTCTCATTTGTAAGCATTTCTCTAATTTTTGCAATTTACTGTTTCAATGTTTTATTTACCTTAATTTCCATGTTTCTGTGTTTATTAGTTGTTATTAAGTGTTTTCATAGTTTAATATTATATGTTCATGTTTGGTATTTCAAAGTTGCTAAGATTTCATTTTTCAACGTATTAATGGATCATGAGTAATTTTATGTATTGTTGTTTAAATTGTTGTTTATCTGTCTATTTTGTCTTGTTATATGTTATTATAGCGTCTGAAATCAGTGTTATGGTTTAAATTTGTGGTTTGCCTTGAAAATCTTCAAAACAGTCATGATATATGGTGTTTGGTTAACTGTGTTTTAGGGAGTGTTTGTTGTTACTTTTGGTTGTTTTGTGTTCACTTTAGTCATATTAACTCACTGCAACAAGAAAAACCAATCTTCATTTGTGGGAAAGTCAAAATCTCTTTTGATCATTTCTTGGTTGCTCACTGTTGGAATTTGATTATCCAAGATCATGATTTTGTGTTTAAAAGTTGTTAATCTTGCTCAAGTCAGTCTTAGTTCACTTTATAACATCATAATCAGTGTTTAAGATCAGTTTAAATCTCATTTTGGTCAACTTTTAGTTTTTCTTCAAAAGTCAAATTTTTATTTAGGTCGTTTTGAATAAAATATATCTTTTAGTGTGAGTTTAATCATGTGTTTTAGCTTAAAAGCTCTTAGGTTATTAAAGTTTGGTTGCTATAAAAAATACAAAATATTAGTTCTCTGTAAATCGCCTTTTTAAGTGCTTAATGATTGGCTTATTTTGGTACCTAGTCCGAAAGCGATTGCCACGTGCACGATTTGGTAACAGTTCACAAGCTCTCATAGAGCTTATTAGTTAACTTCAAATTGTGTATTTTGGCTTTTGAGAAGCTCACCTAGCTAACTCAAGGTACCAAGTGTTTGTTTGCCATTTTAGCTTATTTAGTTAGGTTGCTTGTAGCTTTTAATTACGTCCAATTGTTTAAGTTAACCAATTAAGTCGGTGTTTTCCGACTTTTCTAAAGCTTCTCACAAGCTCATTAGCATAATCCAATCTTTGCATTTTAGCTTTTGGAAAGCTTAACGGTTATCTTGTTAACTCTAGTTCTCATTTTCAATTTGTAGCTTATCTTAGTGCTTAATTTTTAGCTTTAAGGTGCCTAGTGATTTTAAAGGGTGTCTTGTGTAACTGTGGTGTCTTGTGTTTATTTATAGCTTATTCGATGCTTATTAGTAGTCATTGTGCTTATTCATGTTCAAGTGTGCTTATAAACATTAGTTTAGCTTATTCTCATTTACCTTGTGCTTATTAATTAGCTTATAAGTATTTTAGTTCAAGCTTAGTTCTTATTCATTTTCTAAAAAGCTTCTTGTTGAGATCTTAGCTTATTTCGTGCTTATTGGTCATTTTGTAAAAGTCATAGTTATTAAAAGTGCTTAGTTTCTTGTGTTTAATTGTTTGCAAAAGAAAATTTCAAAATAAAATGTTTTGTAAAAGGGGTGGCGAGGCTCGAACACGAGACCTCCCCTTATGAAGGTGATAAAGTGTACACGGATACCATGCGCCTTGGGACTTGTCTTGGTTGAATCTTGCACTATCTATCTCTTATATACATATTGCCCATTTTAGCTTATTAGGTGTTTTAGCTTATTTGTAGCTTATTCATAGCGACTTTTTCCGTTTTCTATTTTTCTTAAATATGTAATAGTATAAAGTATTTTCTGTAAAAGTTTCAGATTTTTCTCATTAGTTTTAATATTTTTAATCATTTAATTAGTGTAAAATCTTATTTAATTCATAATAAAAAATATAAAAGTCAAAAAAATATAAATCTTTTTTCTAAAATTTTCTTTTGTCATATATTTTGTAAAAATATTATTTTTACACTTGTAGGCCTTTTATTTTATAAATTTTACGTTTTGTCTTGCGCTCCAGCGTAATTTTTATACATAACGCTCGTTTTCATTTTAAGTAACGTTTTTAGATAATTTGAGTTTACGTTTTAGTTATAATAGTTTATTTAAGTTCTTTTGTTTTATCTATCACTAAAACAACATTGTAAAAACAGTGATAGCGTTTATTTAATATTTCTTATCTTTTTAATTTTCTTAATTTGCATTTAAGTCGCTTTAATTTATAACCTTTTTCTTTAGTGTAATTATCCTATCCAATTCCTTTCTGATCGCTATCATTAGTGATCATTCTATCGTCTGAATCAGTGTTTGCACACCATTGAGTCTCCGTGGGACATAACGACCCGGGAATTCACTATATTCTCTGATCTTCTTTGCATTTGTGTTTAAGCTGTTTTAAGTCTGTTTGACTTGACGGTTTGGCACGAACCAAATTTTTGGCGCCGCTGCCGGGGAGGCTTTAGCGTGTGTTGAACATTTTTCAGACCCATTCTTGCACATATTCCACCATTTTGTAAAAATTTTGTAAAGATAAAATATATCAAAAACAATATAAAATACAAAACATTTTTCCTTTGCACACAACTTGCCCGGTTTGATAAGTCCCCGGTTACAACATTTGGTTGTTGGTCATTTCTGATTCTTGAGCTCTGTCGGACCAGATTCCTTTCGAGGCGGTTGTTAGGAATTTCTTTTGTACATATATATATAAACCTTAATAATACAAAAATATTTTCCACTTCTTTTATAAAATCAAAATCAAAAGATTCTTCTCGCCTTTTAAGGTTTCTTTCTAAGATTCTTAGACTCATCTTAGTGATGATTATTCATAATTCGTGAGTGGCAATCCCACCAATTTCTCACCCATTCTTTGGTGGCAATCCCACTCGGTTTCCCATGAACAATTTAATTCGGGTCAAGTCAAGCTAGTGACTTGGTTATCAAAAAAAAGCCACACAATATGGGTTTCACCCATATTTCATCTTTTCCCTTTCTACCACCTAGTGTGGGGTAATAACCCACTGTTGTATATATAAAACTTTGAAAATTGTAAATCTGAAAAAATAAAATAATTGTTGTGTTACCCCACTTAGTTTTGAATATTGAGGACAATATTCATTTCTAAGTATGGGGGGAAATTCTGGCGAATTTGATCATAAATGTACCCTTTTAGTCCCTTTTTCCCCCAAAATGGCCAAATTTTAAAAAAAAAATTTTAGTGGAAGTACTATGTATTAAACACAACAAATGGTAATCAGTCCACCATGTTTGATAAACAAAGGATTGGCTAATCCAGGAGCAAACGGCTCTTGGTAAAGATATCTCAAATCCGTTAATGGCTTGCAATTTGCCCAAAATTGTATGGTTTTCAACTCACCATATCCTAAAAAGTGAAGAGTTGGCTAGCCCGCAAGGTTATGGCTTGTGGTAAAGGCAGTGGAAAAACCATAATTGGTAATCAGCTCACCAAAGATAATATTGATAATTTATCTAAGAGTTGGCTAGTCCAGAAGGGTACGGCTTCTGGTAAAGACGAATCAAATCCGTTTACAGCTTATGATTTGCTCAAAATCATTTGGTTATCGATGTACCAAGGTTCTTACTTGAACTGAAACATTTGGCTACTCCGAGTGATGGCTTTTGGTAAAGAGTTTTCAAATCCATTAAAATCTCAAATCATTGCTAGGACTAGCAATATCTCGATGTGGGGATTTGATATGTGTCTAAATACACATATATTTGTATTATATAAACCCAAAAACAACCAAAACACACAAATGACTCTCAAAATGTTATAAATATCATTTAAAGGTGTTTTATGTGATTCGGTACAAAAGATTGAAAAACAAGTGAAAATGATCAATTTCACAACAATTGTCGTTTTAGGTCCACGAGTTACACAAATTGTCAAAACTAGTCCACAAGTTTCAAAATGAAATAAAAGTCAACTTAAGTCCTTGGGAAATCAAAAATGTTCACAAAACACCCTGGATAAAAGTTTACACAAATGGCAATTTTACCCTCGAGTTACAAAATTGGCAAAATGGTCCTGGTATTCAAAACTTGGAATTTTACAAATAATACCCTTGTACTATGCATGATTTAACAAATGGAACAATTTGATAACTTTTGGGAAATTACAAAACAAGTCCTCAAAATCCAAAATTACATTTTAGGTCCTTTAAAGTTTTAAATATAAACAAAATACAACAGGTCCTTGTTTTATCAAAGTATGGCGTTTTGGTCCTTGTGAGAGCATTGGAAAAGTTCAATATCAGTCCCTCATGTTTGGCAGTTGTACACTTTTGGTCCTTATATTCATACTTAACCAAACGGATCCCTTATTATACCAAGTCCAAAACCAAATCCAAGGCCCAAACCCAGCCTTTGGCCCAAACCCTTTACCGTTTAATATTTAAGTGTGGTCAACGAAAGTCAAATGGAGAAGAAAACCGCCAACCACCTTCCTCTCTCTCCCACCTCTGATTTCCCAAAACCAGTCTTGGTTTTCCCTCATTTTCAACCCCCCTCCTCACCTATCCATTCCCCTTTGTCCCCTCCACCTCTACATACACCCAAAACCCATTAATTGATTGATACCAACTCAAACCTGCTAATGAGACTTTTGGCGCCAAAATGACATATGGCACTTTTGACCAATCCAAAGGCTGGAAGGTGGTGGGAAACAATCAGGGAAGTGAGAGAAGGCATTTGGGTATAAAAGAAAGAAGAAAGCGGAGGAACAAGCACTTTTGGCCTTAAGCCTTAGTCACGTAGTCATAGTTTTTATTGCTTTCTTAGTTTAAATGTCTTTAAATCTTTCAAATGTTGTAATTTACTTTAAATTAGTGTAATGGAACTCTTCTTTCGGTTTAATTTCAAGTTTTATTTCGGTTCAAGATTTGCTTAATTTCCTTTAATTTTAAAGTCATTTTAAATTCATGTTATGTAGTTGTTTTTATGGACTCCTTAAGCCACATAAGCTCGACAAAAGCTTTTAAGCTTTTAGAGACATTAAAACATGCTTGGTCTTTTAAAATAGAAAATGAAAAAAAATAGATAAAATAGGAAAATAATCAAAATCGGTTATGAAGAAGGTGATGAAGCGAGGTTGGATTTGGAATGCTATGGGGTATTAGGAGCTTAATAGGAAGCTATTGGGTGTAACCTTGTCCTTGGTTTCTATGTCTCAATCCACTTTCTCATTTGTAAGCATTTCTCTAATTTTGCAATTCTTTGTTTCAATGTTTTATTTACCTTAATTTCCATGTTTCGTGTTTATTAGTTGTTATTAAGTGTTTTCATAGTTTAATATTATATGTTCATGTTTGGTATTTCAAAGTTGCTAAGATTTCATTTTTTCACTGTATTAATGGATCATGAGTAATTTTTATGTATTGTTGTTTAAATTGTTGTTTATCTGTCTATTTTGTCTTGTTATATGTTATTATAGCGTCTGAAATCAGTGTTATGGTTTAAATTTGTGGTTTGCCTTGAAAATCTTCAAAACAGTCATGATATATGGTGTTTGGTTAACTGTGTTTTAGGGAGTGTTTGTTGTTACTTTTGGTTGTTTTTTGTTCACTTTAGTCATATTAACTCACCGCAACAAGAAAACCGGTCTTCATTTGTGGGAAAGTCAAAATCTCTTTGATCATTTCTTGGTTGCTCCTTTGTTGGAATTTGATTATCCAAGATCATGATTTTGTGTTTAAAAGTTGTTAATCTTGCTCAAGTCAGTCTTAGTTCACTTTATAACATCATAATCAGTGTTTAAGATCAGTTTAAATCTCATTTTGGTCAACTTTTAGTTTTTCTTCAAAAGTCAAATTTTTATTTAGGTCGTTTTTGAATAAAATATATCTTTTTAGTGTGAGTTTAATACTGTGTTTTAGCTTAAAAGCTCTTAGGTTATTAAAGTTTGGTTGCTATAAAAAAATACAAAAATATTAGTTCTCTGTAAATCAGCTTTTTAAGTGCTTAATGATTGGCTTATTTTGGTACCTAGTCAAAGCGATTGCCACATACGCAGGTTTGGTAACTTAGTTCACAAGCTCTCATAGAGCTTATTAGTTAGCTTCAAATTGTGTATTTTGGCTTTTGAGAAGCTCACCTAGCTAACTTCAAGGTACCAAGTGTTTGTTTGCCATTTTAGCTTATTTAGTTAGGTTGCTTGTAGCTTTTAATTACATCCAATTGTTTAAGTTAACCAATTAAGTCGGTGTTTTCCGGCTTTTCTAAAGCTTCTCACAAGCTCATTAGCATAATCCAATCTTTGCATTTTAGCTTTTGGAAAGCTTAACGGTTATCTTGTTAACTCTAGTTCTCATTTTCAATTTGTAGCTTATCTTAGTGCTTAATTTTTAGCTTTAAGGTGCCTAGTGATTTTAAAGGGTGTCTTGTGTAATCTGTGGTGTCTTGTGTTTATTTATAGCTTATCCGGTGCTTATTAGTAGTCATTGTGCTTATTCATGTGTTCAAGTGTGCTTATAAACATTAGTTTAGCTTATTACAGTTTACCTTGTGCTTATTAATTAGCTTATAAGTATTTTAGTTCAAGCTTAGTTCTTATTCATTTTCTAAAAAGCTTCTTAATGTTGAGATCTTAGCTTATTTACGTGCTTATTGGTCATTTTGTAAAAAGTCATAGTTATTAAAATTGCTTAATTTCTTGTGTTTAATTGTTTGCAAAAGAAAATTTCAAAAATAAAATGTTTTGTAAAAGGGGTAGGCGGCTCGAACACGAGACCTCCCCTTTTGAAGGTGATAAGTGTACACGGATACCATGCGCCTTGGGACTTGTCTTGGTTGAATCTTGCACTATCTATCTCTTATATACATATTGCCCATTTTAGCTTATTAGGTGTTTTCACTTATTTGTAGCTTATTCATAGTAGCTTTTCCAGTTTTCTATTTTCTTAAATATGTAATAGTATAAAGTATTTTATAAAAAGTTTGATTTTTCTCATTAGTTTTAATATTTTAATCATTTAATTAGTGTAAAATCTTATTTAATTCATAATAAAAAATATAAAAGTCAAAAAAATATAAATCTTTTTTCTAAAATTTTCTTTTGTCATATATTTTGTAAAAATATTATTTTTACACTTGTAGGCCTTTTATTTTATAAATTTTACGTTTTGTCTTGCGCTCCAGCGTAATTTTTATACATAACGCTCGTTTTCATTTTAAGTAACGTTTTTAGATAATTTGAGTTTACGTTTTAGTTATAATAGTTTATTTAAGTTCTTTTGTTTTATCTATCACTAAAACAACATTGTAAAAACAGTGATAGCGTTTATTTAATATTTCTTATCTTTTTAATTTTCTTAATTTGCATTTAAGTCGCTTTAATTTATAACCTTTTTCTTTAGTGTAATTATCCTATCCAATTCCTTTCTGATCGCTATCATTAGTGATCATTCTATCGTCTGAATCAGTGTTTGCACACCATTGAGTCTCCGTGGGACATAACGACCCGGGAATTCACTATATTCTCTGATCTTCTTTGCATTTGTGTTTAAGCTGTTTTAAGTCTGTTTGACTTGACGGTTTGGCACGAACCAGACAACCTGTTGAAGTCAAACTGTATAGATCCATGATTGGTTGTCTTATGTACCTCACTGCATCTAGGCCTGATATTATGTTTGTTGTTTGTCTATGTGCAAGATATCAAGTCTCACCTAAGGTCTCCCATATGAATGTAGTGAAACGGATTTTTAGTTATTTGAAACAACAACCTAAGTTGGGGTTGTGGTATCCAAAGGATTCACCTTTTCACTTGGAAGCTTTTTCAGATAGTGATTATGCTGGTGATAACTATAATAGAAGATCAACCACTAGAGGATGCCAATATCTTGGAAGAAGATTAGTCTCATGGCAATGTAAGAAACAGACAATTGCAGCAACATCCTCTACTAAAGCAGAATATGTGGCTGCTGCAAGCTATTGTGGACAAGTTTTGTGGATGCATAATCAACTCTTGGACTATGGGTTCAACTTCAAGAATACTCCTATCAACGTTGATAATGAGAGTACAATTTGTATTGTGAAGAACCCAGTTTATCACTCCAAGACCAAGCACATTCAGATTAGGCATCACTTCATCAGAGATTGTTATGAGCATAGGCTCATTAATGTTGTCAAGGTTCACACGGATGATAATGTAGCTGATTTACTCACCAAAGGCTTTGATGTTTCAAGATTCAATCACTTGGTGGTAAGCATTGGAATGATTAATTACTGAGCTACATTTGAGGGGAGGACTATTTAGTATAAGTATAGTCCTATGCATTGCTTGAGGGGAGGCAATCTAATGTTTATTTGAAGTGTTTGCTATTGTCAAGAGGAGAATGGAAAAGTACTGTTTTTTGGTTATATGAAAGTACTGCTTTGGAAAGTACTGCACACGTGGAAAGAACTGTTTGTCTTATCAAAGTACTGTTCCAACGGTAATATTGAGGGGTAAACTTCACTAACGGTAACTTTGTTATTATGGGATGTGATTTTTTAAATCTCACCTATAAATAACTACTCTCTGAATTTCCCTCTCATCTTTATACCTTATAATCTTTTTCATATTTCTCTCTCTTTCATCTATATTATTCACTCAACCGCTTTCTTAGTACACAAATCATCAATGGCAAATCAAAATACAGTTTCAAAACACAACATGGTGGCCAATTTGGATAAAACTGAAGCTAATGTCATCTTCCATGACATCATTGATTTTCTCATTGGATCTCCGATTAGTTATACACTTTTAGTGGAACCAGATATAATTGAGCCATGGATTCAACAGTTTTGGGCAACTGCTAGGGCTCATATGGAGAATGATGATTCGTATATTCAAGCTAAAGTTGTTGGGAGGATAGTGAAGGTTTCTGAAGCTTCAATTCGTGAAGATTTATTGTTTGATGATGAAGAAGGGGCTGTTCGTTTTGATAAGCAATTGATTTGGGATACATTCAGAGAAATTGGGTATGAAGGGTCCTTAACTGAACAAACTTTCAAGAAACTCTTATTTAGTCCACACTGGAAGTATTTAGTTCATGTATTGCTTCATTGTATTCGTGCTAAAAGTACATCATGGGAGCAATTTGGTTCTAACATAGCATCTGCTATAGTGGGATTGGCTACAAATCGAATTTTCAATTTTTCACGGCTAATTATAGATGGAATGTTATCTCATATTTCTCATGGATCACATTGGTTGATGTATCCAAGATTTATTCAAGTGTTCTTGAATAAACAACTTCAAGATGTACCAAAGCCTACAAGTCTACTACCTGTTGTGGTACAACCAGCCAAGATTTTCACATTTATGGCTAGGAAAAGTGATCGGTTTACTGGAAGGAACACTCCATTAACCACTTCAATGATTGAGGTTGTTCAAGCAATACGAGATGAGGCTTGCAGAGTGATGACGATGAGAAGGTCTTGCTCGACGCAAGTACCGCTTCTCAGTCTTGCATCACAAGGTACTGCATCACAAGGTACTGCTTCACAAGGTGCTGATATTCAAGCAGATACTGCAGTTTCACCTCCACCATCTCCACAAGTTTATGCTCATGATTCTCAACAAGAAGAACACCCACCATCCTCTCCCAATGATTATACTTCAACAGATGGGCTTCAAATAGCTGGAGGAGATGAGGGAGATGTGGCATCTGAGGGTACAGTTCTAAACAATTATGCTTTCTCAAGAGAATTGACTAGATTGAAGAAATCTTTTGAAGAACAGGCTGCACAGATTAAGCAGTTGAAGCTTAAGTTTAGAAGATTCAAGAAATTTGTCTGGCCATTGGTTCAACATCATCGCTTATGGGTCAAGTCTCAAAGAAAGCAAGGCAGGCCAATTAGGCAATTTAAGAAGACCACCAAAGGCAGAAAGGTTCAACAGCAATCTTCATTCCAATTGGGGAGGAAATTGGAAGATAAGAATTTGAATGAAGAAGTCGAACCTCAAAATCGATGTTCAATCTCAAGGTCTTGAAGTGCAAGTCAATATTAAAAGTCTTGAGGAAGAAAGCACTAGAGTTCAAAGTACCGATGGTAAAAGTACTGATGATCAAGGTACTGCTCTTCAAGGAAATTATAGGCAAGAGTTAATTACACCAAGGTTGTTAGATTTTGAAGAAGAAGCTGGTCCTTCAACTGTTATATATGAAGAGGAAGTTGGTCCTTCAATAGTCATACCACAAAAGGAAGCTGATACACCCAAACCAATACACACTGCAAGTGATAATGAAACTATTCCTGAGATATTGCATGATTTGTCAAAACCAAAGGGTGTTAGCATTCCAGGAGTTACTGAAGAACAACCACAAGCTTTTCAACTTTCTATAGATCCAAAAGATAAAGGAAAAGGTAAACTGATTGAAACAAAGAAGAAAAAGCTTACCTTGGCGGATATAAGAGCAATTGAAGTTGCTAGGAATGAGGAAGCGACTAGAAAGGTACAAGTGAATGAATCTTGAAGTTGCTATTGAAGAAGCTAAGGATAAACAAGCGACTAAGAAATTGCAAGAAGAATTGAATCTTGAAGTCATTGTACCATTAAAGACACCTATTCCTGTTTCTGCTCTACCAAGAAGACCAAATCGTGCTAAGGAAAGAAATGCAATGATGGCTTATTTAAAAGGTCAAAGGTATATTGGATTGTAGAAGTTGAATTATGTTGAGATGAAACAGTTATATGAAGCTGTTAGAGAAGCTTATCAGAAGAATGTTGATAGTATCAAAGATTTTAAAGATGATGGCTCAGAAAGAAGATGATAGAAAAGGAAGCTTAAAAAGAAAAAGAACAACTGAAGTTGAAGGTGAACAGCCATCAAAGAAGATTGAGTTACGATCTGATACTGATGATGAACTAAGGAATTACTTAAGAGTTGTAGAATTTGAGTATTCTAAAGATGATGCAGAAAAGAAGACAGAAAAGAAGAAGAAAAAGTCACCAATAACTACTTTTGAAGTTGTAGAATCAAAGGATGGAAATTATCTGATGTTTCACAGAGAAGATGAAAGCTTCAGAGTGTTTAATATGCTATGGGATCTATTGCACATAATAGATAGAGAGGATTTATTTCATTTATATCATTTGGTGCAAGAATATTTTAAACATATTCCATCAGAAGGTGTTGGTTTAATCTTGCTTGGAGATCTCACAACTATTTGGGAAACTGAAGAATCAAGCACTGACGAGATTTGGAAAAACCAAGAAGATTGGGAGATTATCAGCTGGAGATTCTTTGAAGAATCTAGAGTACATGTTCTAGAGTTAGAAGATGGAACTATGATTCACATGTTAGCGATGAAGACATCCGCTACATCGGATCTTATGAGGAGAATGCTAGAGCATGGTATGGAAGTTGAAGAAGATAATGAAAGCGCACTTATGGTCATCAAATTGTTTATCGGATGGACAACTATGGTGATAATGATGAATAAGCGGTATGAATCTTTATTGAATAAATTATTTTTGAAATATCGTTACTTTATTCAAAGTCTTGCTAATCAAACAAGACTTTCATCAAAGTATCGCTTGCGACGATAAACCGTTAATGATTTTGAAAGAAAACTTTTGTTAAGTGATAAATATTTTGAAACAAAGGTTAAAATAAATAAATGGTTTTGAGATGGTAACAACAATAGGTTATCAATCCACCATGGTTACAAAAGGATTGGCTAATCCATGAGCAAACGGCTCTGGTAAAGATATCTCAAATCCGTTTTATAGTTGACAACTTGCTAATAAATTGTATGGTAATCAACTCACCATATCAGTAAATGTGAAGAGTTGGCTAGCCCACAAGAAAATGGCTTGTGGTAAAGGCTGTGGAAAAACCATTATATGGTAATTAGTTCACCATTGTTGCAAGAACTAACTAGTCCAAAAGGGTACAACTTTTGGTAAAGACAAATCAAATCTGTTGATAGCTGATGATTTGCTAAAAATCATATGGAGTTCAATGTACCATGGTCTTATACACCAAAACATTTGGCTACTCCAGAGTTAATGGCTTTGGTAAAGAGACATCAAAATCCATTAAATTTTCAATGATTCACCTCTCACAGGAGTTTACACACCTGGAAGTGATGAGAGTAGACTGAAACTTAAAAGAATTAATGTACACAATTGTCATATGTTGCTGAGTTGCTGAAAAGATAGAGATTGCTGAATGATGCTGTAAAATAATTATTCTAAAGAATACTTTGATAATGATGATATAAGCACAGAGAATACAAGGATACAATCTAAAGACAAAGACACAATCTTTCCTTGAAGATGGAGAAGTTAAAGATAAATTTACAAAGGAACTTGAAGTCAAGCAAGTAGAATTCAAGTTAGGGGAGGATTGTTAGGATATGAAAGTGTTGAAGAATGACAAAGTACTGGAAGAAGTCAAAGTACTTCTAAAGAAAAAGTCAAAGTACTGCTGTCGAAGTCAAAGTACTGCAAAGATAAAGAACCGCTATATTCGTTTATGAAAAGCTTTGTTATTCTAGAATATTCTTTGTTTAGATTACTTGTCGTACAAGGTTTGTAATTGTAAACCGACTAGGGTTATCCTTAAGCCTATAAAAGGACCCCTAGATTGGCATTAGACGTACGTGCATTATTAGAGTTTTAGAGAGTTTGATATTAGTGTTTTAGAGTTGTTTAAGAATCTGTATAACAAGCAGATTCAGAGTTATTAATAAAATCATTGAAAGTTAAAGTTAATTCTTCTTAGCTTTGTTAAGTAAATTCCGCATACTTAATAGAGTTTGCTCAGTGTTTCATTGTTAATAACTTAGGATTTATCCGAGGTTATTAAACCTTTAACATGCTATATAAGTTAGTTTGGTTAGAGTACATCGATCCAACATGAGATATCAGCATCAGCTTGATATGAGGAATTGATTTCAGTGTTGAACTCATCATGAGGGTATCTTGATGAGTCATCAATTCCTATTTCCTCCACTGAGGTATTGGTAAACCTGATGCTTTCTGAACATTCATCAAAGGTGACATCAAAGGTTTCCTCAACTTGTTGTCTTCTGGTGTTAAACACCCTGAAGGCTTTGGATATCAGTGAGTAGCCTAAGAAATATCCATCATCAGCTTTTGCATCAAATTTGTTTAAGTGATCCTTGTGATTGTGAATGAACACAGGACACCCAAACACATGAAAGTAACTGATATTAGGAAGTCTTCCTTTGAAGATCTTATAAGGGGTTTTGTTATGTCTTTTGACAATGATTGACCTGTTTTGGGTGTAACAGTCGTTTTGATGACTTGGTCCGAGTGTTTTGAGAGTCTTGAGCCATTTAACATGGTTCTTGCACCTCAATGAGAGTTCTGTTTTCCTTTCACTACCCCATTTTGTTCGGGGGTATAAGGAGATGAGAAATTTTGGGAAATTCCTTTCATCACAAAACTCTCAAGCTCTTGATTTATGAACTCGATACCATTGTCAATTCGATTTGTTTAACGATAATGTCATTCGATTTTCAATCTTCACGATGAATGACATTATGGTTTTAGTTACTGACTCTTTTGGAAAGAAAGTATACCCAAGTGTATCTTGAGAACTCATCAACAATGACAAGTGTATACTTCTCATGCTGGATTGATCTTGGACTGATATGCAGGAGGTGAAGGCAGTTTTGATGGAGAAATTTTGTTTTGTTTTGAATGATGCTCTGTGATGTTTGCCTTATTCACAGGCTGAGCATGGTTTATCTTTTGTAAAAACCAGTGATGGTAAACCAAGGACTTTGTTTCGTTTTGCCAAGTTGTTTATATTTTTGAAGTTTAAGTGAGAGAGTCTCTTGTGGCACAGCCAGTTGACAGTTTCAGTGGTTTTGGCAAAGAGACATGTTCCATTCTGAGAGAGAGAGCTGACATGTCAAGAACATATACATCATCTGTAACATATTGGATTTCATAAACACATCACATAACACAATATGGTTCGAATAAGATAGAGTTTTAGAGAGAGAAAGTAGAAGATGGGAGCCTTTCCAGAGAGAGAAAGTAAACAAAAGAAAGAAGGTTAGATTGAGTGAAAGGTCCAACCCTCTACCTTGGGAGGTAGAGGGTATTTATAGTTACATACTACACGTCCTCCTTGGATTGTGGATCGTGCATCTGATGGGTAAAGACCCGTCCGTCCTCCACGGTGTTTCTCTAAACTAAATAACTAACTAAATAACTAGTAAATAACGTAACTAACGACAAGTCTACGAGCTAACATATGCTAGACCACAATTGGGGTGACCGATACTTTAACATGGAATTTCCAATTCCTAACAATCTCCCCCTAAGGGAGGTCACCCCATGAAATACATTTCGAATCCTAGCATTCTTTCTTTGTCTTCTGTTCTGAGCTCGTAGACTTCAATTCTTCAAGTTTTTCAATCTTTGTGCTTTAGTAGCGATTCTTCAAAGTCCGCATAGTTTTGTACATTTAGTGGAGGCCTTTAAGCGATCCATCTTTGATGATCTTGAGCTTTTTGAGATCATCGACCACGATAAATCTGGATCACCCTTTATTATGTTGCCATCATGTGAAGTTGTGACTTTCGGACCGACATGCTCACACTTTCGGGATCATGACATCTTTCCATCGAGTAGAGGAAGCTTTCTTGGTTCATGATATTTGCGTGATAGCGAAGCATAGTATAAAATATCGGTGCCGAGTTATGTAGATAAGCACTAGTCATGATTTCTTCAATTAAGTGTGGATCTTTGTGAGCATGCGGCTTTGGATTGACTCCTTAATTACGATCATTTGCAACCGTCCAAATGTACCGCAAACAACAGTTAGCAATAAAACACACGAAAGTGTCTTTGATCACTTCGTTGAATTGAGGTACGCCCACGGTTCCCGTTGATAAGTACAAGCTTGCTGTGATCGGTATAATTCAAGAATCTCCTTGATGGGGTTTCGCAATTGTTCTAGTTGTTCTCAAACCGGACGTCTCAAATAAGACAAAGACGGGTGAGTGAACCAATAATTGAGATTCACTTATTGATAATAAATTGATTTGAAAAGCGATTAGCGTATTGCTTAAGAGAAGAGTTTTGCAATACGACGAAAGTTTTATGAGAAAGATCAATTTTCAATCATAAATACCTTTTAATTTTGAAACATTAATACACAGTCGAAGTGTTAGAGAAAAAAATTGTTGAGCACAACGACCGGTTTTTCAAAGGTATCCGTCAATCCATTTCCTGGACCAAGGTTGATTCAAGATTGAATCGCCCCATCATTTCTATCCAGTTGTCACAAGCTTGATCTTATAAAAGATCTCACATGTCACCCACCAAGAGCTTGTTTGATGTTGGCTCTAGAAGGATTTCCATCTTCATCGTGAATATTTATCATATCACTCGGATGTTCCGCAATACCACAAGGATAATCGTGGGACTCTCAATATATACTTACTTTCCACATTGTGTGAAACAGCAGATCTTCATTAATTTTGTGTCCTAATGAGATTTTGTGGATGATCTCTTGGCTCTAGACTCAATCGTGCATTTTGGTTTTCCTATGCCGGAGACTAGGGAGAGGGTCTCCTTCTTCAATATCAACAATATCTAAGAGAAAGTCGATAGATTATGTAGGTTCCCCGTGAGAATGAAACAAGTCCTTTTAAGAGGAACTTGAGTAGCTTAGGAAGTTTAGTGCGGTCGTCCACGGGTCCATGACGTCTTGTCTTCAATACCGGTGTTACCTTAGTAGACACCAGGTAGCATATGTATTGAACCCGTTTTACGCCCTAAGGTTGAATTAATGGAGGCTATTTCTTTTCACCCTTTTTCACATTCAATTCTTTTCATTCTTCAACCCTTGATTCTTCGAGACTTCATAACTAGAACCTTGTTTGGTTTATTCGATTACTAGCTCGTCTCGGTCCGCACTCTTCCCATATTCTCATTTTTCTCCTTTTTTCATCATACCTAAGGACTTCTACACTATCTAGTGGATTATCCCTGGGTAGATCCCTCCGGTTCTGGCTGGATCGTGGGAACAAATACCTAACCTAACCATCCTTATAACACCATGCATAAAGTAAATTGGGCGGTCTTTTGGTATTGTTCTTTCCTTCTTGAAACCAATTGAAAAATCATTTGGAAAAATCAATCAAGGTACTTGTCATACGAGATCAAAACATTTTGTACCTTAATAGTTTTGATCATTTAGAAATGCTCCCCTCAACATGTGCATATGATCTTGAAATTGTTTAGCACATGGAGGCAAGAGTTCTTTGAAATAATTTCTTGATCACAATTTCCGTAGAAAAAGCCATTTGAATTTCTTTGGTAAATTCTCCCCCTCAATATGTGCGTTGGATATTTGAAATCATTTTTTCACATAGAGGAAAGAGTTCTTTTGAAGCACAACCATGATCACAAAGGGTATTAAGAAACCATTCGCTCCCCCTCAATATGTGCATCGATATACGAAAGAGTTTGGCACATATTAGAGAGAACTTGCACTTCGAATCAAAATGATCATCTTTTATCAAATTTCATATTAAATCACAAATTCTCCCCTCATCAAAAATATCAAACCCTTTAAGATTTTGGATCCCAAGTGATTTAATAAGGTTTGGAAAACATCAGAGAATATGTGGCCTTGTTTAAATACTCTTCTGGTTTTTTTTGGTTAAATGCTACTCCACAAACATGTGCATTATGTATTTGAAATCGTTTGGCACATGAAGGAAGGAGTGCTTTTGAAACAATCACCCTTTTAAAACCGATTTGAGATTTAAATCACGATCTCTCCCCCGATGAAAAATTTCAAACCAATTGAGATTTGTGATCCCAATTGATTTAAATCATTTAGAAAATTTTGGGGAAAGACGTGGCCAAATTTAATTTTGAAAAATGATGGATAAGGAACAGTTTTTCAACATTAAAGATTGTTAGTGTCAGGTATGATAGTTTTTAAGAGATCTTTAAGTAAAATAAAACAATTTCACAATCAAATAAGAACAGAAAAAAAAATCATTTTGAAAGATCTTTGAGTTTTAAAGAGAATCATACCATGACATAACATTAAATCTTTAGATCACCACATTATATTGTACAAAACGGACTTTTATGAAGAAATATCGTTTGAAAATATTTTAATTTAAATCACTCTCCCCCTCAATCGATGACCGTAGTCGATGATTGAGTAACTTAAGTTTTGATAAAATGAAGTCCGGTGATTTTCAAAATTAAGTTCAATTTATTTTCAAATCCAATATTTTTCCATTTTTCAAAACAATATTATTCAAAAATTGTTTAGAAAATGGTATCATTCACTACTTCTCCTGCACAAGATACGTTAGGTGGATAAGCTGCTTCTGTTGTTGCTGTACGGCTGGAAGAAAACCATCTGCGGATGCAGTGAGACCTCTTAAGTTGCATCTATTGTGCCAACTGTCCGTAGAGAGATCCAATTAAGCTCCGTTTCTTCTTTTGTCGACCCAAGATATAGTTACCCTTTCCTTTCGGCATCCAATCATCTTCATATGTGGGATTCGGATCGGGAACATTCTTAAGAACCATGATATATGCATATGTTAGTGGACACAAACAGATATATGGTGGTCGACATCACCCAAACAGCAATCGACTAATAAAAGTCAATTCAACATATCAATCAGTTTATATAAGGCATGGGATATATGTGTTCATCAAACTATAATCATCTAATCCTAACAATCTTATCCTAGGCACCTAGTCCTTCAACGTAGGTTAACATCATTTTTCAGTTAAGCATTTAGGATAATTAGATAAGCCCGATAGATGATGTAAATTTTAAAACATTCTCCCCCTCAATCAACGACTCATTTTCAGAAAATTTTAAAACCGCTAAAGTCATTGATTGAGTTTGCAAATTTTATAAAAACTCTGAATCTGATTATTTTTAAAGCATCTCATTTACCACCATTTTGTTAAAACAAATATTTTTCTAAAGAATTTTTTGAAGGAAAAATATTTGAGTAGGAACAGCAGTCCTTCGACATACTTTCCTCATTTTGTTTTAGGATAAGTGCACGATATTTTTGAAAATATGTTTAGCGCAGCACTTTCCTCTTTTGAAGAGCGGGTTGCTATCTGAAATAATAGCAAACCATTGTTTAAGCACGGGTTCCAGTCTGAAGTAATTGTAAGCCATATTTTGAGACATGTTTAGAAAGAAATATTTACACCTCCTGCTCGAACTTCATCTAAAGTCCCGTGCCATTATTGAATGACATTTCTAAGACCGTAGATGTTATCGATACCATAAGACATGTCTTAAGAAAACATATTTTTGGTATTTTTCAATTTTCGATTTTATGGGCTTTTGTTGATTTTATATTTTCTATTTTTTGTTGGTTTTATATTTTGTATTTTGCTTTTTGAAAATATTTACAAAGATAGAGAAATAGTTTAAGAAGATGATGATCGAAAATCTAGAGATAAGGAATCAATCAACACTTTGTAGAAGATAGAAGTCATCATCTCTTAAACTTTCACCACCAAAGCATTCGAGGCTCTTGAATCGTTCCAAGAACTTGAGGCTTCAAAAAGTGAATCTTTGGTAGCTTCCCCCCAAACCGACAATCCACGTAAAAAGACCATTTCCCACAAGAAGAAGAAGTGAAGCAAACAGTCTAATTGTATGAAGCTCAAGAACCCGAAGAAGACGATAACACCAAAGTAACAAGTTAACACGGATAATTTCTGTGGTTATCAAACCCAAAATAAATGATTAAGCCCGATCACATGAACTTGTTGTGCGTCCCCGATGTACACATAACTCTTAGAGTTTGAGCAGTTGTCAATTCAGGAGAACAATATATCAACACCTTCATTTCACCAAATGCACTCCAGTTATCTAACATATAACCAATCAGCCCATAACGTACACATGTACCCAACAAGAGAAGAGACAATGACATCACAATAATTGATTGAATCATTGATCTTCTTTGCGGATGTCAACTCCGGAATAACTGATTAAGCTTGATCATGTGAATATGTTGTGCGACCCAGATGTACACATATCTCTCCCTTGATGGTTGCGATCTCATCAGAATCATCATTACATTGTGTACATGAAGCACTAACCGGAAGCACTTTATCATAAATCATATAGAAGATGTCGATAAGCAATATCATCTCACGCTCCACATATTTCTTCCTACTGAGAGCTGAGATAACACATACCAAAAGTATCCAGAGAACACTTCCCCCAAATTGTTGGAATAATACATCCTTCCCCCAAATAGTTGGAATAATATATCCTTCCCCCAAATAGTTGGAATAATACAGCAGAAGCTATGAGTAAACACTGAGTATCTCTACGGTTATGACATTTGTCTTTCCGGGATTACTTCATAGAGAAAAGTATTAGGTTCATCATGTGTACTGTTGTGTATTTAGATGTATGTCTCCTTCCCCACTTGCTGGTTTTGATACCTCAAAATCGACAACACATCTCATACCAAATATTCTTGAAATAGAGAAGAACAAAATTAGCTCAAATGAATCTGTGAGAATCAAGCGCTCATGAAACTCTCACGACTATCTTTACCAACCCATATGTAAACAATTTGAAGTGACCATTGAAGAAGAAAAACCCGATATACCAAACTTGAAACTGAAGTTGAATTCCGCACATTTGTATCTTAAGCTTGCACTTAAAGATGGAAGAACGGTGTCGAGAATTTATGCTCCAAGCAAATCTCTAAGTACTCAATACTCAAACAAAGTATGAGACATTAACACCTCTTGAGGTTATCCACATCGTCGGTCTTTAACCTTCTACCCCGATTGTTGGTAACTAGATAAACCAAGTCTTCAACTCAAATTCTTAAGCCCGAGCAAGTTATCAAATAAGAACACGCCTTTGTGAAGGTCAACTTCAATCTCAAATAAGTGATAAATGATTAACTCCGAAGTAATAAACTTGTGTCAAATGTCCAACACGTGAATAAATATACAACCGGATGTACATTGACCCATGAATGAACGGAACAAATGATTCCTCAACATCAATGCATTCTTCCTAAGGTATACATATCTGGTCGATCTGGAAGATTCACCAATAATGTCTTTGAGTGGATGAGGTAGTCATTTTCCTTAATGTTCATGTGGTTGATTTATAGCGTGCACAATGAGAGGAACAATAATCCGTGAAGATTTGGCAAAGGAATACCAAAGAGAGGATCATTATTCAATAGTGCATCTACAATATCATGATAGTCATTATCAACGCCTTGTGAAATAACTGGAGGTAATGTTTCTTGAGGATTCCGAGAAGTACTTCTTAGATGGTGAACTAGTTGAGTCAGTAGGAACCAGAGCATGAGCTTCAGAAACTAGATGATCAACATTCGTTGGAGGTTGGAAGTACTCATCAAACATATCTTGAACCAATGAATCCCAAGCAATGAATCCCAATTATCCTTAGTAAGTGAAGCATTAGGCATTGAAGGAGAGTCATATGACCATAAATCAAGCATCCATCAACATGTAGTATATGCACTCTTCTCCCCCTCAAAAATTGCATCCAAAGTTGCCATTTTTGATTTGAACAAGTGAATAAGAATACACACCAATGAACGTAGATCCACTTGAGAGTTGAAAGAGCGTGGAAAAACATGAAGCTTGTTGATGAAGAATGTCGATGAGAATTGTCATACACATGAAGATTTCTCTTCTTTTGAAGATAAAGTGCCTTTGAGCGTACACCTTTCTTTTCTTTGAGGAACGGGCTGAAGTGTTATCTGCAGACGCCATAATGATGAAGTCGAGGCTGAATCACGTGAGCAGGCGTCATAGCCGATTGAATATCAATGTTGAGTAACTTGAACCCGTGAGTTATGAGATATCAATCCTTTTGTTATCCATACTTTAAGCTAGTCCATGTATTGAAGGATCAAGTATCTCGCAATCTGAGTAAGGACTACCGCACTAATATTACAAACTTGATTGCATATATTTTGGTTAGTGACATCGGTATCCAAACCTTTGGGGTTTCACGGTCAACTTTGAGATTGCCATTGGTAAACATCTTTCACATGGGTATCCGCTAAGTCCAAAGATCCTTAAAAATTCTACCGGATGGTATCCACTTATGGCAAGGTCTAGGATTTTAGGCTTCTTATGCATAGTGGAAGACATATCCTTATTCCTAGTTTCCAAAGATTTAGCGATTGGTAACCATCTAGGCGAAGCTTTGGTTTCATTTGCTTCATATGCACTGTGGATGACTTAGTGTAAATCCTAGAGTTAACATGTTGTACCATTGCATGAGCATTTACTTTCTTCGGGGATTTTGTGAAACATTTATCATGATTAGCATTAAAGATACATTTCGGACACTTTGAGCAAGCGACTTGTTTGGATTCGAAATAGATCTAGATTTCTTAGAGTGATCTCGCTATGGGAATAGCTTTAATCGAAGCAACTAATCTTAGATGTAAGCCAATCCTAGTCCGTAGATTAGTGTTTCTAGGTAATGGTTTATAACTACTAGCAGTGCCTTGAAATCTTGAAGAATTCATCACCCTAGGTCTTGCACCTAAAATTCCGTCTTTGCGAATCTGTGCCTTCTTTATAGCCATTTCTAGATAAGAGTTCTTATACAAGTCATTCATATCAATTTTCCTAGGCAAGTGAGGTGAAGTGACTGGTTTTGTCAAAACTTGTTTCGCATCAACTTGGGAGGCAAACCTCATTTTGAAAATTTTGGTCGTTCGGATCTAAACGCATTCGGTTGTCTAATAATTGGTTTCCCAAGATTAATGGTTTTGCAAACTTAGTGTTCACACTATTCCTGTTGTTTTTCGAGCTCATTTTTAAAGCAACAATAGCGAAACTCTTTTCTCAAGTTGAGCTTTGAGATCATCAATTTTGCTATCAAAGAGTTTGTTTGTTCTATTGACTTAGTTCTAGCTTCTTTGACAGAGTCACTTAGTTCTATGTGATGCTTTCTCAAAGACTCATTTTCCTTTAGTAATTTGGCCACACAAATCGCTAATTCATCATTTCTCATTTGAATATCATCAATAGTATTAACATCAGAATTACTTGTAACCAAATTACTTTTCACATGCATATTAGAAATATGTTTCTTCAAATTCTTGATAGTTGACTCTTTGTCTTGAAGCTGAGCTTTCAAAGTGTTAATTTCAAAAAGTTCACGGAATTCAGGAAGTTCCGGATTTTTACATGGTTTGTTAAGTTGAAAACTTTCTTCTTTACTTTGTATCGCAATTTCAAGTGAAATGCAATGTTTTTCAAGATTTGAGAGTTTGTTTGAAAGTTCATCAAAAGCCTTTTTATCAACCATATCTTTTATTTTGAAACACTTAATCTCGACTCGACCTCGATTCTGAACATTTATCAAAGTCATGTTCAAGATAATGATCAGTTTGTTTAAGTACTTTAGCGATGCACTATGTTGAGCGATAAAGGGTACCTCATTACATGACACCGCTCAATTTACAGTGCGATATCCGCATCCACATCATGTGTAACAAGAGTCGGTGGACCGGGTCGTGTCAAGCTTATCTATCTCGAGCCTCTGTATTCGGTGTCAAGTGATCCATCATCCGGTGCTTTACCCGACTCATCATTATTTGTTGTCTCGACATTCGCATTCAAGAACACCGATTCTTCAACGGATACATTACCCAACTTATCACAACTATCTCTCAACCGCACTGAGACACTCATATACTTTTTCATCTGTCTGAGTAACTCGTCAATATACTTCTCCACATTATTCATGAGATGGATAAGTGTCTCTATGAACACGCTAATTTCCATTCCGGTGTGTCTCTTGAAAGATATTTCATTCATGTCTTGATCATAGTCGATGTGAATTCCTTCTAATGCATGATTGAAAATGTTTGTAGATCACTTGAAGTGCGGACTAGAACTATCCTTTTGAACCTTCTCTTTGTCAAGTTGTATCTCCAATTGCTCGAGGTTTAACAAAGAAAGTTCATGTAATGTGGATAAGTCCCGACGGAAGAGGGCAATACATGTTCGTTCCATTGTTATGTGTAGAAGTAACATGAGGTGAGAGTGAAGTTGTTGAAAAGGTTCAATGTTGCTTTCCTTTTCATGGCATTCAGCACGAGCAGTTCAAATCTTTCTCATTGGACTCGAGCATGAAGAACTTAAATCATCATTAATTGATTCCATCATTTGTAACCGTCAAGATAGCTAATATTCTCATGGTTGTCTCTGACATCATACGGTTTGAGTACTTCAAATCACCTGAATCGAGTGTAAGACATGATGTTTGTAGTATACACGGATTTTACAAGTCTATGATTTAAACCGAGAAATAGATTCTTTCGCGGGATTTTACAAAATCAAGAAGAAACCGTGATATAGTGACCAATAGAACGTGTTAAGATAACTGATGGATCGACACAATGATAGAAAATTGTGTGTTAGGTCTTATGATTGTTTGTAGGATTAGCAAAGATGTTGTTTGGTTGTGATTTGGGTTGGTTGATGCACGATTTTACAGAGAAATTTAGGTCTAAAAACTTAAAAACCTCAATAACTTCTGTTCGGAGCGGATTTAGGCCTCGACGGTTGACCCGTTCATTCGGCATGCCATTCTCCTCGTTCTCACGGTCGTTTTGATGGTAGAACGCTGAAAACGGAGTTACGGATCAAAAGTTATAGCCGTTTGAAGTTTTGTCAGGAAAAGTCAACAAAACGCACTGATGAAATGGTCCAACCGCTTCTAACAATCCTCTATGAAGACAACTCGCTAGTTACAAGTCGCTAGATGCACAAGTCGCTAGAGACAACTTGCTATGAAGACAAATCGCTAGTTGACAAGTCGCTAGATGCTCAAATCGCTAGTGACAAGTCGCTAGATGACAACTCGCTAATAGTACCAACTCGCTAAGAAGAAAAGTCGCTAAAGAACAACTCGCTAAGTGAACAAGTCGCTAAGGAACAACTCGCTAAGAGGGCAAGTCGCTAAAGAGCAATGGCTGGGCGAGCAAGACGCCACTACTTTTGTACTATATGTCGCTTTGTCTCAATAGACAAGTCACTAGTGCTCAAGTCGCTACCACTACAACTACAAGTCGCTGAAAAACATAGAAGCAAGTCGCTACCAAGAAAGCTATTCCGAGACTCAAGTCGCTAGGTAGAAATGTTCAAAAACACCACTTTTCAATCCTAAAACAACCCAACCACAGTGATTCAAGCCTTCCAAATCAAAACCTAAGCACTTATAATGATTCTAAACACAAAAGTACAATCAAAATCCAAACTTTAACACAAGAAATGATCCAAATGATTCTAACCACTCTAAACTCATTCAAACCCAAAAACCTTATGAAAACCACTTGAAATCCAAGAACATGAAAGATGAGTGATCAAACCATGGCTCTTGATACTATTTGTAACATATTGGATTTCATAAACACATCACATAACACAATATGGTTCGAATAAGATAGAGTTTTAGAGAACATCGAATTACTTGTAACCAAATTACTTTTCACATGCATATTAGAAATATGTTTCTTCAAATTCTTGATAGTTGACTCTTTGTCTTGGTGAGCTTTCAAAGTGTTAATTTCAAAAGTTCACGGAATTCGGGAAGTTCGGATTTTTACATGGTTTGTTAAGTTGAAAACTTTCTTCTTTACTTTGTATCGCAATTTCAAGTGAAATGCAATGTTTTCAAGATTTGAGAGTTTGTTTGAAAGTTCATCAAAAGCCTTTTTATCAACCATATCTTTTATTTTGAAACACTTAATCTCGACTCGACCTCGATTCTGAACATTTATCAAAGTCATGTTCGACATAATGATCGGTTGTTTAAGTACTTTAGCGGATGCACTATGTTGAGCAGTAAAGGTACCTCATTACATGACACTGCTCAATTTACGGTGCGATATCGCATCCACATCATGTGTAACAAGAGTCGGTGGACATTGGTACGTGTCAAGCTTATCTATCTACGAGCCTCGTATTCGGTGTCAAGCGATCCATCATCTGTGCTTTACCCGACTCATCATTATTTGTTGTCTCGACATTACGCATTCGACAACACCGATTCTTCAACGGATACATTACCCAACTTATCACAACTATCTCTCATTGCACGGACACTCATATACTTTTCATCATGCAGGTAACCGTCAATATACTTCTCCGCATTATTCATGAGATGGATAAGTGTCTCTATGAACACGCTAATTTCCATTCGATGTGTCTCTTGAAAGATATTTCATTCATGTCTTGATCATAGTCGATGTGAATTCCTTCTAATGCATGTTGAAAATGTTTGTAGATCACTTGAAGTGCGGCACTAGAACTATCCTTTTGAACCTTCTCTTTGTCAGTTGTATCTCCAATTGCTCGGGGTTTAACAAAGAAAGTTCTGTTAATGTGGATAAGTCTGACGGAAGAGGGCAATACATGTTCGTTCCATTGTTATGTGTAGAAGTAACATGAGGTGAGAGTGAAGTTGTTGAAAAGGTTCAATGTTGCTTTCCTTTTCATGGCGTTACATGGCACGAGCAGGTTCAAATCTTTCTCATTGGACTCGAGCATGAAGAACTTAAATCATCATTAATTGATTCCATCATTTGTAACCGTTCGATTATAGCTAATATTCTCATGGTTGTCTGACATCATACGGTTTGAGTATACGAAATCACTGAATCGGAGTGTAAGACATGATGTTTGTAGTATACAGGATTTTACAAGTCTATGATTTAAGAGAAATAGATTCTTCGGCGAGTTTTACAAAATCAAGAAGAAACCGTGATATAGTGACCAATAGAGCGTGTTAAGATAAGCGATGGATCGACACAATGATAGAAAATTGTGTGTTAGGTCTTATGATTGTTTGTAGGATTAGCAAAGATGTTGTTTGGTTGTGATTTGGGTTGGTTGATGCACGATTTCTGGAGAAATTTAGGTCTAAAAACTTAAAAACCTCAATAACCCATTCGGGCCGGATTTAGGCCTCGACGGTTGACCCGTTCATTCGGCATGCCATTCTCCTCGTTCTCACGGTCGTTTTGATGGTAGAAACTGAAAAGCAGATTACTGGATCAAAAGTTATAGCCGTTTGAAGTTTTGTCGGAAAAGTCAACAAAGCATGGCGATGAAATGGTCCAACCGCTTCTAACAATCCTCTATGAAGACAACTCGCTGGTTACAAGTCGCTAGATGCACAAGTCGCTAGAGACAACTTGCTATGAAGACAAATCGCTAGTTGACAAGTCGCTAGATGCTCAAATCGCTGGTGACAAGTCGGCTAGATGACAACTCGCTAATAGTACCAACTCGCTAAGAAGAAAAGTCGCTAAAGAACAACTCGCTAAGTGAACAAGTCGCTAAGGAACAACTCATTAAGAGGCAGAGTCGCTAAAGAGCAATGGCTAGGTGAGCAGTCTGACCACTACTTTTGTACTATATGTCGCTTTGTCTCGATGAGACAAGTCACTAGTGCTCAGTCGCTTCCACTACAACTACAAGTCATTTGAAAACATGAAGCAGTCGCTACCAAGAAAGCTATTCCGGACTCGAGTCGCTGGGTAGAAATGTTCAAAACACCACTTTTCAGTCAAAAACAACCCAACCACGGTGATTCAAGCCTTCCAAATCAAAACCTAAGCACTTATAATGATTCTAAACACAAAAGTACAATCAAAATCCAAACTTTAACACAAGAAATGATCCAAATGATTCTAACCACTCTAAACTCATTCAAACCCAAAAACCTTATGAAAACCACTTGAAATCCAAGAACATGAAAGATGAGTGATCAAACCATGGCTCTTGATACTATTTGTAACATATTGGATTTCATAAACACATCACATAACACAATATGGTTCGAATAAGATAGAGTTTTAGAGAGAGAAAGTGGAAGATGGGAGCCTTTCTAGAGAGAGAAAGTAAACAAAAGAAAGAAGGTTAGATTGGTGAAAGGTCCAACCCTACACCTTGGGAGGTAGAGGGTATTTATAGATTACATACTACCGTCCTCCTTGGATGTGGATCGAGCATCTGATGGGTAAAGACCCGTTGATAACATCAAATAGTCATGAATATTAAGTGTCAATTTCCCGTTAATGCTTGTTATTTATATCATTTATATGGATTCGCTTGTTTTCCATTGTTTTACACTTTTAGGTAAATTCGAGCATTGGAGCTAAAGAGGCGGAAATGGAAGCGTTACTAAAGATTTATCACGGTATGCTTATTTTGAAGAAGTTACGGTAACTCATCTCTCACATTCGCCGTAACTATTGCGTGACCACGAAGTCCAACTTATCAGAGGTTCTGGTAACTCCTCCCAAAGGTTCTGACGTAACTCCATTAGGTCAAAAGAGGTTCTCGCCGGCGATACTTCGCCGTAACTCTTTGCTACACTTACGGCGTATCGAGTTTATTGAAGACTACGGTAACCACTTCTTAGGTTCTGTGGTAACTAGCGGATCTAGTGCATTTACGGAGAAATAGAAGGTTCTGGCGTAACTCCTCTATGGGTTCTGTAGTAACCCGTTTCAACCTATAAATACCCACAATTCCGGCATTTCAAAGCATCTCATTCCACACACAACACTATGAGAGCGTGGAAAGCTCAAGGAGGTCTAGGGAAGCATCTGGAATTGTTTCCAAGGAAAAGTCACACCATTACGATAAGCTTTAGCGCTTATTATTTATTTTACTTTCAATTCATGTATTTTGTACCTTTGAATATTGAATTGATGTGCATGATTAATATGGTTAAGCACCCTTTGGTGCTAACCTAGTTATGATTCCATAATTGTTTTGTTTGCGTTTACCTTTACTTGGTACAATTATTTCTAAGTGTATGCATGCATAGTTCTTTGGTAGTCACCCCGGTTCGGTAGTTTTGAATGGCGATAGAGGCCAATTGCCTAGGAGATATGACCAATGACTCTAGGTGGCGGACGTCTGAGGAAGGGTAAGATATGACCAATGACGACCCTTTCTACTTGTGCGATTTGACCAACGGATCACTATCATTTGGATGAACTTAAGAATTGGGGTGTAGTTTCTAAGTTTCTAACGGATGGGCACTCACTATTTAGAATCTAGCATGTGGCGGTGCCAATGACTTGGCAGGAGACCAGGAACAACAGGACTTATGACGGTGCTTTGATTTCTCTGTGGTGGCATCTTTCTTGATAGGTTAGGCGAATTGACCAAATCTTCCTCTCGAATTTGACCCACGAAGTAATTGGAAGTAGGTGAGCGTAGACATAACTAGCTAGGATGATTAACTAGGTTAGCACCACTATTCCTCTATTGATTTCCTTCTACCATTTATTCGCTTTTATATTACGCATTAGTAGTTTAATTAATTAAAACCTATCAAACCATTAATATTATGTGACAATTAGACTTAGTAATTATCAAACACATAGCTCTTGGGACGACCTCGGCTTTACCATTTACTACACTACACACGGTGGGTACACCTGCCCAGTTAGTGCATTAGGGTAGACCATAGGTATAATGAGACACTTTAAATATTAAGACACAGTCGGTAAAACACGCATCAAGTTTTGGCGCATTTGCAGAGAGCTATTTTAGGATTTCGTATTAAGTCATTTTTAATTTTCTTTACGATAATGTCGGGATACAAGACTATGACTCTAGGCCCTTTCTTGCTACCCCATTTATTGACTGGGAGAAGCAATTTCGGAAAAAAGGATCTATTCTCCGGTTCCTATTCACAACATCTTCTCATTTCTGAATCGGACCGATCGGACCGCGATACCGAGGTCATCAATGAAAATAATATCAATGACCTTACCATGGGCGGTGTTTGGATCCACCAAACGATAGCGCCAGCGAAGCTTCACTAAGTTCTCCTACCAAAAATACTCCATCCCGGATCATATTATTCGAGGGTTACATGAGCTTAAGTTTTACGAGCGAAGATGAGGGCGTTCGGGATCACGTAGATGAAGTTCTCCACTTATCCTCTCTTTTCAACGTCGGGGTACTCAAGTTATTCGATCGCGCAAGGATTTTTCCTTTGACTCTCTTTGGAACGGCAAAAGATGGTATAACAAACTTCCTAGTGAAAGTAAAGAAGCATGGGAAAACTAAGAAAGGAGGTCGTCCGGCAATTTTGCCCTCCTTCAAAAATGGCTAGGCTTCTTGGGAAAATCTATCAATTTGTGCAGATTGGAGAAAGCGTTGTACCAAGCGTGGGAAAGATTTAATGAACTTCTCTATCGATGCCTACTCATGATTTAAACAAACATCGGTTGTATCGTCTTCTATCGAGGATTAATGCGCAAACACGAGAACTCCTTGATTCACCAAGACCTATTCCTAGCATGACTCTGATCGGGCCTTGGAATGTATTTAGTGGATTCGAACATTGCTACAAGTGGCACATGGATCTTGGATACGGACCGAGATAACTTTGATCATAAGGTAATGAATACAATAACGAAGCAAGAATACAATTACGGAAATTTTGAAAACGGAGATTGGAAAGAAAGGTTTGAAGCATGTAGGGTTGAGAAAGTTAAAAGTGTATTTGAGACCAATACCGAGAAACAAGAGAGCGCGACGATAGGATAGAAAAGATGATGAAAGCATTCGTGGATAATACACTCTCTTCTATTAAAATTCACGATGATAGGATAAAAGATTAGAGAAAAGTGTTAGTTCATGTTCGAAGCCATCTCTAATTACCTAGCATTTCGGGAGGAGGAAGTTGTCCACATCTGTAGAAACTATCCTCGAAGAACCTTTGACCTTTTAGGAAAGGTTAAGCGACGGATCGACATGGAGAAATAATCACTTTTGGACCAAACTTTCTTGGTAAACCCTCCTAATGATACTAATCGTCATGATACTATGCGGGAATTAAGTTATGATGAGACTATTCGCCTCAACGAAAGATGCTCGGCGGTTTTGAGAACGAACTACCACAAAGGAAAAAGATCCGGGATGCTTTACTCTCCCTTGCTATATCGGGAGCCTAAACATATGTAGCATACAGCGAGATCTTGGAGCTAGTATTAGTATAATGCCTCGTTCGATGTTTTTGCGAATGGGAATTGGCAACTTAAAACCGCCAAGATGAAAATTGAAATGGTCGATCGATCCATGCAATCACCATTAGGAATTGTTGAAAATGTATTAGTGAAGATAAAGAGATTCCTTTTCGATGAGATTTTGTGATTCTTGATATCCGGGAAGACAACAGGATACCATCATTTAGGAAGACCCATGCTTACTCTTGCTCACACTAAAGTGGATGTCTTTCTTAGGAAAATTGACTCTGAAGCTAATGGAGAGATCGCCACATTCGGACCTAATGAACATTTGTCTACCGGAGAAGGTGTGTGCAATTGACCCGATGAGGATTTTGGTGAAGCCATTGAAAAGTTTCTTAGCGACCCCGGATCACGGAGAGGTTGACTCGGGGAAGGATTTTGATGTTTTCGTGAATTTTGAGGAAGAAGATAACTTAGGATTAAGTGCTGAAGACCTCTCTAGTGATGTCGAGATGACCCATTGGCAAGACAACTCTGAAAAAAACATTCTTGC
The DNA here is from genome assembly GCA_022545495.1 of Chrysanthemum lavandulifolium. Lineage (NCBI taxonomy): Eukaryota > Viridiplantae > Streptophyta > Magnoliopsida > Asterales > Asteraceae > Chrysanthemum > Chrysanthemum lavandulifolium. The sequence goes on along the minus strand of CM040241.1, from coordinate 145,726,206 downwards.
AATCAGACCAACCGCAGTTTCATGAGATGGGGGCACGAATCCATCATAGGAATCCCCACTATCTGAAGATCTCATACAAAATTGGGTTCATTGATTTTCACCCATTTATCGACACAGATTCCCAGTCAACATTATCTCTAAGGAATGCTACAACGGGTTATGGAAAAGAGCTTGATTACAAAAACAACTTCCTCGGGATAGCAACAAACATACGAGTTTTGTAGGAACACACTCGTTTCTAGTCGACTTTGTGGTTTTGGATGATGTTAGCGATTCGTGGCGGATAAATTTGGTAGGGTGATTTTGGAAAACCCTTTAAAGAAATATCTAGGCTTGATAAAAGCGAGAAGGAAGGATGGTTTGGTTAAAGATTGGCAATGATAAAGCTGTTTTCAAAATGCCAAGGATCAAAAACTTTAAAATTGGACTAAAAGACAGGTTGAGTTATGCTAGACCGCTTGGTATTAGTGAAGAAGATAAGGCCAAGGTTTTGATCACCCCTCTTGATGTGCCGGTTGGTGCAAGTTTTAAATTTATAAAGGTGAATTACCAATATTACCAATAACACATACGAGCAAGTATACTCGTCCGTTATAGCAAGATTATGAAGGTAAGTCGGGATGGTTCGCGGTTTGAGTGAATCTAAACACAAGTTTGAATTAATGGAGTCTATCAAAACATATAATAAAGCAAATAGGTATAATGAAATTCGATGATTAAAACTACACTTGCTTAAACTAGTTTCATATCATAGATTAATGTGATTGTGTTAACCTCTTAACATGTTGGTTATGATAATTAGTTGGTGTACTAATCTGTTTTTCTTACAAGTTAAACTTTGATCAAGAGTTTAGTTCATAAAAACAAGCATTAAGTCTAGCCAATCAATTCAAGTTTCATAAGTCTACATACATAAACTTAAACACAAAAACATCCACTTGTTCCTCAAATTGCTTAAGAAATGGTCAATACAAAAGGTAACCGATCATAGACAAAAGGTTACAATTGATTCTCAACAACTAATCTTACGACCATTTAGATGTTTCCAACCAATCCAATTTGATAATCAAAAAGCGTTTCTATTACAATCACACCTTAGTTCCTTTGTGTAATCAAGAATAATGGGTAAAACAATCATCCATAGACAAAATGATTATGACTAGTTGAATAACAATAAGTCCTTTCGACCACAACGATTACTATCAATTAGCCAAACTTGATTAACAAATGTCACTATGAAACTTTAGCACAATTGGGTCTTAGAATCAACTTGAAATTGAATTAAAACATGTTAACACAATCACTTACTAATCATATGATAATCAACATCATTTAAGCAAGTGTATAAAGAAACTAGCCACTCATAGCAAACATGAACATAAACTCGAACTTTGAACATTAGAAAACATGATTAAAAGTCTTACAATGCTTGGAATAAGATTACAAATGATGAAGTAATGATTCCCAAAGGATTAAGGTAGACTTCTTGGTGATTTGGCCTCCAAATGGTGAACTACGGAACTCTAAACTTCTGGATTTCTAAGGACGAATTTTGAGAGCTTAAGGATTTGTTTGATGAGTAGAGAGATTTGTATATTAGGGTGTGTCTCATATGCTCACAATTAGCCTCTATTTATACTAATTCCAAGGCCTAGGGTATTAAATGCTGAACTTGGCCTCCAAGGAGTAAGGAAGGGACTAGAATACACCAAGAAGGACCTAGAATCGTTTGGATGCAAAGGGAAGCTTAGTGATGAAGATTTGGCAACCGCAGCTTCACCAACCGGATCGATCATCGACCAACCGATCCGGTGGTCTTCAATAACAACTAGTCAACCGATCCGGTTGCGGGTTGCGACCGATCGGTGGCGATGGTTAAAACATTGATTATGGCCATTTCCAACCGATCCGGTTATGGTTGTAACCGGATCGGTTGGATCTTCTGAGATCTGAAAACTTGATCTTTCTTTACTATGTCTTGTAGAACTTGGTTTTCAATCACTAAGGTCTTCAAAGGTCCTTGAGATACTGATTTAGTCTTATTGAAATGGGAATCTTCGTTTTGCTAAATATTTCTTCATTTTCCTCCGTTTCCCTGCACTTGGTTATAAACACTAGACAAACATCTTTTGATGCGTTTAAGTACTATAATCACGCAAATATAACCAAATAACAGATATAAAAGTACACATAACGCTACTAAAAACATGCACAATCTGAGCGTTATCAAATTCCCCCACACTTAAACTTTGCTTGCCCTCAAGCAAATCTAGGAAAAACATCCACTGGTACAAGATCGGGATTATGAAAAATGTGATGCAAATCAACCAAGTATAAATACGAGAGAAGATTCATCAACCACGCTTTATAAAGGTGAAAAATCAAGATGTTTGACAATATCCAATGATTTTCTTGCATGATTAACATTTCATAACACCTCACGAAAAGGAGCGAAATATAATTCACTCGATCACTCATTTTGGGGGTAACAAGATAAATCACACTCATTGCTCGATCATGATTAGATTATTACCATAAGCTTGTACAAGAAACAAAACTCCACCGACGTGGCGTGAGCACCAAGTAAAAACATCTAAAGAGGGCTTTTATTCGGGTTATAATGATATGGTTAAGGTTAAGGGTATGGATAAGGCATGGGAATGTTTATGAAATTGGTGTTAAAAGAAAAATAAAGTCAAGTCTAATACCCGTGTTGCTAGCTACCAAACATTCCACGAACTAAATAAACGATTATAGCTTTAATTTCTTCTTTTCCGTTTTCCACAGCTTTTTGCTTTGTCATGACAATTGTTCTTCGATCATAGCACATTGGCTATTTTTTTTTATATATTTTTTTTTAACATAAGAACTCATGGCTCAATCAATCTCATAGGATGTGGTACTCATAATCATTTGAACAATCTTCACTTTCCAGGTAACTAGCAACCAACCGTTTAGACATTGATATGGGATAGGCTAAGGTTTAAAGTGTAAAATCTTTTTGTATTTTCTGGGTGAAGCAAAAATGAAAAGGATGGCTCAGAGGGTGTAACTAGGGGTATCTAGTGCTAAAAATGAGCACTACAAATGGGTCCATGTGGGTGGTTAACTAACCAATGAGGCTAGCTAATATATCATTAGATGTAAAATGGAAGGCCATTTGGGTTAAATCCTAAGGTGCCTCTTTATCACACTAATTCACTTATATCGCATTTAATGCAATCTCACTGCGATGCGGTAATGATTTACAAGCACAAGTTCTAGAATAAATAAAATCAAGCACACTCATAACAAAGATCCAAGCATAAAAGATTTATGCTAATAAGAAATAGGCTCAAATCCTCACAATTTAGTGAAAGGGTATAATATGTGCTAGCAAATGTTTATCGATCCCACAATGGATTGCAATATGATGTACCCGGTTGGTGCAAGTTTTAAAAATTTATAAACACGATTTAACCGTCTAACCTATTAACACATACGAGCAAGTATACTCGTCCGCAATAGCAAAGTTTGGTAAGTCGAGATCGTCCCAAGGGATTTTGCGTATGAAATAGATTTGTTTGAAAAGATTCCAATGAGAAAGCTAGTTAAGGCCTCCTCAAATAATTATGTTCTAGTGAAATTCAATAAGAAATATATATATACTTGTGTGTAGTCTATAATCAATCATAAATAGTATTCATGAAGGTTTGGTGTATACTCTTAATATGATGCACAAATCATAAGCAAATGATTCCCAACCATGGTATGTGTTTGTAAAAATCATTCTAAGAACAAAAACATTTAGGTAATCCTTTGGTCCTTATCCCAATGATTATCCTATAGAAATTCCATTTGTTTGCAACATGTTCTTATTAAATTTGTTCTTACGAATCTTTCGACCCTTCGTGATGAAAATGTTCCTAGCCTTGTTTTAATAAGCAAACATGGTGGTTGTCAATCACCATATCCCCATACTAGTTTGTCACTTCACGCTTTGGAATAAAACACAAGAGAAATCCTTTCATCCTTTTTCTTAAAACATGTTTTATCAACAAATCAAACCAAGACTAGTATTTTCCAACAAACTCATTTAAACAAGATCTTATGTACATGCATCACATTTGAGAACACTAATATGATTAACTACATCCCAACACACAAGTATATCCCAAAATTACTCCATGATAATAATAATAACTAAACACAAATAGTAACAAAGTAATTCCAACAATTCAAGAGAATAGAATTCCATAACAAAGTTCATAGAATACCTAAACTTTTGTGATTACAAGAATTAGAATTAAGTGGATTGTAGCAACCACGCACCTCAATCACCTAGATTCACCGTATAACTCCAAACTACCAAAACTATGGATGAAATTGTTCCTCCTTGCTCTGGACGTTTTCAAGAAGAACTAAGCTTTTGGGCTAAATAATATGGTTGGTATTAGTTTTGGTGTAAACTAATACAATTTTGGTTGTGTCACACCTAGTATACTAGGACTAGGTTCTTTTATAGCCAAATGTGCTTGCTCAACTGACCAAAAATGTCCCCAACAAGTAAATGTCAAGAAATGATCGGACTCCAATGATTATGGGGAGTTAAGGCAACAATAAATGCAACATTGTGTAATCTGCAGCGTGAGAAACCGGATCGGTTTATACTCCAACCGAATCGGTTGGATTTTGACCATTCGCCCACCGGATCCGTTCGGGTTGTGACCGATCGGTTGGGTTTGTCTTTGTTTGACTTTTGTTGACTTTTCTCCTATCGCTTCATCCTTTGCTCTCGATGATTTCCAAGGCAAAACTTGATCTTTCCTTGTCAGTAGATACTTAGAAATCATTCGTTTCTTAATCATTGAATCCAAAAGCTTCCTAGCTCGACTTCCTTCCTCGAGAATCTTCCAAATGTGCATAAAACTTCATTTCTTCATTTCTTCGTGATACCGGCTACATATACATGCACATCGCATCTTTGCACTTTTACCTTGATTATGAGTAAATATAGCCGATTACCATGCACAAAACTAACAATAACGCTACTAAAACATGTTCATTTTAGGCGTTATCAAATTCCCCACTTAAGCTCTACTAAGCCCTCGGTAGGTCTACCATTTGCAAAGATTGATTTCAATGGTATTTGACACCATGGTTCTAAAAATGTAATAATTATCCCAAAAGAGATAATCATCGGTTTGCTTATAATATGTGAAAAAATTTTAAAAATGAACCAAATACTTTAGATAACATAACTAGAACACCTCACGAATGATTTTAAGAATTCACTCAACACTCATATATTGGTGGGTATATGTAAATCACTCATTGCCTAGTCATGATCAATGCTTTTTACCATAAGCTTATACAAGTATCAAAACAAAGAAAATAAATTCATCAAAGAGGGCTTTTATTCGGGTTATAACGTTAAGGCTAAGGGTTTATAAAAGGTATGGATAAGGCATGGGATAGTAATGAAATTGGTGTTAAAATAAAAATAAAATCAAGTCTAAATCTCCATGTTGCTAGCCATCATACAAACCACAATCCCGAAAATGATTATTTCACCTCTTCTCATATCGATCTCCGCAAATATGTATAACTCAGTTTAGCTCATTGGCTAATCAATATCCTTCATATAGCTCATTGGCTATAACCATTTTTTTTTTTTTTAATTTCCCCTCACTTAGTGTAAGCATACACCAAAAAAAATCGAGAAAGACGTCTCTTTCATCCAAGATGGAGAATGGTACATACTATAAACAAAGTGTAGCTTCTTCATAATCATCAAAAACAATCCAATCATTCCAAACAACTAGCAACAAACCAATAGACTTGATAAGGGTTGGCTAAAGCTTGAAAGTGTAAAATATTTTTGTATTTTTCTGAATTTATCAAAACGAAAAGATTGGCTCGGAAGGGTTTACTAAGGGTATCTAGTGTTAAAGATGAGCACTAACAAATGGGTCCATATGGGTGGCTAACTAACCGATGTGGTTAGCTATTATATCATTAGATGTAAAATAGAAGGCCATTTGGGTTAAATCCTAAGGTGCCTCTTATCATTTGAACATATTTAGACCACTCGAAAGTGATTTTAACCGTAATGCATAACTAGTACAAGTTCTAGAATTGACATAATCACCGGCACACTCATAGCAAATATAAAACAAAAGATGTGTTTTATACAAAAAGAAACCTCACAAATGTGTGGAAAAAGGCTATTATGCATGCTAGAAATTGCTATCGAATCCAAAATGAATTACTTCCGTAATTTGGTTCAAATCCAAAAAAATTTTCAAAATCCTCATTTTACCATTGAAATCCCAAGTTATATATTTTAAATATCAATCACGCGTGAAAACAACTTAGACCAACAAGGGCGAATTTCTTCTAATCACTTGCATCCAAAAGTTATCTAAAAAAAATAAAAATGCGCATCATTTTTCCTATTTTCTTCCCTCCCCCATACTTAAGTTTTGCATTGTCCTCAATGTAATGAAAAATGAACTTCAAAGTAAAGAAAATGGGAAAAAGAAATAGTTAAAAGATACCACGGGATAGCATATGCAATATGCTCATCAATAAGCTTCCGACACATCCATCCTGCAAACAAAAACTGCAACACGCGATACACAAAACAAACAAATGCAACTAAAAACTAGACAAAACCAAGCAAAACATGTTAATCATCCTAAAAAAAATAAAGATAATATTGTTTAACACATCATAACCCATTGTTTTTGAAACCATAATTCACGAATGATTCACGATCACTCTTCATCCTCGCTCATGTCATCTCCTTCTTCATCATCATACTCATCATCATTACTTTCGGTTCACGTAGTTTTCGTCCACAATCTCCCGAACGAACTCTCCTCTTCTTTTCTTTCCTCCAACTCCACGATGACGATTCTCCAACATCGTGGCTTGCTCCACCAACCTCGTGTAATCGACCATATGGGGTCTTTGGATCGAGAAATGGTGCGTACCGGGATATGGATACGGATAGGGTCCGGGATAAGAAGTGTAAGGAAAAGGATATGGTGGAACATTGGGTGGATTGTAGGGTGGCAACTCATAATTGGCTTCACGAGCCATGCTTTGAAAGATAGGCATGGAATAATCATTGATGTAGTTGTTTCTCAACATCATCGAGTCTCTCCATACATCCCTACATTGAATCTCATCTAAATGTTGGTTCCACTCTCCCAACTGAATCAAAACTCTCGACGCACTCATTTGCACGTTCTCCATTGGTATACTCCCTTGTCATTGTGGTGGTTGTTGTTGTTGTCTTGGTTCAATCCATAACCCTAAGGTTTTCAATCTCCTATTTAAAGCATTACCAAAACCTTGTGCGATCCACGTATCACTATACTTTGGCTCTACACACTTAGCCAATTCCTCATCAACATAATACCCAAGATTCTTCGCCAATTTTGTCACAAAATGTCCTCCACAAATATTCTTGTTGCTCTTGATCCCTGGGCTCTCCTAGACAAATATTCGACTATCTCGCTAAATCATTACACGTCCTTAGTTTCTTCCAAAGAACTTCATAACCCATAAGTCCGGTTCGACATTTGTCCACCTTCCCAAATCTATTAAATGGCCTGTCACTATCAACTTGTGAAGTATCCTCATCAACGGATTCACGATGGTTGAGGAATTCCTCCTAGCATAAGTAGGATCTCCCTTGATTCCAATAGCGGGAATACTAGGATAGTCTTTTCAAACCTCAAGTCTAGAAAAGTGAGTTTCAAATAATCGATGATTAACCTCATGTGGCTCATACAAACCAAGAGCCACGCTAAAAGTCGGCAAAGTGTAAGCATGATCCCTTCCACAAAGCCTAAACCAAACACAAATTTCCTTCATCAAGTTCGAACATCCACCTTTCTTTCAAAATACATGGTTGAAAAGAACTCCATACACCATTCTCGATAGACCTCTTCATTGACCTTAAATGCTCTTTACCATGACAAATCTTTGAGCGAATCTCCATCCCACGGATATACATAAGACGTTCGCATCATTCCTCTTAACTCATCTTCACAATCACATTCCTCAAATAAATCCCAATCAATCACCCTCGGAACCAAACATGTCCTATGTTGCGCTTTAACAACCTTTCCGAAAGCATGTTTCTCCCCATCGGTGAGATTTTTGAACTTTAAATTAGCATTTGCCTCGTCTTCACACTATACTTAACCTTCTTCTTCTCATTCCTTTGACAAAATTTTGTAACAAGCGGGTTTATAGGAATTGCCTCCTCGCTCGAGCTACCTACAATAATTCTCTGAGAAATCACAAATAAAAGACCATATGAGAGTGTTAGAACAAACAAGAAGGTTCAAGGAACCTCCTAAGATCCATTTCAAAATTTCAAAAATTCAAACACGAAACCGAATCGGATTCGGTTCGTGAGAAACCGAATCGGTTACTCAAATGACTAAAATCCAACTGTTCGGTTGCAATGCGCAACGAATCGGTTATGCAGCTCGCATAAGGCTTTTGCCTCTAAAAACCCTTCTACACTCGAAGTTTTCTAAGTCGAAACCACTCCTAGATCGCATTCTATCATCCTCAATGATTTCCACATCCTTGAATTATTCTAAACTCGCTTTCAAATCATCAAACATCATCCATCACCATCTTAGAACTCAACTTGATAAGCCTATATCCTTCAATCATTAGTCCTAATCAATAATGTGGCATCTATCACTCCTAAAACGCATCATCTATCATAAGGAATCACTAATTTCAACTTATCTTGATTCAATAGCACAACCCAATTAAATCCGAAAATTCAATCATCTATTATTCATCCTATGTTGAATCAATCAATCCAATCCTTCTTGCAATGCACTCCTATATCAATTACCCACTCAATCTTAAAATATTACAATTTAATTCGAATTATAACAAAAACCCCCAAATTGGTGACCTAATATCCAATTCGAATCAAATGCTCTAATAAAACCTAAATTGAGTTAATTGACTGTAGATGCTTACTTGTTTGGGTGCCATGATGTTTTCCTACAACTTAAACAACCTTCAATCAGCTTCTCTTGGACGAATTTTTGCAAAACCCACTGGAGAATTAGTGTGTGTGTGTGTTTCTGGAAAAATGAAATTTTTTTTTGTATACTCAATTGCAACCGGTTCAGTCAAGGACACAACCGTTTCGGTTTGCATTTCGCCAAATTTTGCATTGTTACATGTTACTTAGGCATTTACCTTCCAAGCAACAATTTTACTAAAAAAAATCCTGCTAAAGATTCACACAACATTCATCCACCATATGAAATTTTGAACAATCATCCAATTTAAAAATCTCAACTCATCATACTAATGAACTAAACCCAAAATTCATCTCAAAACTCATAGTTATAATGCATTAACCAAATCACCTCAATAATAAAAATAAAAAATGAAAAATTAAATAAGAAACAAAAATCCTAAATGCATCAAATCAAAAAGAAATAGTTCATGAAATTCAAGCAAATAATTGCTTGTTTATTCTGACCTCTGTGTTCTCCTCAAAATTCCTCAAAATACTCTTGTCTTAGAATATCCTCGCTTTGAAATTTTCCGGTCAACTCACGGAATGTTTCAAAAGTTTTGAATTTTCTCATGAATCTTCGTCCGTCCGGACATAGTATGTCAAACTTAACATGCCATGCTCCATCTCGGTTTGTCTCTTGTAAGTCCCTCGACCCTTGGTCTCCACTCCAAATTCTTAAGTTGCACCGGTAAAGAACCTAAAAAGTCGGTCAACTTTTGTAAACTAGTATGTTTTGAATGGGTTATAGAAAGCTTCTACTAACGCACGTTCCATTTCGCCCTCTATATCAAAATAAGGCGGAGCTAACGGTCCGTACATTGGGTTACCTTGGACATCACGTCCCACTTCAAAACATGTTAAATCCTCATCGCTTCCATCAACTCTAACTCCTCCATAAATTCCAAAGTTGGTCCTCTTGGTTTTGGGTAGTATGTTTGCCTCGAAACCCCATCATCAATAGTCAAAGTGCCTCTTCTCATGTCTATAATCGCACCACAAGTTCGTAAGAATGGTCTCCCCGATAGTAGTGGTAAACTCTTGTCCACCGAATATCTAGGACAAGGAAATCACCAAATACGGTTGATATCCAATTTGCACTCTCACATTCTTCACCTCTCCCATTGCCTTCGCTTGAGAGTTATCCGCCATAGTAAGCTTCGAATGATTAGGTTTCGGATTACTTAGTCCCAAAGTTTTAAACAATGGATACGGCATCACATTAACACTCGACCCCGTATCGGCTAAAGCATAAACAGGTGTAGTCCCATTCACTTTGATCGGCAACACAAAATTACCCGGATCCTTTTCCTTCCTTGGCATGCCTCTAAACAAAATTTGATCTCGCTCCTCCTCCGTGAGATTCTTTTCTTCCAACCTAGCCCTTGCTAGCATCAATGCATCCAACTTCTTACGGTAAAGCACATAATCTTGGAGTACTTCTATCACCGGTTTCTTTTCATTAAGCTCAAGAAACTTTTGTTCTAGATTCTCTAAAATAGCTTCTTTTTGTTTGTCGGTTAAGGGTTTGAAAGTAGTAGTTGGTGATGATGGTGTGGAGTCATTTTTAGTGGTAGAGGTTGTTGTTGGGGTTAGTTTGTTTGATGTCGGTTTCTTCCGATTTGCCTTTCCCATCTTAATTACTTCCACCTCTTTCTCTTCCATGTTTGCACAAACTTCCACTAGCATCTCGTTTACTCCTTTTCCTTCTTCCAAATCAGTTACATTAATTCTCATCTCTCCCATTGCAAAATCCACTTGACACTTGGTCGTGACAAGAAAATCTCGACCAAAACACACATTAGGTTCATCCGCATTCCCTTCTTCTAACACAACAAAATCAGTTTCAAATATATGTCCATGAATATTGACCTTCAGATTTTTGACCATCCTTCTTCCATATGCTTCATAGTCCAATCGTACATGACCAATTTCGTCAAGAACCTTCTCCAAAATATAGTTTTCTCCGTAAGCCATGTTAAGCTGTGCATCCCAAGCACTTATTCCTTCCACACTGCAAGGCATTCCAAACCTCATTAGCGGTGAATCATACATCATTAAAGGTGCTTGTGTGAACACTACGACTCTTCCTTTCTTGGGTAGTTGAACCTTATTTTCACCAGTTTCCTCCATATTACCCGTATCAATTCCCAATTCTTTCTTACTTTCTTCCAAAATACCTCCAATCTTTTCCAATGAACTTCCGGTATCCTTGAACATTTCATCCAAAGTACGAAGGTATTCCGAGATTCCACTCAAACTATCCATATTACTAGACAACTTGTAACACCCCCAAAATACCGCAGCGGAAGACTGTGTCACTGGGGTGCTACTTCATAATACAAAGTACAAGTTATAGAAAACGACCTCTAAATGAGACGTTTTGAAAAGTTACCATTCGATTAATGAAATCGTAGTTACAAACAATGAGGTCCCAAAGTATAATACAAAATGTTTACAAAATGTTTCAATGGTAAATACGAATGTATAAAGTCTTCAAAACATGTCGTGCGACTCTAAGTTCCATGCAACTATATCGCCTTATTGACCCGAGATAAACATGCTAAAGTGTCAACACAATGGTTGGTGAGTTCATAGAGTTTGTTTTGAATAAGTTGAAAAGCATTGAAAGAATGTTTACAAAGAAAGGCATTGTAAATCCACTCGGTTCAAGTTCCGCCATAAAGAACTTGCAACCGTAATGTTCACAACCCACTGCCAAAATATAGTTTGCACAATCATGTATGTATGTATCATAGTAGTAAAAAGTATATATGTCACCACAAGGGTCTTCCAACAACTTAATTTGGGATGTATCTAATTTAATAGCCTTCCAACAACTTAATTTGGAGCCACTAAATTAATGGTCATCCAACAACTTAATTTGGAGCCACTTGTGCATGTATGTAATTTAATAGCCTTCCAACAACTTAATTTGGAGCCACTAAATTAATGGTCATCCAACAACTTAATTTGGAGCCACTTGTGCATGTATGTAATTTAATAGCCTTCCAACAACTTAATTTGGAGCTACTAAATTAATGGTCATCCAACAACTTAATTTGGAGCCACTTGTGCATGTATGTAATTTAATAGCCTTCCAACAACTTAATTTGGAGCCACTAAATTAATGGTCATCCAACAACTTAATTTAGAGCCACCGAATTGAATAACGCAAATAAATATAATGCATTCAAGAATAACCCAAATAAGTATATCATAATCATGTATGTGTGCAATCAAGTATAATGCAATCAAGTATAAAAAGTATAGCGTAGCATAAAAGTGTAAATGTTTTGAGTATTTGTATTTGTAAAAGCAAGTAGTTGAGCATGTATCTCCCCCAAAGAGTTTGATAATTAGTAAAGTAAAACTGGGGCTATAAACTCACGGTAATTAGTAAAAGTTTAGAGTACTTATAAAAGTAAAAGCAAGTATTTGAGCATGTATCTCCCCCAAAGAGTTTGTAAAACAAGTATTAAAAACGGGGCTAAGAACTCACCGATAATAACGATGAATGATACTAGAAAATTGGGCGTAACTCAGCGTCTAAATTCAAAATCCATTTCTAAACTATAAAACCTCTAAATCACCTCATATTTACCCCAAAACTATCCCAATAGCTTCAAAACAAAACCCATCTTTAATATTGCCCGATCTATCTTTGCAAAGTTTTGAGAATTTCACGGGACCCAGGCTCCAACCCACCATTGTGTAGCTCTTAATCCAACCGCGAAATACAAAATAAACTTAATTTTTACGAGAGAATACTAATGCCTTCAACTTATGTGTATAACTCTGAGCCGCGAAAATCAAGTATGGAGTGTGTATGGAGGGTGGCGACATCAAGGAGGAGGGGAAAATGTGTGTGTTTTTCGTGTAATAAAATGAACTAGTTTCTTTTCTATTTATAGGAAAATATCCGAAAATATATGATATTTTGATGAATAGTGTTTAGATATTTTGATGAATAGTGTTTAGATATTTTTATTAAAATATATTATAAGAAAATATCTTAGATATTTATAATAAAATATATTATAATAAAATATCTTTAGATATTTATAACAAGAATTAGATATTTATATATTAAGAAAGACAGAGACATTGTTTATGCATAAAAATCGTGTAAAAGTACTTACTTGTTCAATTTAGGCGAAATTAGTAAATAATAAAAATTACGGTGAATAGTAACTCGTGAATAGTAATTTGTGAATAGTAATTTATGAATAGTAATTTTCGGGAAAAAGTTTGAGTTTAAATAATGACCCAAAATATGATGAATAGTAAAAATGAATAGTAACAGTGAATAGTAAAAATAAATAGTGACCCGAAAATGCGAATTGTTACAGTCTCTACCCCTTAAGGGAACTTCGTCCCGAAGTTCTCATTGATGTCAACTACTTATAAGCGTGTCTAAGAAAAGTGTGGTCTCTAAAATAGTGGGGTTCTCTTATTCAACAAGAATAGTGTATGGGTTACGTTGTAATACACCCATAATGTGTTAGGGAATCATATCGGATGAAAATAAGCCCACTTATTTATAATTCATTACTTACATAAAGAAGCGTCCAAATTTATGTAAGTAATGGATTATGAACTTATGGTTGATGGTTTATAATTTCTTTATTTGAATAAAGAAGCGTCCCAATCCATTCAAATAAGGAGATTATAAATCATCCTACTTAAGATTTTCCGACACAAAACTCACTTGCAGATAATAAGATAACCAAGTCATCAAATCCTAAAGCTAAGTAATAATATTATTTAACTCAAATCTCATGTCTAATCAAACAAGAACATCACAAGATCAAGTTAAATAATTAGTTATTCTTGAGCTCCATATTTTAATGACTCAATTAAATTATGTGGTTTCCTTATTATTACTAAAGTCATATCATCCAACAACGTGGATCTAAGCAAACAACTAACAAGAAGCATATGCGCACGAAGTGTGTGTAAGGCAATCATAGTGGAGAGTCTTAACGGATAAAGCGCTTATAGTCTAGGCTCTTAAATGCAACCTAGTTCTCTATAACCAATTCTACGATACTAATCAGTAACACCCCAAAATACCGCAATGAAGACTGTGTCACTGGGGTGCTACTTCATAATACAAAGTACAAGTTATAGAAAACGACCTCTAAATGAGGCGTTTTGAAAAGTTACCATTCGATTAATGAAATCGAGTTACAAACAATGAGGTCCCAAAGTATAATACAAAATGTTTACAAAATGTTTCGAATGGTAAATACGAATGTATAAAGTCTTCAAAACATGTCGTGCGACTCTAAGTTCCATGCAATGACTATCGCCTTATTGACCGAGATAAACATGCTAAAGTGTCAACACAATGGTTGGTGAGTTCATAGAGTTTGTTTTGAATAAGTTGAAAAGCATTGAAAGAATGTTTACAAAGAAAGGCATTGTAAATCCACTCGGTTCAAGTTCCGCCATAAAGAACTTGCAACCCTGTGGGTTAACAACCCACGGCCAAAATATAGTTTGCACAATCATGTATGTATGTATCATAGTAGTAAAAGTATATATGTCACCACAAGGGTCTTCCAACAACTTAATTTGGGATGTATCTAATTTAATAGCCTTCCAACAACTTAATTTGGAGCCACTAAATTAATGGTCATCCAACAACTTAATTTGGAGCCACTTGTGCATGTATGTAATTTAATAGCCTTCCAACAACTTAATTTGGAGCCACTAAATTAATGGTCATCCAACAACTTAATTTGGAGCCACTTGCATGTATGTAATTTAATAGCCTTCCAACAACTTAATTTGGAGCCACTAAATTAATGGTCATCCAACAACTTAATTTGGAGCCACTTGTGCATGTATGTAATTTAATAGCCTTCCAACAACTTAATTTGGAGCCACTAAATTAATGGTCATCCAACAACTTAATTTGGAGCCACTGAATTGAATAACGCAAATAAATATAATGCATTCAAGAATAACCCAAATAAGTATATCATAATCATGTATGTGTGCAATCAAGTATAATGCAATCAGGTATTATGCAATCAAGTATAAAAAGTATAGCGTAGCATAAAAGTGTAAATGTTTTGAGTATTTGTATTTGTAAAAGCAAGTAGTTGAGCATGTATCTCCCCCAAAGAGTTTGATAATTAGTAAAGTAAAACTGGGGCTATAAACTCACGGTAATTAGTAAAATTTTAGAGTACTTATAAAAGTAAAAGCAAGTATTTGAGCATGTATCTCCCCCAAAGAGTTTGTAAAACAAGTATTAAAAGCAGGGCTAAGAACTCACCGATAATAATCGATGAATGATACTAGAAAATTGGGCAAAGCTCAAGATCTAAATTCAAAATCCATTTCCTAAACTATAAAAACCTCTAAATCACCTCATATTTACCCCATAACTATCCCAATAGCTTCAAAAACAAAACCCATCTTTAATATTGCCCGATCTATCTTTGCAAAAGTTTTGAGAATTTCACGGACCATGACTCAACCCACCATTGTGTAGCTCTTAATCCAACCGCGGAATACAAAATAAACTTAATTTTACGTAGAGAATACTAATGCCTTCAACTTATGTGTATAACTCTGAGCCACGAAATCAAGTATGGAGTGTGTATGAGGTGGCGACATCAAGGAGGAGGGGAAAATGTGTGTGTTTTACAGTAATAAAATGAACTAGTTTTCTTTCTATTTATAGGAAAATATCCGAAAATATCTAGATATTTTGATGAATAGTGTTTAGATATTTTGATGAATAGTGTTTAGATATTTTATTAAAATATATTATAAGAAAATATCTTAGATATTTATAATAAAATATATTATAATAAAATATCTTTAGATATTTATAACAAGAATTAGATATTTATATATTAAGAGACAGTCATTGTTTATGACAAAAATCGTGTAAAAGTACTTACTTGTTCAATTTAGGCGAAATTAGTAAATAATAAAAATTACGGTGAATAGTAACTCGTGAATAGTAATTTGTGAATAGTAATTTTCGAGAAAAAGTTTGAGTTTAAATAATGACCAAAAATATGATGAATAGTAAAAATGAATAGTAACAGTGAATAGTAAAAATAAATAGTGACCCGAAAATGCGAATTGTTACACAACTTGACAAAGCAAAACAAAACAAAACACGAATTATTAGCGTTAGAGTTGGTAAAAACAAGAACAAACTATAGAAACTTAGACTAAACAATGTAAGATACTTAACAAAACACAAAAAACACAAGTTAAAACTCAAGACCTAAAAATAATAAAAATCAACACAGAAACACCAACCGGATTCGGTTAGTTCACCAACCGAATCGGTTAGTTGAAATAATTCAAACAGAAACTCGAACCGGAACCGGTTGCGGGTTGCGATACTGATTTAGTCTTATTGAAATGGGAATCTTCGTTTTGCTGAATATTTCTTCATTTTCCTCCGTTTCCCTGCACTTGATTATAAACACTAGACAAACATCTTTTGATGCGTTTAAGTACTATAATCACGCAAATATAACCAAATAACATATATAAAAGTACACATACGCTACTAAAAACATGCACAATCTGAAAAGTTATCAAATTCCCACACTTAAACTTTGCTTGCCCTCAGCAAATCTAGGAAAAACATCCATCGGTACAAGATCGGGATTATGAAAAGTGTGATGCAAATCAACCAAGTATAAATACGAGAGAAGATTCATCAACCACGCTTTATAAAGGTGAAAAATCAAGATGTTTGACAATATCCAATGATTTTCTTGCATGATTAACATTTCATAACACCTCACGAAAAAGGAACAAAATATAATTCACTCAATCACTCTTTTTTAGGGGAGTAACAAGATAAATCACACTCATTGCTCACTCATGATTAGATTATTACCATAAGCTTGTACAAGAAACAAAACTCCACCGGCGTGGCGTGAGCACCAAGTAAAACATCTAAAGAGGGCTTTTATTCGGGTTATAATGATATGGTTAAGGTTAAGGGTATGGATAAGGCATGGGAATGTTTATGAAATTGGTGTTAAAAGAAAAATAAAGTCAAGTCTAATACCGTGTTGCTAGCTACCAAACATTCCACGAACTAAATAAACGATTATAGTTTTAATTTCTTCTTTTCCGTTTTCCACAGCTTTTTGCTTTGTCATGACAATTGTTCTTCGATCATAGCACATTGGCTATTTTTTTTTATATATTTTTTTTTAACATAAGAACTCATGGCTCAATCAATCTCATAGGATGTGGTACTCATAATCATTTGAACAATCTTCACTTTCCAGGTAACTAGCAACCAACCGTTTAGACATTGATATGGGATAGGCTAAGGTTTAAAGTGCAAAATCTTTTGTATTTTCGGTGAAGCAAAATGAAAAGGATGGCTCGTAGGGTGTAACTATGGGTATCTAGTGCTAAAAATGAGCACTACAAATGGGTCCATGTGGTGGTTAACTAACCAATGAGGCTAGCTAATATACCATTAGATGTAAAATGGAAGGCCATTTGGGTTAAATCCTAAGGTGCCTCTTTATCACACTAATTCACTTATATCGCATTTAATGCAATCTCACCATGGTGCAGTAATGATTTACAAGCACAAGTTCTAGAATAAATAAAATCACCGGCACACTCATAACAAAAGATCCAAGCATAAAAGATGTATGCTAATAAGAAATAGGCTCAAATCCTCACAATTTAGTGAAAGGGTATAATATGTGCTAGCAAATGTTTATCGATCCCAGAATGGATTGCAATATGATGTGCCCGGTTGGTGCAAGTTTTAAAAATTTATAAACACGATTTAACCGTCTAACCTATTAACACATACGAGCAAGTATACTCGTCCGCAATAGCAAAGTTTGGTAAGTCGAGATCGTCCCAAGGGATTTTGCGTATGAAAAAGATTTGTTTGAAAAGATTCCAACGAGAAAGCTTGTCAAGGCCTCCTCAAATAATTATGTTCTAGTGAAATTCAATAAGAAATATATATATACTTGTGTGTAGTCTATAATCAATCATAAATTGTATTCATGAAGGTTTGGTGTATACTCTTAATATGATGCACAAATCATAAGCAAATGATTCCCCAACCATGGTATGTGTTTGTAAAAATCATTCTAAGAACAAAAACATTTAGGTCATCCTTTCGGTCCTTATCCCAATGATTATCCTATAGAAATTCCATTTGTTTGCAACATGTTCTTATTAAATTTGTTCTTACGAATCTTTCGACCCTACGTGATGAAAATCTTCCTAGTCTTGTTTTAATAAGAAAACATGGTGGTTGTCAATCACCATATCCCCATACTAGTTTGTCACTTCACGTTTTGGAATAAAACACAAGAGAAATCCTTTCGGTCCTTTTTCTTAAAACATGTTTTATCAATAAATCAAACCAAGACTAGTATTTTTCCAACAAACTCATTTAAACAAGATCATATGTACATGCATCACATTTTGAGAACACTAATATGATTAACTACATCCCAACACACAAGTATATCCCAAAATTACTCCATGATAATAATAATAACTAAACACAAATAGTAACAAAGTAATTCCAACAATTCAAGAGAATAGAATTCCATAACAAAGTTCATAGAATACCTAAAATTTTGTGATTACAAGAATTAGAATTAGTGGATTGTAGCAACCACGCGCCTCGAATCACCTAGATTCACCGTGACAACTCCAAACTACCAAAACTATGGATGAGAATTGTTCCTCCTTGCTCGGACGTTTTCGGTAAGAACTAAGCTTTTGGGCTAAATAATATGGTTGGTATTAGTTTTGGTGTAAACTAATACAATTTTGGTTGTGTCACACCTAGTATACTAGGACTAGGTTCTTTTATAGCCAAATGTGCTTGCTCAATGACCAAAAACGTCCCCAACAAGTAAATGTCAAGAAATGATCGGACTCCAATGATTATGGGAGTTAAGGCAACAATAAATGCAACATTGTGTAATCTGCGGTGAGAAACCGGATCGGTTTTACTCCAACCGAATCGGTTGATTTTGACCATTCGCCCAGCCGGATCCGGTTCTGGGTTGTGACCGATCGGTGGGTTTGTCTTTGTTTTGACTTTTGTTGACTTTTCTCCTATCGCGCTTCATCCTTTGCTCTCATTGATGATTTCCAAGGCAAAACTTGATCTTTCCTTGCCGTAGATACTTAGAAATCATTATGTTTCTTAATCATTGAATCCAAAAGCTTCCTAGCTCGACTTCCTTCCTCGAGAATCTTCCAAATGTGCATAAAAACTTCATTTCTTCATTTCTTCGTGATACACGGCTACATATACATGCACAATCACGTATCTTTGCACTTTTACACATGATTATGAGTAAATATAGCCGATTACCATGCATAAAACTAACAATAACGCTACTAAAAACATGTTCATTTTAAGCGTTATCACAATAGTAATCGGAACACATCTTGAAGTTTCAAATATTACCAATTTTACCGGTTGGAATGATCCGATTATTCTAATAGATAATCCTAAAAGTGTGAAAACAACTAGATCACAAGGCAAACAAATTTTAAATTTAAGCATGAAAACTCTAATTTTCCTATTCACCCCCCACACTTAAGTTAGATATTGTCCTCAATGAAAAGCGAACTTCAAAGTATAGAAATAGGAAATAGAGATGAAACCAGATATGTTAACGAGTTTATCGACTTAAAATTCTTCTTCACTCCTGGCCTTCACTTGAGAAATCATCACCGCACACAATCTTATAAATAAACAAAGGTTTTATTAAAGGATGGCACCCCCACACTTAAGTTCAACCGAAGGTTTAAACTTTGGGAAGTGACCATCGAATCAAAACACACGGGTTGCCTCCCGAGAAGCGCTTGTTTATTAAGTCATCACCGACTCGAAATTTCCCGGGTTAGATACTTTGACCATACGGTTCAAATGGGGAATTTCAGCTCTTAAACGTTGAGGTATGGAATCTTTGGTTTGTACTCCACAATGGATGGGAATACATTTGATTCTTTTGGTTTGACCAAGTGAAATTCCCTCTTTGTTATCTCGAACATTTGGTCGATTTCATTAGAAATGAGGACAGGTGGCGGATCTTTATTATTTTTCGGAGAATCATCGGACTTTCCACTCCCAGTGAATATTGCATCCACATTCTCAAGGTGAGTTAAAGGAGGTGGCTTAGTCCTACCATTTTGATTTAAAGAAACTGGATTTTGTGGTTCAGACCATTTGTCTATCTTTCTTTCTAGTTCTCCATTCCAGTTGCCACTGGTTTTGAACTTCTCATCACCAACATGATTTGGAAATAAATTGCATTCTGAACTTTTTAATTACGCATTGGGATATGCATGGTGCAATCCTCAAGAAAAGGTAACACGGTTGGTGAGTTAGACATGATTTGGTTGATTTGGCGTGGTTGGAATGTGCTCGGTCTCGTCCTCTTCGATAAATTCATCCTCACCCTTATCGTTCTCGTATTGAATTGAGGTTGGTTTGTAGACAAATTCATGTCTCGAGTTGGAATCATGGTGTAAAGAAGAGATTCAACGTGATGGACTTCTCTTCACCTTACTTAATCTTTCTATCCTCCTCTCCAAGTCTTGGCTTATCGCTTGTTGGTTCCTTCTTCCTTGATCGACTTTATGTTCCAATTCAACCAACAGTTCGTCATATTCTCGTTGGCTTTTGTTTGACCGCCATCCATTCTCTCATCATCTCCTCCGGTGAGGTTTAGGTGTATTGAAATGTTGTGATGGATGTGGTATTGTATTCCATGGGCGATATCGAGGATATGTTTGGGTTGGGTTGTGGTATGGAAAAGAGTACGAATTTCTGGAATTCTGGTCATAATATATGTCGTCATATCCTGGGTGATATCCTTCATGTTGGACTAGGTTCGCTTCCATGGGATCACACATCGGTGTGTCATCCTCAGCATCGTAGTTTGAAGCGTGGTGATTATTTTGCAGTTCCATCATCTCCCTCCGTATGCTTATGAATTGGGTAGCGATGTTTGTGGAGAGAGCTTCCAATTTCTCGATCAATGAGGTATGATCGGTATTGACGTTGCTTCTACCGGCGGTAACAATGGCTTTCGGATTGGAATCGTTCGATAGACCACTTCTTGTGAAGATAGCATTGACATATTCATTTCTTGTTTGTGGTGGATGGTACGTCTTATCATTTGATGGTTTTAGGTTGGATTGGGTATTACTTGGCAATGAACCGGATGGTCTAGCGGAATGTTGGTCGAAAATCGCAAACTTGTTTTCAAGATCTTGGATAGATGCTTGATGATTTTTTCATCCTTGCTCAAGTTTGGCTTTGAGATTGAAAATTGATTTTGATAAAATCATTTGCGGATTTTTGAGCGCCTACGAATTCTCTCATGGTTTTCTCGAATCGGTTTCTTCCATCTTTGTCGGGATTTTGTGGTGGTGAATCGTCGGTTCGTGGTTGAGAATCACGGTTGTCATCCCTTGGTCGGCGATCTTGCCAATTTCTAGAATTTCACCGTAATAATTACTCGATATCCTCCTCCACGGTATCCTCCTTGGCGTAACTCGCTTCTCCTTCCTTTGGTCCACCCATAGGTTTATCGTCGCACTCGGACGACGGGTGATTTCCTCCACAATTGTTGCATCCGTCTCGCATTTCTTTCATTTTATCTTTGATATCTTTATACTGCGAGTCGATTTTTGAGGTTAACGCTTCCATCTTCTCCATGAGTTTTGAGGTGTCGGTGTTTTCAACAAAAGCAACGGTTTTTCTGAGAGGTTTGGTTTTGGAATCTTTGGACCAATCAAGTTTGAGAAGTACTTAATCCTCGAGCAATTGATGTGCATCGTTGGGAGTCTTATAGAGAAAAATTCCTCTAGCATCAAGGATGCCTTGAGATTTCATCTAGTCCATGGTAAAGATTTGGATAATGGTCCTTTTGATAGCCCATGTCCATGACAACTACGAAGCAAATCTTTCATTCGAAGCCAAGCTTCAACAAGTGATTCGTTTGGGTTTTGGTTGAAAGCGAATTTCTCCCATTAATCGATCAAACATGGCGGTGGAAAGAATCGCTCACAAAGCTTGCCTCATCTCCTCCCAAGTATTGATGATTCCGGGTTAATTCATTGTACCATACTTTAGCATCTCCGACGAGTGATGATGGGAAAAGTTTGAGTATGATGGCATTGACATCGGTATCACCATAACGAAACATGCCGCAAATTTCGATGAATTCGGCAATGTGCTTATGCGGATCGGCCATGCACGCCATCGAATTGTCGGTCTTTGATCATAGAAAGGTAATGTCCCTTCACGGTGAAGTTGTCACCAAGATTGACGATGTAACAATAGCACTTTCGGGGTTGGTGCTACGGTTCGGTTGGTTCCCACATGGGTTGGTCGTCCGCAATGGGAAAAGGTAAATTGGTGAAAGGGTTGTAAACAACTTTGGCTTCAATGAGGTTATCAAATGGTGGGTTTGGTACTATTGGTACACGATTTTCCAATGGTATGAAAAGTGTTCTCCTTCTTCTTGAATCAAACGTTCGGGTTGGTAAGAGGTGTTATTGGTTCTATTCTCAGCGCTCGAGTGTTCATACAATGTCCTAGAGAATCCGGAAATATCTAAACACACGGACAAACAACTAAAACAGTTTTCCGAGACAGATTAGGTAACGAATCGGTTGCGGTTGCGACCGATCGGTTAGACCGAATGGGTTATGGGTAAAATTATAACCGATTCGGTTGAGGACAACCGGATCCGGTTAAGGTTTCTGAGAAATTTTTTTTGGGTTGAATCGACTGAGGGAAATTCAAAAACTTGTTGAAACACAATCAAATCCCCGGCAACGGCGCCAAAAACTTGATGTGCCCGGTTGGTGCAAGTTTTAAATTTATAAAAGGTGAATTACCAATATTACCAATAACACATACGAGCAAGTATACTCGTCCGTTATAGCAAGATTATGAAGGTAAGTCGGGATGGATTCGCAGGATTTGAGTGAATCTAAACACAAGTTTGAATTAACGGAGTCTATCCAAAACATATAATAAAGCAAATAGGTATAATGAAATTCAGATGATTAAAAACTACACTTGCTTAAACTAGTTTCATATCATAGATTAATGTGATTGTGTTAACCTCTTAACATGTTGGTTATGATAATTAGTTGGTGTACTAATCTATTGTTCTTACAAGTTAAACTTTGATCAAGAGTTTAGTTCATAAAAACAAGCATTAAATCTAGCCAATCAATTCAAGATCAATTCAAGTTTCATAAGTCTACATACATAAACTTAAACACAAAAACATCCACTTGTTCCTCAAATTGCTTAAGAAATGGTCAATACAAAAGGTAACCGATCATAGACAAAAGGTTACAATTGATTCTCAACAACTAATCTTACGACCATTTAGATGTTTCCAACCAATCCAATTTGATAATCAAAAAGCGTTTCTATTACAATCACACCTTAGTTCCTTTGTGTAATCAAGAATAATGGGTAAAACAATCATCCATAGACAAAATGATTATGACTAGTTGAATAACAATAAGTCCTTTCGACCACAACGATTACTATCAATTAGCCAAACTTGATTAACAAATGTCACTATGAAACTTTAGCACAATTGGGTCTTAGAATCAACTTGAAATTGAATTAAAACATGTTAACACAATCACTTACTAATCATATGATAATCAACATCATTTAAGCAAGTGTATAAAGAAACTAGCCACTCATAGCAAACATGAACATAAACTCGAACTTTGAACATTAGAAAACATGATTAAAAGTCTTACAATGCTTGGAATAAGATTACAAATGATGAAGTAATGATTCCCAAAGGATTAAGGTAGACTTCTTGGTGATTTGGCCTCCAAATGGTGAACTTCGGAACTCAAACTTCTGGATTTCTAAGGACGAATTTTGAGAGCTTAAGGCTTTGTTTGATGAGTAGAGAGATTTGTATATTAGGGTGTGTCTCATATGCTCACAATTAGCCTCTATTTATACTAATTCCAAGGCCTAGGGTATTAAATGCTGAACTTGGCCTCCAAGGAGTAAGGAAGGGACTAGAATACACCAAGAGAAGGACCTAGAATCGTTTGGATGCAAAGGGGAAGCTTAGTGATGAAGATTTGGCAACTGCAGCTTCACCAACCGGATCGGTCATACGACCAACCGATCCGGCTGGTCTTCAATAACAACTAGTCAACCGATCCGGTTGCGGGTTGCGACCGATCGGCTGGCGATGGTTAAAACATTGATTATGGCCATTTTCCAACCGATCCGGTTATGGTTGTAACCGGATCCGGTTGGATCTTCTCGAGATCTGAAACTTGATCTTTTCTTTACTATGTCTTGTAGAACTTGGTTCTTCAATCACTAAGGTCTTCAAAGATCCTTGAGATAATCGATTTAGTTTTATTGAAATGGGAATCTTCGTTTCTTTGAATATTTCTTCATTTTCCTCCGTTTCCCTGCACTTGGTTATAAACACTAGACAAACATCTTTTGATGCGTTTAAGTACTATAATCACGCAAATATAACCAAATAACAGATATAAAAGTACACATAACGCTACTAAAAACATGCACAATCTGAGCGTTATCACCTACCAAAAGATCAAAAAAATTTACTTAGGCTGTTTAGAACTTGGAGATGGATACAAACGGGATGAGAATTTGATCAGCTGGCTTCAACATGGAGATTGCCCAGTCCACGAGATGACGGACAAACACTGGTAGCCCACGGCTAAGAGTCTAACTTAAAGATTCGTAAATAAAGAAAAGTGTTCTTCGGAGACAACCCAATTATCCCTTTCTTTTGTTTTTATTTCATTTCATTGGGTTTTGTGTTTTCTAACCATTTTTGCGTGAAACAATGAAGTAATTATCACTGCAGCTTGTTGATTCGAACAGAGTTACTACAGAACTCATCTTGGTGATTACGCCGTAACCAACATTTTAGCAAAGAAATTCTTGACGATTACCAATTACGGCGTAATACCATCTCGTGGTTACGCCAGTAACTATTCGCTTCACAACTCATACAGTTTTTGCCGCCACGGCGTAACTCTCATAGGAGTTACGACGTAACTCTCTCTGCTTTAATTCTTTCATTTTAAAACACAAGAACCTTGTATTAGTTTTTTAAATGAACTTTGTGGGTGTGTTCCTCAGAAACCCTCATGAGACTTCACTCGTCCACTTGGGACACCAAGTGGTTTAAAGGCTTGTTGCATTCGCTAAATGCAACCGTGATTCCTACGAAGTGAGTTAGGTTTGTTTTTCATTTTATTTTTTTCTTTTAGAATTATGCTTGTCGGTATTGTGATTTCGTGGATTGAAGTTTGTTCATGACGCTTAAACGAAGGCACGATCCTTTCTCGTGGGCCTTCTTCTTTTGGAGCAAATTTTAGGGAAGTTCTCGCCTAATTCTACCTTTCTCTTCACCTTTATTTTAATGCCTAGTACAAAAGGGACTTTGTACAATTCAAGTGGGGGACGGGAGTAGAATTATCTCTTGAACTTTATTTCACCCTCATTTTCTAGTTTATTTTGAAAATTATGCCACTTTTAAAATTTTGACATGTTTTTCCGAACCTAACTAGATTAGACCTTAGCCGAGCACATACAACCCTTGATATTACATGGTGAGATTAGCCTTATCCGTTTCCAATATTTTACCCCAAATCCACCAAATTATGAGTGTGCTTGGTAGCTTGTAAACTTTAGAACTTGGCCTTTACATCATTTTGAGACCATAGACGAGGTATGTTGAGTTAGCTCGATGTATTTGGACTTTTCGGTTTTAGAAGGCGATGATTATAGGATTATCACCCAAACAGCCTACCATTGTGAGTCTATCGATTAGTCACCTCGACTTTTCGACAAACCCTTTGTTGCACTCCCTTTAGTGCAAGATACCCTAGATACACCCTTCGAGCCATTCCTTTCATTTTGTCACCCCAATATATTGTTTCATTAGACCTTACACCTTAGCCTACCCTCGTAGTCTTTATTTGTAATTGGGAAGTCATCATTTGCCTAAGTTCAAGGTTCGAGTGGAAAGGTTTGGAAATCACGCTTTCATCGACAACAATTATGAAGATCATTGAAGACCCCCCGAATTCCCATTGTTCATCTCAAGTGGGGGGATGTTATGTTATCATGTTATGTTCAAAAAAAATCGAAAAAAAAAAAAAAAATAGTTGATTGAGTTATGATTTTGTAAAGTGCGATGTTATAAGCACTGTAGTATGAGCTTTATGGTTTAGTATCGAGGAGGCCACCTCGGTCACATTGGAAGATTGGAGTTGGAGTTATACCAATCAAGAAGAAAAGGTAGTGTGCCCATCACGACGCCCTCTAATGACACATCTACCTTGCATTTCATGATCCGGTCTCTAGACTTCTAAGCTTGAACTTTGGGCGGACGGTAAGTGGTGATGACTTAGTTATACATATAGACTACACCGCTTGTTTTTCATTTTACACCAATTATATATCCCATGTCTTATCCTACCCTTTAGTCATGAAGCGTGTCTAGGTGATGCAATGAGCAATCTTTGGTGTCTTGGCCATGGATTTGGTCATGTATCATTGATTTTGTCCACTTCGCGTGACATGTTAGTAATGACAAATCACCCTTAACCTTTGTCGTGTCTACCCATATTGCCTTGAGAATTGTTTAGCCCTTAACTCTAGTGGTGGAGATTTGTGTAACCGCCAAGCTTATGATAGAATACATGCTATGATATGCGATTGAGTGATCACCCGAAATTGACACTTAGAATAGTTGAGAGATTTGAGTGTTTGTTCCCTTTCATGAGGTGTTCGGCTTTGTTTTATTCTAGCATAAGGGATTTGTAAACTCATATTTTCCGTGTTTGGGAGATATTTTTTAGGAATCTATCTAATAAGGTCTACTTGAGGGCAAGTAGAGTTCAAGGGGGATATTTGATAACATCAAATAGTCCTCGAATATTAAGTGTCAATTTCCCCGTTAATGCTCGTTATTTATATCATTTATATGGATTTACGCTTGTTTTCCATTGTTTTACATTTTCGTGTAAATTACGAGCATTGGAGCTAAAGAGACGCGAAATGGAAACGTTACTAAAGATTTATCACAAGATGCTTATTTTGAAGAAGTTACGGCGTAACTCATCTCTCACATTATGCCGTAACTATTGCGTGACCTCAAGTCCAACTTATCAAGAGGTTATGGCGTAACTCCTCCCAAAGGTTACGACGTAACTCCATTAGGTCAAAAGAGGTTCCACGCCGATGATACTTACGCCGTAACTCATCGCTACACTTACGACGTAACCGAGTTTATTGAAGACTACGGCGTAACCACTTCTTAGGTTACGCCGTAACTAGCATATCTAGTGCATTTACGGAGAAATAGAAGGTTACGAGTAACTCCTCTATGGGTTACGCCGTAACCCGCACCGCCTATAAATACCACACCTAATTCTAGCATTTCAAAGCATCCCATTCCATACACAACACTCTAAGAACGTGGGAAAAGCTCAAGGGAGGTCTAGGGAAGCATACGGAGATGTTTCCAAGGGAGAAGTCACACCATTACGATAAGTTTTAGCGTTTATTATTTCTTTACTTTCAATTCATGTATTTCGTACCTTTGAATATTGAATTGATGTGCATGATTAATATGAGCTGCTAAGCACCCTTTGGTGCTAGCCTAGTTATGATTCCTTAATTGTTTTGTTTGCGTTTACCTTTACTTCCGTATAATTATTTCTAAGTGTATGCATGCATAGTTCTTTGGTAGTCACCCCGTTCGGTAGTTTTGAATGGCGATAGAGGCCAATTGCCTAGGAGATATGACCAACCGACCCTAGGTGAGCGGATTTGAGACGGAAGGGTAAGATATGACCAACCGACGACCCTTTCTACTTGTGCGATTTGACCAACCGATCACCCATCGCTTGGATGAACTTAAGAATTGGGGGTGTAGTGTCTAAGTTCCTAACGGCCGGCACTCACTATTTAGAATCTAGCATGTAGCGGTACTTAATGACTTGGCTTAGGGACCGGGAACAACATGACTTATGACGGGCGCTGATTTCTCCTGTGGTGGCATCTTTGCTTTGATAGGTTATGGCGAATTGACCAAATGTTGTCCTCTCGAATTTGACCCCACCAAGTAATTGGAAGTAGGTAGCGTAGACATAACTAGCTAGGAGGATTAACTAGGTTAGCACCACTATTCCTCTATTGATTTCCTTCTACCATTTATTCGCTTATATTCTCGCATTAGTAGTTTAATTAATTAAAACCTATCAAACCATTAATATTCTGTGACAATTAGACTTAGTAATTATCCCACACACATAGCTCTTGGGACGACCTCGGCTTTACCATTTACTACACTACACACGACCAAGTACACGCCTGCTAGTGCATTAGGTAGACCATAGGTATAACGAGACACTATAAATATTAAGACCAGTCAAGAAACCTCGCATCACCCGCCCGTCCTCCACGATGTTGCTCTAAACTAAATAACTAACTAAATAACTAGTAAATAATGTAACTAACGACAAGTCTACGAGCTAACATATGCTAGACCACAATTGGGGTGACCGACACTTTAACATGGAATTTCCAATTCCTAACATCATCTCTCCTAGGAGCTATTAAAAAACTTCTTTGTTGGCATTGAAAATAGTACCTTGTTTATCATTAAACTGTACTATGTACTTAGCATCATATAACTGACTGACACTGGTGAGATTGTATTTCAGACCATTGACATATGCTATTCTAGACAAAACTATACCATTGCAGTTTACTGAACCATAACCTTCAGTGGAACATGATGAGTTATCACCAAATACTACCTTGGGTCCTAGTTCCTTTACATACTTGTGCAGATACTCTTTGACACCAGTCATGCTCCTTGAACATCCACTATCTAGATGCCAAATAGGCTCTCTGGCGTGTCTCTACACAAATAGTAAACTGAATTAGTTTCTCTTGATGACCCACTTACTAGTGGGCTTGGGTCTGATGGTCTGCTTAAACTTAGCAAGTGATTCATGGTCAGTGGTTGAGTGCAGTGTGCTACCACAAGTTTTGCAATTGCATACTGAGGAAGACTCAGTGATGCGAGGCTGTTTTGAACTTCTCCTTTCTTGGATGACTCTATCATGCTGAGATGTCTTATGAGCTGGATTTCTACATATATCATAGCATGAGTTCATGAGATAGTCATCATGAAGATGATAATTAAAGCCACAATGTGGACAAGGAGGAAAAGGTATTGCTTTAGGTCTTTGAACCTGCTTTGATGATGAAGCATACTAATGACCAATATTGGTATGACTTACTTCACTGGATGATCTTACATACTGTAAGTGATCAGAAGTTCTGTGATCATCCTTTTTGCAGATCATGCAAAAAATGATTCTGTAGCAATTATCAGTGGTATGGCTGGTATAATGGCACATATCACACTTCTGTTTGGGCTTGGTGTATGATTTTGACCTTGATGAACTAGAGGAGGCTGACTTAGGTTCCTTGATTATTGAATTAGGAGCTTTCTTAATAGAGTTCATCTTTTCAGTCAACTTCCTCACAAGTTAAGTCAATTGTTGGATTTGACCTTCTTCAGTAGGAACTGAAGATGTGGAAGTCTCAGTAGGAACTGAATCTTCTTGGTTTGGTTTTGCTGGCCTTTTCAAAATAGTTCTGCCTAGACCTGACCTTTCTTTTGGAGAGTGAGGGTTGAATTGTAGAGGAGTAAGCTCAGAACTAGGTGCAACACCCTGAAGAGGTTTTAGAGGTGAAAGCGGTGCTTGATTGCCTTCTGACTGATGTGTTCAAGACTCCGGGTACATCAGGGAGTCCAAGCATGCTCTTGAGAGCTTGACTCTCAGGCTCAAGAATCCTTCCAGAATCGAAGTTTGGAAGCTTACTCTCATAGTTTATCCTTTCAACCCAATCACTAGACTTAGGCATTAACTCCTTTTTGGAGAGTATGCCAGCAGACACAAATGGTTTTGGACTTTGGTCTTCACTGAGAGAATCAAGGAGATGATCTTCACCTATGATTCTCTTTTTGCTACTTGGGGCTTGAACAGTATCAAAGACTCTAGGATTCTTAGCGATCCAAATTTGAAAATATCTTTTCCTTTTAAGTTCTTCCCGAAGAGCTTGATTTCTTTTAACTAATTCGAGGTTTTGAATTTGAAGTGTAACAAACCTCAATCTTGGCTTGTTTTAAAAGAAGCGCTTCATCCCTACACTTGTTTAATTCAAAACTTAACTTGTTGTATTTTGAAAAAGATTTAATCGTTGCTCTCTACAAACTTAAGGTCAACATTGATATAGTTCATGAAAGACCGCTAATCGAATCATCATCCATAGAAAGTAAAATGTTTACCTTCTTCATTGTGATATTGACCCATTCACCATTCCTAGCATGATTCTTCCCAATGCCTAGCTTGTCCTCTTCTCGAGAGAGCCATCGCATAATGACTTGCACCATTTCATCGTCTGAGGAGACGGCTCTTCATCCCATCAAAGACTTCACTACTGTGCCCTTGTTTTACCCCGCATGATTTAACATTGTTTGTTGTTTCGAGGAGTGGCCTCGAAAGTGCTAGTTTAGCCTTGGCTTTCCTATACTTAGCTTCAAAATCGACATATTTGTTTTGGTCAGACTTGTTTTGGAAATTTTGATGAGACTGATATACTTTTGGTTGAAATTTGCTAAAGCCTAAGGACTGGTTTGACCCTGAGGATTTGTAAGAAAGCTTAGAGATAGTTTTTGAAAAACAATATTTAGAAAAATGACCCTTTTTGTGACACTTAAAACACTCAGTGTCCTCATTAGCTTTAGCATTTGAAAAACTTTTGTTCCTTCTTATAAACCTTCTAGAGTTAGCAAGGAGTGCCCTTTCCTGAAACTCAGTGTTCAAGTCATTCAGGTACTCCTCGCTTGTTCTCTCATCAAGCTCATCATCTGAATTTTCCTGAAAATCCAGAACCACACTATTTGAATAAAAGGCAGTAGAAATTGGTGTTGAAGTGGTGGTCAGGGACTTCTTGACTTTCTGAGACTTTTTCAAGTCAGGGTATCGTCTATTGATGAGGTTTTCCTCATAGACAAATTTCCCATAAAATTCAGGAAGTTCAAGATTCTGAATATGATTAGTATTCCTAAGTCCCTGAGAGAAATTCAACCACTTCTCAGGGAGACTATTGACAAAACCAACATTGATTTCATGTTTGGACAACTTTACACCATCATTTGACAATTCATTTAACAAAGTTTTATACCGGGTGTAAGTTTGAGAGAGAGTTTCTGAGTCTTTAGCCCTCAAGGTATTATACTCAAGTTTCAGGTCCATAATCCTCTTTTCCTTGGTATCTGAGGGACTGGTATGTGTGAAAACACATACCTTTTCTATATCAAAACTGACCCAAAATAACCGAAACGAGCCATTAATGCTTAATATTTGTTTGTTTCTTGAGTTTATGCATGTGCAGGTACGGATATGACAAAACAG
Organism: Chrysanthemum lavandulifolium; assembly: GCA_022545495.1. Classification (NCBI taxonomy): domain Eukaryota; kingdom Viridiplantae; phylum Streptophyta; class Magnoliopsida; order Asterales; family Asteraceae; genus Chrysanthemum; species Chrysanthemum lavandulifolium. The sequence goes on along the minus strand of CM040241.1, from coordinate 145,694,603 downwards.
CCAAAAGAAAGACAAAACCAAAGAAAACCGAGCACTAGAATGAGAAGACTGCAAAAGCTGATGCCGGGATGCAGTTTTATGGACTTTGATACTCAAAAATATCAATTTACGGAGTTCTGGGACATGTTCAGGAAGATTTCAATTTAAACCTTTCACTTCTAATATTTTCATAATTTACCCCTCACTTTCCTAAAATTACACTTTCCACCCTCATTTTCCCATAATTACACAAATTACCCCTCATCTTTCTCTTATTTACCATTTACACCCTTGTACCCTCATATAACCAACTTACCATTTACACCTTAACAATTCACCATTTACACCATTGGTCCTTATAATATGCAAATTTACAAAAATGGTCCTTGTGATATTTCATGATTCATATTACACTTTTTCTTAAACTAAATATACCAAAGTCCAAAACAAAAGCCTACCCATTTACCCTTTATCCAGCCCAAGCCCATTTACCAATTGAACCCTTTCAATCCCACGTCTTACCCCCTTTCCCACCAAAAGAACCCCTAGCCAAGTCATTTGAACCCCACTCCCACCAGTCAAATCTAGCCAAAACAAATAAAAAAAATCCCCCAAACCCACAAACGCGCCTAAATCCCCAAAGTTATTGTTCATCTTTCACTCTCACTACTTACCCTGCTACACCCAAAATAATTACCCAATCATTGGAGTGGGAATCTGTGTGCATCCAAGTGATGAAATTTAATCCAACGCCTCAAAATCAAGCTTACAAATGAAGCTATCAATCAATGGATAAGATTAGAAGTGGGAAGGATCCTGAAGCTTCCACAGAAACCCTAGAGCCCTCAAGCTTCTGCTATATATAGCCCTTAACATCACAAGAAGAAATTGGTCCAATTTTCATGTCATTAGAAGATTGTTACCATTTATTTTTCTGAGTTATTTACTGTTTAAAACTTTAGTTATGATGTTAATTTTAATCTTGTAATTCCAGTTTTAGTAATTCAATAACAGTTTTCATTTTTTAGTTTGTCTCAATCTCTTGCAAATCTTACTGTTTTATAAGTATTATTCTATTGTTCATTAAGCTCAATTAAGCTTAAATTAAGCTTAAATTAAGCTTATATAAGCTTAATTGAGCTCACTTCTTCTTTTAATTGTTCTTAACTCAAGTATTTGAAAAAGTCAATATTAGTCAAAATTTGAGAGTCAAAACAGTTGTAGTCTAATTTCTGATTCCCATGTGCTAAATAGTATTGTTAAACATAGAGTTGATCATTTCAATTCTGTCAGGTTCAAATTTCATCATAGTTTTTGGTTAAATTACATTTTTGTTGTTTAAAAAGGTGATTAAGTTTATTTTTAGAGTCTTAAGTAATTGGGTTAGTTTAATTTGGTCAAGTTTAGGAATCTGTTTTATAGGTGTCTAAACCAAGGTCTTAAAGTTTCAAGTCAGTTTTTGTGTTTTCAAGTTAACTTTCAACTGTCCAAATTAGTCAAAAATTGTTTTTCCTCAATTTTCTCAAGCATTTTATGTCATTTCTAGTTGTTATAAAAAATTATAAAAAGTAAAAATAACAATTTTAATAGCTTATTTATCTTCCCTCAAAAGGAAAAAAAATCAAAGAAAATCAAATGCTTAGTCTGCTAGTAGCTCAAAGTTGGTGATTTAGTGTTTTTCTGGCCTGCACCACAGCTTTTCTGCCCCAGATAAGCTTCTTCTCAGGTTTATATCTGCTTATGCTTTGGATGTTTGTGTTTGATTTTTGGTTTTATAGGTAGCCATTAGTATAGACATGATTTGTTTTACCTTTGTTTTCAATATAATGCTTATTAAGGAGCTTATTTGAACTGCTTTTAGCCCTTTCATGCCCATATAGTTGTTGTAACAGTAGGCATATTTAGAGCTTATAAGTTTTATTTTAGCTTAATTGATTAGATGTAGTCAACTTCCTTAGTTTGCCTTAAACTAGTTCTTATTCTCCCTAGCTTATTTGAATTTGCTTAAGTACCCTTAAAGCTTATTAGGTCCTTAGAACTCAATTAGGAATATAAGACTTTGCTTAAAGTTAAATCTGTTTGATTCTGAATCTGTTCTTAAAGATGTTAATTAGGTGTTTAGATTAGTTAGACTCAGTTAAAAGCTCTTATTTTAGCTTAGTATTAAGTCTCTTAAAACCCAAAAGTTGCAAAAAATAATAAAAATAACAAAAATAGCAAAAAGGTGTATGCTGGGATTCAAACACGGGCTACCCAGCTCTCCCCACACACACCTTACCAACTGCGCCCTTGGGACTTGTCTCAATGGGTTTGCACAATCAAATAATTTAAGGTCATTTTCTTTTTTTAGCTTATTAATACTAATTTGCTTATTTACAGCTTAATCTTCGTAGCTTTTTCACATGTAGTATTTTTCTTAGAATAGTAATAGTTTAAAGTAATTTTCATTAAATTTTCATATTTTTCCAAAATGTTTTGATATTTTTGTTAATTAATTTTATTTATTTTAGTTTTTAATTCATAATAAATAAATAAAAACTCAAAAAAATATTCCGCTTTTTCCTAACATCTTATTTTGTCGTATTCTTCTTAATAAAAATAAATTTTCATTCCTAGGATCATTACTTTAAATAGTTTACATTTTAGGCTCGGGGTTTTACCCGAGCGAGCTCGTTTTTACGTTTTTATTACGCTTTAAGTTTTAAAAGTTTCTTTTTATCATTTTATATTCCTTATGAGTTAAATTTAGTTTACGTCTCATAAAACTAGCTTAAATCCCTTTTATTTGGTTTTAATTCACGTTTTTAAATTCTCGTAGTTGCGTTTTTAGGTTTAGATTGCGTTTTAGGTTTAATGTGCTTTATGTTATTATTTTGTATGCTTAATTAGCTCGTTTTAGTTTATTTTTCATTATTGTAGTGTAGAATCCCAAATTTCTCCCTATTTTCCCATTCAGAAACCCGTAAAACGCGACGTGAGTTATAAACTCCATTCATCCTTCGCTAGGAACGATCCGGGGACTCAAACCTAACACGTTTGAGTTTACCTTATCCCTGTTCACTATACTAAATTGAGAAATCATTTTTTGGCGCCGCTGCCGAGGAGGGCATGAAGTGAGTTTTGATTCCGTCTCGATTCGCGTGTTTTTGAAGATCCTTCCCCGAGAAGTTATTGTTTTTGTAAATATCTCTTTTATAAAAACCAAAAAAAATATAAAACCAAAAAACTTTTCCTAAAGTGTTTAAAACACCAAAAAATTAAAAACAACAAAAGAAATCGAAACGTCAATTGTTATGTCGGCTCACCTTGAGAGTACAACCTATACACGGGTTTAAGGAGGTCTTGACATAAAATTGCAGACCGAAGAGAGATCCATTCTTCTCTCCCACCACGCTAAGAGTACTTTAGAGAGCTACCGAGCACCGGTTGACGGGACGGTTACCAAAAATATTTTTTTTCAAAAGTTTTCTTAAATATAAAAACCTAAAAAGATCTTCCTTTTCAAAATTGTTTTCCTTTTATGTTCTCTATCTTTAAAAACCCAAAAATAATCGTCTTTATCCTCTGAACCGTCAATTCTTTCCTCTTAACCCTCTTATCCGTATAATTCTTCTCGATGTCTTCGTCTTACCATTATGGTTGTCAATGGTGTGGGGGACCTCAAAATGGTGGAAATTGCCCCGGTTGTAGCAATGTGAACATAGGAAATGGGTTTGTCTACAACCAAAATCACTACAGTGAAACAACCGATTTCCTTAACCAACCCTCGTATCATGAGACGGAAACATACTCTTGTGAGTATTGTGGAGGTCCTCACCAAGGTTTTCAATGCCAAGTTCAATATAGCAATCAGACCTTTGGTTATGACCCTTATCCATACAATTCACCAAATCCGTCACAACAATCGTACTGTTGTGAGTATTGTGGAGGTCTGCACTATAACTCCGATTGTCAAACACATAACCCGCTTGTCTATGAGCAGGTTTCTTGTAACAATTATGACTATTCTTATGACCCACTTCCACAATACCAAGAGATTCAACCACAACCTCCGCAATTTCCTCAAGAATTTCTCCAAAGTTGTCTTAATATACTCGAAGATTTACAAGATTTAAAAGAATTGGTTAATAAACGTGCCCAAGAAGAAGATCCTCATCAGAAAACTTATGGTGAATTACTCGCTGAAGAGCAAGCCGCTAAAGTGAGTTCCCAATATTGGAAACCTCTCGTTTATGACTATGATGACGATCCTGATTCTGATGAGGAATATACGACTTCGAGTGGCAATCCCACTCCCGTTGAGGAAGTTAAAGAAGGAAAAAGTATGGGAGAATTGTTGGAGTCTACTTGCTAATGATAAAGTCGATAATCCAAAAGGAAAGAGTATGGGAGAATTGTTGGCGGAAGAGAATATGAAGATTCTAAGTGCTATATATGACGACGATTATGACGAGGAGAGTACTATTCCATTGAAAGATGTTATCTCTCAACTTCCTCAGTCTATTGCTATCACATCTATCTTTCCTACAATGAATTCCGAGGACTCTCTCATAATGGGGGACGAGCCTCTTAGCACCATTCCGGAAACGAAATCGTCTAGTGTTGAGGACCTTGTCCCAATCCCAAGTGAGTCCGAGGATATGTCCGACGATGAGTATGATTTGCCTTTTCGTGATGATTCTCTTAATATTTCTGAGGTTACTTCCGAAATTTTCTCAAATACTCTTTTTGAATTTAATGATGACTACACTTTTTGCGAAGTTAATCCTCTTTTCGATGAAATGTCTGAGTCCGATACAGAGTCCACAACGAAAGTGGTGGAAGTTGCTAGCTCTCAGACCACACCACTTATCCCACCTCTGTATTATGACTCATCTCCTCCGTCATGTGATGACGATTCTATCCTCACCGATGAGATGTCTTTCGAGTATCCCATTGAGCCGTCTTGTGAAGACAAAATTTTTAAACAATGGATACTCATTGGAAGAGAAAATGAGTTTTCTAAATGTGATCAAAATGTTTTTCAAAATCCTTTATCCGAATATGAACTCCTTCTTCCTACGGAGTCATTTGTGTTTGAAACGTATATCATCAGAATCTTTCTTCCCTTCTTCACATTTAATGTGACTTCTCCGATCCTTCACTCCTTCGGGAATGAGGATACAATCTTTGATCCATGAATTCTCATGATTAAGGAATTCCACGTTGAACAAAAACAGTAGCGCTTCGTGGGAGGCACCCCATGCTTATCCTCTATATTCTTTCTATTTTCTCTAATAAGTGATGTGAAGGGGTTAGCCTCTTTGATTTCTCGTGTTTGGTTGTTTGTGATGTTTTTTGTCTAGGATTTCCCGATATGAAGACTCTCGTGCTTGAAGTTTTTCTTTTCTCCACTAGAGTTTCATGTTCGATGCTGATGGAAATCCGATATCCGAAATCTTATCGACTAACGTTTATCTTTGAGCATAATTAATAAACGGATTTTAGATTTCCGTTGATACCCCTGCCTTTAAACATTGAGGACAATGTTTCGTTTTAGTTTGGGGGGGTAATCTTTGATTTGATTTGACCGCACTTGTTTTTTGCCTTACACTCTCGCAACCCCGTTTTTCCTTAGAAATTGAAAATTTTGTGCAAAAAGTGAAAATATTTAAAAAATTTGTAAGCTTTTGCTAGTTTTATGATTGATAAGTCTTTGCGAGTCTCTTAGAAGTTACTTTAAATATGCGTTTTTTTGAAAAAGTCTTTGCTAATTGCTTAGACAAGAGGCTATAAAATGCGATTCTAGCTCACAAGGCCAAGAATTTGCAAGCTTCCCTAAGTGATTTTAAATATGCGAAGCTTTGAAAGATTTGCTAGTTTCTAATAAGTGACTTTATAAATGCGAGACTTGAGATTATTCGACGAAGCATTTGCCAAAATAATGTATATGTTTTGACACCTTGTTGGCTTTCCGCTGGTGAGAGTAGGAATAGAATTTTGACTTGACCAGGCGTGTTGAGCCCTAGCTTGTTCCCTTAACCATAGATAATTAAATTATCGGCTAAGCATTCGCGGATCTCATTATTTGAGATTTTAAATTTGCGGAGATCGATAAATGATAGAGTTTCTTATGAGTTTAGATGCTAAGCGTCGAGTAGTTGGTTCCCTTTAGAGCTCATCGAAGGTACTTGTGGCTTTTTGCTCCCACAAAATTGTTTCACCCCATATATGTATAAAATAATAATTAAAGATGTTAGGTTTTGGCGATAATTAGTTCTTTATCTTCTTAAAAGAATCCTTGTTTTAAAAATTGGGTACACATAAAGGTCTCGTAATAAATAAGTTTAAATAATTAAGTTATGAGCTGCGGTTCGAGATTGGACCCTTGGATCCTTATTTCAAAAGTAGGCGTTTAGGTCTTGGCTACCCTCTTACGCCGGCCCTTGAACCTCTAGCCGGGATTGTGTGAGGTCTTGGTCTAACACCCTTGGATCCTCATTTCATGAAGCTTAGAGTCTTGGAACTCTCCGTCGTAACGGCCCTTGGATCCTTTATTCCGAAAAGTGTAAGGTCTTGGAATTACCCCGTGAAGCTCCGTAGCTTATGATTCATATCATAAATAAAAGTATAAGTGTAAAAAAAATGAAAAAAAAATGAAAAAAATGGAAAAATCAAAAAATCAAAAATATAAGTGAATAAAATCACCTTGATGTGGACCTCATTTTTGTGAGCAACGGTTTTTGAGAGAAGATGAAAAACTACTTAGCGTCTGAACTTCATATCTTATCGGATTAAAAACTTATCGAAACGAGAAAATATGAAGAAATTCATTTCTCACCAAAAATAAAATAAATAGAGGAAAATAGGAAAATGGGAGCAAGAGGTAATCACACGATTAACTTCCATGGGTAGTGTTAGCATCTAACGTCATATCTAGCTGTGATTTCGATTTTACGCTTAGTTTGGGAACTCGTGAAAAATCAAGGACGATGAATTCTATCCGTATGGTCACTCCTCTATGAGTTGTGTTTCCTACTCCGTGATCCTAAAATGTCTTTTGAAAAATGTTGGAGCTATTGATTGACATGAAAGTTCAACAAACCGCCACACAAAATGCAAAGTGCTTAATTGTAATATCTATATATGAAATAAAAAGGTAAACGGTGCGTTTTTAGAATTAAGGATTTCTTAATCTCTTTTGAGGAATCTTTGCTACTTTTCATTGGTTTAGTAGAAAGAGGTTTGAATCCTTGGTTTTAGAAGCGTGAGTTGATGACATTGCGTGAGGACACGGCAATACGTTAGTTTGGGGGATTTTGGTATGTGTGAAAACACATACCTTTTCTATATCAAAACTGACCCAAAATAACCGGAAACGAGCCATTAATGCTTAATATTTGTTTTTTTCTTGAGTTTATGCATGTGCAGGTACGGATATGACAAAACAGCCAAAAGAAAGACAAAACCAAAGAAAACCGAGCACGAGAATGAGAAGAGTGCAAAAGCCGATGCCGGGATGCAGTTTTATGGACTTTGATGCTCAAAAAGATCAATTTACGGAGTTCTGGGACATGTTCAGGAAGATTTCACTTTAAACCTTTCACTTTCCATATTTTCACAATTTACCCCTCACTTTCCTAAAATTACACTTTTCACCCTCATTTTCCCATAATTACACAAATTACCCCTCATCTTTCCCTTATTTACCATTTACACCCTTGTACCCTCATATAACCAACTTACCATTTACACCTTAACAATTCACCATTTACACCATTAGTCCTTATAATATGCAAATTTACAAAAATGGTCCTTGTGATATTTCATGATTCATATTACACTTTTTCTTAAACTAAATATACCAAAGTCCAAAACAAAAGCCTACCCATTTACCCTTTATCTAGCCCAAGCCCATTTACCAATTGAACCCTTTTAATCCCACGTCTGACCCCCTTTCCCACCAAAAGAACCCCTAGCCAAGTCATTTGAACCCCACCTTTATTATCCCACCAGTCAAATCCAGTCAAAACAAATAAAAAAATCCCACAAACGCGCCTAAATCCCCAAACTTACTGTTCATCTTTCACTCTCACTACTTACCCTGCTACACCCAAAATAATTACCCAATCATCGGAGCTTCTAGAAGAGCTGACACGTTCCTGGCATGTGCATATGCCACGCTGGCAATCTGTGTGCATCCAAGTGATGAAAGTTAATCCAACGCCTCAAAATCAAGCTTACAAATGAAGCTATCAATCAATGGATGAGATTAGAAGTGGGAAGGATCCTGAAGCTTCCACAGAAACCCTAGAGCCCTCAAGCTTCTGCTATATATAACCCTTAACATCACAAGAAGAAATTGGTCCAATTTTCATGTCATTAGAAGATTGTTACCATTTATTTTTCTGAGTTATTTACTGTTTTAAACTTTAGTTGTGATGTTAATTTTAATCTTGTAATTCCAGTTTTAGTAATTCAATAACAGTTTTCATTTTTTAGTTTGTCTCAATCTCTTGCAAATCTTACTGTTTTATAAGTATTATTCTATTGTTCATTAAGCTCAATTAAGCTTATATAAGCTTAATTGAGCTCACTTCTTCTTTTAATTGTTCTTAACTCAAGTATTTGAAAAAGTCAATATTAGTCAAAATTAGTCAAAATTTGAGAGTCAAAACAGTTGTAGTCTAATTTATGATTCCCATGTGCTAAATAGTATTGTTAAACATTCATTTGATCCTTTCAATTCTGTCAGGTTCAGATTCCATCATAGTTTTTAGTTAAATTACATTTTGGTTGTTTAAATTGGTGTTTGGATTAAGTTTATTTTTAGAGTCTTAAGCAATTGGGTTAGTTTAATTTGGTCAAGTTAAGGTCTTAAAGTTTCAAGTCAGTTTTTTTGTTTTCAAGTTAACTTTCAAATCTGTCCAAATCAGTCAAAAATTGTTTTTCCTCAATTTTCTCAAGCATTTTATGTCATTTCTAGTTGTTATAAAAATTTTAAAAATAAAAATAACAATTTCAATAGCTTATTTATCTTCCTCAAAGGAAAAAATCAAAAAATCAAATGCTTAGTCGCTAGTAGCTCAAAGTTGGTGATTTAGTGTTTTTATGCCCTGCACCACAGCTTTTCTGCCCCAGATAAGCTTCTTCTCAGCTTAATATCTGCTAATGCTTTGGATGTTTTTGTTTTATTTTTGGTTTATAGGTAGCCATTAGTATAGACATGATTTGTTTTACCTTTGTTTTCAATATAGTGCTTATTAAGGAGCTTATTTGGACTGCTTTTAGCCCTTTCATGCCCATATAGCTGCTGTAACAGTAAGCTGCTGTAAGAGTAGGCATATTTAGAGCTTATAAGTTTTATTTTAGCTTAACTGATTAGATGTAGTCAACTTCCTTAGTTTGCCTTAAACTAGTTCTTATTCTCCCTAGCTTATTTGAATTTGTATAAGTACCCTTAAAGCTTATTAGGTCCTTAGAACTCAATTAGGAATATAAGACTTTGCTTAAAGTTAAATATGTTTGATTCTGAATCTGTTCTTAAAGCTGTTAATTAGGTGTTTAGATTAGTTAGAATCAATTAGAAGCTCTTATTTTAGTTTAGTATTAAGTCTCTTAAAAGCCATAAGTTGCAAAAATAAAAAAATAATAATAATAATAAATAGCAAAAAGGTGTATGCTGGGATTCGAACACGGGCTACCCAGCTCACCCCACACATACCTTACCAACTGCGCCCTTGGGACTTGTCTCAATGGGTTTGCACAATCAAATAATTTAAGGTCATTTTCTTTTTTTAGCTTATTAATACTAATTTGCTTATTTACAGCTTAATCTTTGTAGCTTTTTCACATGTAGTATTTTTCTTAGAATAGTAATAGTTTAAAGTAACTTTCATTAAATTTTCATATTTTTCCAAAATGTTTTGATATTTTTAATAATTATTTTTCTTTATTTTAGTTTTTAATTCATAACAAATAAATAAAAACTCAAAAAATATTCTGCTTTTTCTCAAAATCTTATTTTGTCGTATTCTTCATAAGAAAAAATTTCATTCATTGGGTCATTATTTTAAATAGTTTATGTTTTAGGTTCGGGTTTTACCCGAGCGAGCTCGTTTTTACGTTTTTCTTACGTTTTAAGTTTTAAAAGTTTCTTTCTATCATTTTACATTCCTTATGAGTTAAATTTAGTTTACGTTTCATAAAACTAGCTTAAATCCCTTTTATTTGATTTTAATTCACGTTTTTAAATTCCCGTAGTAGCGTTTTTAGGTTTAGATTGCGTTTTAGGTTTAATGTGCTTTATGTTATTATTTTATATGCTTAATTAGCCCGTTTTAGTTTATGTTTCATTATTGTATTGTAGAATCCCAAATTTCTCCCTATTTTCCCATTCAAAAACCCGTAAACGCGACGTGAGTTATAAACTTCATTCATCCTTCGCTAGGAACGATCCGGTGACTCAAACCTAACACGTTTGAGTTTACCTTATCCCTTTTCACTATACTAAATTGATAAATCAGGGACCTTCATAGCTGTGGACCAGGTCATTCCAGGTTTGTTTAGATGTACTACAGCCAATGACATACTCCATAACATCATCGGGAAGACAAGATATGATGATGCTTTTGAGCCTTGGTCCCTGTTGACCACTCTCCTCTCGTCCCCGAGTCCACCGACCTTCAAGTTTAGGTAAACCTTCAAGCAGCTTTGGGATAAATGGACCTTCATTAATGCACTTAATGTAGTAAGGTTCCATCCCACCAAATAGCAAAGCATTCGCTTTTCCATTTGTTAAATTTGCCAACTTCTAGTCGAGGGCAACAGCAGAAGATAGGCTCCACCCTTTTATCAACAAGTCGGGGCACATCACTTTCGACCATTTGGATCCTAATTTAAAACGATTTGAGCGCTTAAAAGGGTTTTATAATCACCGCCTGATACCACTTGTTGTTCCCATTTCATAAATAGCTTAAAACAGTTAAAGACTACTAATTGTGAATCATGACTGAAGTAATGCAAGTATAGATAAGTTTTAACAAGATAAACACACTGAGTAATTCTCAATGTGTATATTCTTTATTAAAACGAATAAAAGAATACATTACCCAAGTACTTGGAATAGTACTTGGGATTGAAATGACAAGTATGGTATAACTCCTCACTGAAGCTTAGGCTAAGTCTAAGCACAACTATTCGTGTACCACCGAGCTATCTCGGGACATAGTCGATTGGAGGAGTGAAAGATTGCTTGTGTGTCTTTCACAATTGATTGCACAAGCTTGAAATCTTTCACTCCAACTCTTATGCTATTTATACAAGTATGGTTTTAACTCTATCCTAGAGGACAACCGACAAACATGAAGACAAAATACTGATGTATTTTGTCTCGCATACAAAGGCTAGGGAAAGTTGACTTTTTGAGGATAAGCACTCCGCCTTATTCGCCCAAGCTTAACTGCTTTGTCCCGCCCATTCTTCGATCTTCTCACCTTGATCTTGTCTTCAGTGATAATAGTTGGTGAGGAGTTGTGGGATTCAGTGAGTTATTCTCATCACTCACTGAATCCAGTATCTTCTTCTTGACTTAGTTTTCACCCTTTAAGTTTCGCCTTACTGAGTGGAGAGACTTCTTCTTCGTCTCTTACTGAGTGTCCTGAAAATAGCTCACTGAGTGTCTATGCGCTCAGTGACTTGTTTGTGTTTAAGGATCTAAACACTTAGGGTATTTTCTATTCAAATCCTAGAATTAAGAGTTTGGGTATTTACTGAACCCAACAAGTTGACGTTGCATCAACTTAGTTGTGACCAATATCAAACATAGGCAATCGTTGCCCATAGGTAGACCAACTTATACATTTGGATATCATTAAATTGTTGTACGATGTAGATTAAACATTTTTTTTCATTCAAATAGCACACGAGCAGTGGCTATATGTATATTAATAAATCATGGTGTTTTTTAGGTATGCATGAAGTTATATAAAAGAGTTGCAGCAGGTTGAACAAAAACAACAATAGAAAATATTCCACGCTTCGAGGTTATTTAATTGTTCACTTTCACATATTGTATGACCAATTACTCATGCCGTATTAACCTTAGACATTGTATAATTTCTACATCTATAAACAAACCGGTTGACAATGTAAATAATGGACGTGCACCATCCTTTGACAAAGGTGAATTAGTCTATACACTGAACTCTAATAGAAGTATAAAGATCATTTTTTCTTGCAATCTACTCCTAAACCAATTATTTGTAGACCATTTTTCGTTTTAAAAAGATATATTATTATTAGAATCTAATGATTTGAATTAAATTGGCTGTACCAAAGGTGTGTTTGGTAAAAATAGCAATAAGCAGTAGTAGTGAGCTGTGAGCAGTAGCCACAGCTCACCGCTCACAGTTTTTTTAAAGAAGTATTGGAAAAGAGCATTTCTAAAAAATATCAAAGCTCACAGCTCTTTTGCCAAACGAACAATAAAAACCAAAAAACTCATTGCTCACCGCTCATCGCCCCAAAAAACTCCAAAGAGCTCCTGATGTGTTGTTTGCGTACAAGTTTTAAAATTTATAAAAAACGATTTATCCAATTATTTCTTTAACATATACGAGCAAGTATACTCGTCCGTAATAGTAAAGGTGGGTAAGTTGAGATCGTCCAAAGGGATTTGTGATATGAGATTTGATAAAATAATTAAAGAGGGCGTCAATCCACTTTAGCATAAATTTGATAATAACGAAAACCAATTAATCAAAACATATACTTGTGTGTAATCCATACCAAATTGTTTAGAGTAGTCCTAGTAGTTTAGTGTAACTTGTAATGATGCTCAATCCAATGTAAATGATTTACACTCAATGGTTTCTGTCATGAAAAATCATTATTAAGAATTCTCTCATCTAGTTAACCCTTTTAGCCTATTTAACTAGAATGATAATTCTACAAAAACTCCAATTGTTTGAAAAGCATTTCTTATCTAATTTGTTCTTACGAATCCTTTCGGCCTTTTCTCGTGATGAAATCGTTTCAAATCCATTTTAATGAGTAAACATAATGTTTGTCACACATCATGTCCCATACTAATTCGTGCACTAACGTTTTGGAATAAAAACATGATGTGGCGGGCGGTGACCCAGGTCACGACTGTGGGCATCCTTATGATACATTTGGTGAAAGTAACTGTTGCTAGAAATTGAGATCAAACGGAAGATTAAAGGCATGTTTGGCGTGAGAGATTGTGGAAAATTATAGATGCTTAAGATTATTTTGTTGAAAATAACCTTTGGTCAAAAAAATAATATTTGTTTTGGTGACAAAGATTGTGTATTATTTTAGAAAAATAAGTTTCTAAAATCAGCTTTTAAAAAATTATGGAGATTTATTTTAATTTATTTATTTATTTTAAAATTGTCATTTTACACTTCTAATCTAAAAGTATAGCTATGTTTTAAACACCACTACAAAAAAAATAATAAAATAAAATAAAATAATCTTTTTCAGCAACACCACGAACATCAGTATCAGCAATAGCATCAAACCAACAACAACAACACCATTTACTTTTGTCAAACATACCCTAAAATTTGAGATTATATTTATAAGTTATATGTTCTTGAAAAATAAGCTTTAGTTAAAAAATAATAGTTGTTTGAGTTATAAAGATTGCGGATTATTTTAGAAAAATAAGTTCTCAAAAAATATGTTCTCAAAACCAGTTTTTAAAAGATGACATAAATTATTTTTCACAAATTATGTCATTTTACACTATTAGTCTAAAATTACAGTTAGTTAGTCAAACACCACGGCAACAAAAAACTACAAATTTTAATATTTATCAACAACAGTGCCAACAACAACAATATCATCAGCACCAATAACAACACCAACATACAACAACATATATATATTGCAAACATACTCGTATGACTTATGCGTGCCGAACAAAACTTAAATTTCCCGTAGCTTATATTTTGGGATTAAGTATACAAAGAACGCATTTCACAGATCGCTTTTGGCTGTATTTTTTGTTTCACTTAATGTAGCGTCTTTGTTTTTGTGCTACTTTAGACGCTGTACTTTTTAACTTTGTTTAAGTTGTAGAATAACGATGTTTTCATAAGTGTTCGATTTGGACGCGCGACGACGCACCAAATCAACACTTATGAAAGACATCATATATTCTACAACTTAAACAAAGTTAAAAAATACACGCATGCGAAGACAAAACCTAAAATACATTACATTAAGTGGAACAAAAAAATATACGCACTAAAACTAACACTTTAAAAAGTACATTGCTATTTTACGACTTAATCACTTATATTTTTTAAAAATAATTAAACATATAATCTTATGTTCTAAACATGCGCTTATGTTTTGCTAATTTTGCTCATTCGGCTTTTTATTTTGATTTTAACTCAATTATTTTTAGAGTGATGATTTTTATCGAATATTTAAAAAAGAAAAAGAAATTTCCAGTTTCCTTTCCTTTTTTAAAAATTTTTTTTTAATAACAAATTTCCAAGTTTATTTCAATATTCGAATATACCACCCAAAAAAAAAAAACATCCGTACAGCTGTTTCATTTCAATCACCTCTTACATTTCTTCAATCAAAACACAATTTCAATCCAATTTTCCCTGAAGAAAAACCAAAAAAATGACAAATCTCAGCACCACCAACATCGAATTCACAGATTTCCCAGAAGACGTGCAGCTTTCAATCCTATCATTCCTAACCCCATCAGAAATCTCATCATTTGCATCAACTTCCAAACGCTTTTTAGCCCTTTGCAGATCAGACTCAAAGCTTTGGTTTTCATTATGTCACCGTAGATTTGGGTCCAAAACCCATATCACCAAATGGGGTAATGGTAACATTACATTTAAATCTCTTTATAAAACTTTGATTGAGTATGAGAATCTTATTGGGTTTTGGAGGTTAAGTAGTAGTAGTAGTAATCAGACACAAACAAGAACATCATCCCATGATTCTGGTTTTAGTAAGGTTCCTGGTTTGGTGTTTTTTGAATGGGGGGAGAGTTTTATTACTGGTTTTAAGGTTTCGCCGTCGAAAAACGGGAGCTATGATGTTGTAAAGGAGCCTTTTTTATACATGGGTATTTCGCCGAAAGGTGAGATTGTTAATTTTCTTGAGATGGGTATGAAGAATCGGTCGGATATGAGTGCGAATGCGATTAGTGAGTTGATAAGGTCTAATAATAATGATGAGTTGGTTTCGGTTGATGTGAATCATATGGGGCAGTTTCATATTGTGATTGAGGAAAGAGTTGGATTTGGCGGGAATGTGGGGAATGATGAGTTGGTGTTGTTGGAAAGTGGGTCGCCGCCGGATAGGATAACGTCGGAGATTTATCAGTATTTTGCGAATAGGACGAGTCCGTCGGGGAGGAGGCAGAGGAGGAGGGAGAAGGAAAGGAATGGGAATAAGAAATGGGAGGCTGAGCATTTTGTTAAGATTGTTAATTATTGTCCTACAAGTTTGAGGCCATTGCAGGGTCTTTGGAAGGTAACTGGTTATCATCGTTTGATATGTAATTTGTGAATTGTTGCGATTTGATTGTCATTATCTGATTATTGCGTTTTCAAGTATTAGATAATCAGTTTTGTGGTATAAATTCTGGTTATCTGATTGATTTGAGGGTTGTAGTTGTGACAAAACCGATTCTGATTATCTGATTAGTTAGTGTTATTTTACTAGTAACTCCTTCAATAATCAGAATATGCATAAAGTTGGTTATCCTATTCTTCTGATTATTGCATATAACATAATCATTTTCCAAAATGTGAAACACCATCTTGAACTTCTACGGTGTTGGCAAGTGATTATTTGATTATTGCATTTTAGATATTAGTTTTGGGTATAGTTCTGAGTAACTGACCCCAAAATAATCAGTTTACGTGAGTATTTTAGTGGTCATTTCCTATGTAATACCTTATATATTTAGAATTTGTGGAACAAGACTCGTATCACAACTTCATTCTGATTATTTCATATTGCATAATCATTTGAAGATGCCATGGAAAACACCTCCTTGAACTTCAGAATAGCTATATGGTTTGGTATGTTAAGATGGTTCATATCTGCAGGGGATTTGTGAAGATGCAAATTTGGATTTCTATCTTGTGGCATATGATGACATTGGTGGTATCGCGTGTCGAAGAATTGGGGATTCTTGCAAACCTTTCTCCAGCTACGCGCCAGTATTTTGGACCTCAAACGCTACGTTTTTTGAATCACCATTTTCTTCTGAAGAAGAATCTATATTTGATACTCGTGAACATCTTCTCCCACCTGGACATCTTGAGATGGAAGCTGTGTCACGGATTCTTTACATCAACTCAAGTTATGATCTTGTGTTACCAGGATTGGTGGGACCCACTACTGTAAATCCTCATCAGGTGGAGGGAAGGATTTGGCAGTATGGTGATGGAACATTTGGATTTGGGTTTCTTCGTGATAATCACATTATAGACTTGAAGCATATCGCAGTTGATGGCTGCTTGTTAGATGCAATGCAACCTTTGTAGATTTTGATGATCGTTGCTTAGAGTGATCTTTGTTCAAAAAAAGGTTACATACGGATCTGAATTAGATCCGTGCCACCTTGGCAAGGCTCAACCCAGTAGATATGCGTCCTGTTGTCTAGATGAATAAGTTACTTCCTTCACTGTATGTTCAGTTTCAATATGTCTGCAACATTTGCTTTTTTTGTTTATTCATATTTGTTGTACCTTAATAGAATATAGATTAGACATTGTATCTTATCTAGATCTATGCATGATTGGAAACTGATCTATAGATCTTCCATAGCATGGTAATAAAGACAATTCATGGAAGATGAAACTGCGGAAGCACGTCAAATGGCCTGGCTAGAATTGAACCTCTCAAACCCATATTTCTCAAATTGTGAGTTACAGAGCTCATGGAAGCCTGTGGCTGTTGAGCCCCAAGTATCCTCAGTAGTGGTAAATCATAGTGAAATCAACACCTTTTTGATTTTCAGGTACTTTTTTAGGCAATCATTTACGGTTATTCAGAATTACTACTGAATTTTGGCCGATGTGCCAATTGTAGAACCACCCTTGTAAGGGCCTTGTTTGTAACTTTACAAATAATTCTGTAATAGTATGAACTTTTCTTAATGCTGTGTTCATACACTGTGTTTGTGTTCGTATTCTGTGTTAGCTTGGGATATCCTGGTCCTCGTGGAACTATGTTTATCAGATAGTTTCTTGTTGTTACAACTCCATATTGACTTTTCTAAGCACAATGTCTTAAAATTGAAATTCATATGTAAACATTGCAGGAAGAAGAATTATGTTTCATATGGATTTTAGGTAGAACTTTGAAGCAAAGGACACAACAACAATTACAAGTAAATCTTGTAGAAAATGCGGAAGACTGTAGGATGTAAGCTGATGCAGCTCAAGAATTTTGAATATGAAGCTCATTTATTCTAGTATCAATAGGAACTTGCATATAATAAGAGGCAGAACAATCTTGTAAATTCCAAAAGTTCATTCACAGTGTCACAACGAAAGAACAAAGATGTAGATAGTCGATAAGGAAATAAGAAAACAGACTTCCATCTCTTTATCAAGCATAAAACGAGAAGCACAAGATATATTGGTAAGGTTACAAGATAGTCATCGGCGCCTTTTACAAGTTATAATGAAGGTGTCACTTCTCAAGCTCTGGCAGAATGGTCACCCTCGAGCTGGCTCAAGTTACCCTTCTCTTTGATAAGTTGGGTGTGATGGTGTCTGCAGTAAAGACGGCCTTCGTGTGCAATGTAGTTTGATGGGCTGATGGTACATCCACCATGAATGCATTTAAAGCAGCTTCTGTGGTACGCAGTTCCGTTTACTGTCACCTATATTGCATTCACAACACGTGCGTTTCAGCTTTTAGTAGCATTATTCTTGAATCATAGAAACAATACTAAAAGATGAGTTTTGTAGTTTACCCTTTCCGTTGGATACGCTGTCTTGTTACATCCCAAACATTTATCTTTTGTTCCCACAAACATACTTGACACTTTATTAGCCATTGGCTTCTGTAAATAGTTCATGGGCTAATTAGTATGTCAATTTCCAATTAAAATAGATCTGGCAGTAGATATTGGATCTAGATTTAGTCTAAATTCATACCTCGCCATCAATGGTTTTTGGCGGCTTCACGATCTTTGGCGTACCTGAAACACATGATCAATAAGTAATGAACTTGATGGGTCATATTAAATCTTAGTAACAATCGAAACTGTGCTTAATTTTTTTACCATCAAAGCTTTTGTCTAAGCTGCCAGTCTGCTTAAAAAGTTGATCAAAGTGTGGCCTGCAATATAGAACTCCCTCAAAAGAGTTGTAGTTACTAAGCTGCAATCAGCCCAAATTCAAGATTCAATGGTTAGTAAGTTAGTAACATCAGTAAACAACATGTGCAGATCTAGTAACATTAGACTATTTATAAAAAGAACCTTGAGGGTGCCTTTGCAATGGTGGCATCTAAAACAAGCTTTGTGAAAAACACGATTGTCCGCGGTTAGCTTGTCGACAAGGTACACGGTCTTGTCACATGCCATACATTTTTGGGTTGTACCTGCGAATGCCATGACTATCTAAAAAACAGAAATGAGATGGTGTGCAAATAATGGGATGTGTGGATGAAGAAGGGATAATGGGAAAAATGAGTAACTAATACATGATAGGGGGATCCATGACAATCATTTTGTCTGAATTCACATGTAAGCAATTACCTGTCATCTATCTGTCTTTCATTATGGACACCAATAAAAAAAATGTTTCATTGCATTCAATAATAGGATCTTTTACTATGATGACTTAGTACAGTAATTAGTAAAAATCATAATGTTAATCATCCTCTCTGATTTTTTGCTTTGTGTTCTACATTCGATTTAAAGAAAGGTTCAATTTCATATATACCCAACTAAAATACTATAATATCATATTTATTAAAAATATGCTAAATGCATTGTATATCATGCATTCAAAACATGTATTTTGAGTATATTGTATTTTGGGTATATATGGCATTTTGATACTTAGAGCACAGGATATGGTGGCATGCCAAAACTCACTTTTTGGCGTCAACTCAGCACCACATCACCAACTTACTCAATCCATTCACACCAAAATACCTCCCTCATTTGTAATTCAAGCCAAAACAACTCTTTTGAGGCTCACCATACCCAATTAAAACACAACATTCACACACAACACACGTTTCAGGATCGGAAGGTGAGTGAACTGGCTTAGCAACTCACTCAAAGGGGTGAAGGAAGGGGGTATGGTAACATGCAACTAACAGCGCCAAATTAGATGTCACATCAGACTTAAATGAATTTGATGCCACCGTACCAAGCCCTCTTAAATTGGGTATATATAGAATTCTCCCAAAAAGAAATACTAATACACATTAATTGAGTCCCATTTTAGTTTAGGGTTAATGGCATGTAATAGCTACGTACTTTCTCATTTGTTCCATTATGAGATACAAACCCAAAATAATACAATAATACCCATCCAACTTTGTAAATTATTTTCATTATCATACGTTTGCTTACGTGGCTTTACAGGCAACCGGCTACACCGGTAAAAAAACAATACGTGGATTTTTTTTTAACTTTAAAACGTTAGTTAGATGTTGACTATCATTTAAAACTCACAGACACCACATATCAACACAAAACACACACATATCAAACCCGCACATGAACCCTAATTCTCTAAACCTAAAATTGATCTCCCAATTCGTTAAATTTCATAGGGCTTTTTAAAGTTAAGTCTTTTAATTAACTTATTAATGCATTTGATCAATTCAATTTTGTGTTTTTTTGTTGTTATAAGCCGTAACCCTAAATTTTGATTTTTTTTTTTTATTGCAGAATGGTTATCCTAACAGTTACGTTTTATCATGATGGACTCTTTATTGGGCCTCCGTTAGAGTATACTGAGGGCAACAAAGATATAATGCAAGATTTGGATTTTGAATCCATGACATATGGTAAGTTATTTGATTTTATCGGTTGTTCTACTGAATACCCTCCTGTTGGCCTTTTTTATTGTCTCCCTGGTAGTGACTTAAGTGATGGGATTAGGGAGTTAAAAAATGAACAACAATTTGGTGATTTTATAGCAGTAGCTTTAGGAAATGGTGGGAAAATTGATGTATATGTTGAACATCATGGCTATGATATCCATGATTGGTTTGCAAAAGATGATGCTGATTTAGAGGATTCTGATGAGGATGGGTGTGAATTAGATGATATACCAACCTTTGTTGAACCACAATATGTAGGAGAAGAAGAAGTTATCATACCCAATAGATGCACAAGTGATCCTTTTTTAAATAGGTTATGCAAAATGATCCTAACAAAACCACTAGAGCACATTTGGTACAAACCAAGGGATACAAGAGCACTTGTAAAGATGAAATAGAGGATCAAAGTGTGGATCCTATTTACAAATAAAACCAGAGTAGTCTATCCCGAATTTAATCCAAACCACCATGGAATGAAATGGCTCCCATCTTAGGAATGAGATTTAAAGATCATGAAGAGATGAAGATTATGTTGGCCAATTATGGTGTAGCTAACGGCTATCAACTTTGGTACAAAAGGAATGATTATAAATCATTACTTGTTTTGTGTGGTAGGAATGTAGAAGAGGGAAGGTGTGCTAGTAAGGTAGGTAGGAAAGTTAAAGAGACTGCACCAAAGGGTAAGGGTAAAGAGATAGTTGCAGAAGGTAAAAAGAAGTGGACTAGGAATGAAATTCAGATGTCAAAGTCATCTTTTAAGAAAAAATCAGGTAATGTCTGCAAGTTTAGGTTATGGGGTTCATGGATGCGAATGAGGCATCGTTCGTATAAAGACTCTAATTCCGATCACATTTGTGCTAGGGTATTTGATTTTGGGTCATTGGTCACATATGAGTGGATCGCAAGTCATTATGTTAGAGAGATTGTTAGTAATCCTAAGATAGCTTACAGAGATTTACAAAGCCAAATTAGGGATAAATTCTTGATCAATGTCAGCTTAGGACAAGTTAGAAGGGCAAAACAAAGAGCTTTATATGAGTATGAAGGTGGGTTAATAGAACACTATGGTAAATTATGGGACTACAAAGCCAGATTATTAAAAACTAACCCTGGATCAACTGTTAAGCTTGATGTTGATGAAGGCTCAGGTGGTAAAACCTACTTCAAAAGGTTTTATGTGTGCTTCAAAGGTTAGTTTCTAAAATTTTGCAAGTATGTTAACTTATTTCAAAAATTGTGAATGTGTATATTCATGTATATTCATGTTAATGCAGCCCTGAAAAATGGATGGAAGGAGGGTTGCAAAAAAGTGATTGGTGTGGATGGGTGTTTCTTGAAAGGGTCAATCAAGGGAGAGTTATTGACAGCTATGGGCAGAGACGCCAATAACCACATGTACCCGATTGCGTGGGCTGTTGTAAATGTGGAAAATAAAGACAACTGGTTATGGTTCCTTGTATCTCTTGGTGATGACGTGAATCTTAATAGAGGAGCTAATTTAACTATATTGTCAGATGGCCACAAGGTATTAGCTAACTTATCTTATCAGCTTGTTAAAATATGTACTAGATAGATAATTATCTAACATATCAGCTTGTTGTTTTATTTTGGACAGGGTCTTAAAGATGCCGTAAGGGAATGGTTACCATTGGCAGAACATAGACAGTGTGCGAGACACATCTATGCAAACTTGAAGAAAAGTTGGCCAGGACTTCACTTCAAAAATCTATTTTGGGGGGCAGCTTCAGCTACTTTGAAACATGTGTTCGATGAGAAGATGAGACTACTTAACAACCTTAATGAGCAGGCTCATAAATGGTTGGTAGAAAGGGACCCAAATACATGGAGCAGAGCTTTCTTTCAAATGGATAGGAGTTGTGGGGCATTTGAGAATGGAATTTGTGAAAGCTACCATGCTGCAATAGTAAATCAAAGGGGTAAGCCTATTATTACCATGCTTGAAGATATTAGGATTTATTTGATGCAAAGGTTAGTAATAATGTCTGATAAAGCTAGGGAATTAACTGATATCATAACCCCATCTGTTAGAAAAGAACTTGAGAAATTGAAAGACTTTCTTAGGTTTTGGGAAGTTTATCCTAGTGGTTATAAAGAGTTTGAGGTTAAGAAGCTAAAATAAGGGTATGGTGTAAACTTGGAAACTCACAAATGTACATGTAGACAGTGGGATTTGACAGGATCCTCAGTCCATCTTTGTAGCAACTTATGCAATGTTGTCAAGGATCCCGCTAATGGTGTTTCGAATGGTATGGTAAAAGTGCATGTAAAGTGCTATAGTTCTTTCATTAAACCTCAGAAGGTGGACACGCAATGTGGATAAACCGACATGCACCTCCAATGCCTCCTAAGAAGAAAAATGCCATGCAGCCTAAAGGTAAAAGGCAAAAGCATCCAAGTGAATTAAATGAATCAAACTCTCAGGGTATCCGGTCGGGAAGAACTATGACTTGTGGCAACCGCTATCGAGAGAGGCATAATAAAAAAGATGCACAAATGAAACAGTTGATCCACCACCAAAGGAAGTAAGAAATAAAGGAAAAAAAGGTGGTCGATTGTGGTTTTGAGAGTAAAAGAAGTGCACTAAAGAGGATGAGAATGGATGCGGTCTTAGTGGTAGTGGTAGTGGACAAAATGAGGTAATTACATGCTTTCTTTAAAATTATTTAATAGTTTATAAGTGTAGCATACAATTAATTTATGTGTCATGCAATGTTGTTAGGAATCTAATGTTCAAGAACGTGCTAATGCTAATGCACCTGAAGAACCTGTACAAGAACCTGCAAATGATGATTTTGTGCCCATGGAAGCACCTACACAAATGGAAAAGGAACAACATGCACAAATGGAAAAGGAACAACATGCACAAATGGAACAACCTGCACAAGAACCTCTTTTGAGAAGAGGTGTAAGAATGAGAAGACCATCACAGAGGATCCTCTTGAACAACTAGTGGAAATGGTCAAATTAGGATTTTAGTACTTTTATGTATTGTATCCATCAAGACACTAAGCAGTGGAAATGGTCCACTAATTTTGTAGACTTCAAGACATAATGAAGTTAAAGTTTATGTATTGTATCCATCAAGACACTAAGTAGTGGAAATGGTCCACTAATTTTGTAGACTTCAAGACATAATGAAGTTAAAGTTGTTATTGTTTCCATATCTTTTGCCCAAAATATCTTATTGGGATTATGATGTAACAATGAATGGATATTTGTAGTTATCTTATATTCTTATGTATGAAATGAATGGATTGTTGGTTTAAAATTGTAAAATGGAAGGAGACTTGTGACACAAATAGTTGTCACAAAAATAGTCACAAAGATTGGGAGGAAGGAGGAAGGAGACTTAGTGACACAAAAGTGGTCACTAAAAGATGTCACCAAAAGTGGGAGGAAGGAGGAAGGAGATTTAGTGACATAAAAAGTAGTTACAAAAATGGTCACCAATAAATGGGAGAAAGGAGGAAGGAGATTAGTGACAAATTTGTGTTGCAAAATGCGTTACTAAAATGGAGAAATGGTGTTAGGAGGCTGAGGTGGAAATAAAAGGTATAAAAAATGACGTGGCATTAACATCTGTGTCACGTGTAGGTAAAAAAGGTTAATTTGCTGATATCAACACATAATTTACAAAGTTGGATGGGTATTATTGTATTATTTTGTGTTCGTATTTGATAATGGAACAAATGAAAAAGTATGTTGCTATTATATGTCATTAACCCTTTAGTTTATTAGAAGAACTTATAGGGTATTGGCTTAAAGTAAGTTATTATATCCTAAGTTGCTAATATCTAGCCTTTTATCGATAACTCACTCACATGTAAGTAAAGTTGAACCCATAATCTTTTAGTCAATAAGTCATTCACATTTAATAGCCTTTGGGTCTTTGGCGATATTTTTCTACAAAATTATAAATAACTATTATAAAGGATCTTAATAAGATCTAATAATAGAAACAGTGAAAGAGACGGGTATTGCAAGAACACTAGACATGCACAACCTCTTAAATAGTTTGATGTGGACAACGATATTTTAACTGATTATGAAGTTAACATTTTATAGATTTTGCTTTGATTAAGATTAATACTTGTAATTAAAGTTAAAATTTAATAGATACTCCCTCTGTCCCATATTAAATGTCCAGTTTGAATTTTCTAAGTTTTATTTTCTTAACTTTGACCATAAATATTTTTGTTTGTGTTATATAATATTTGATGCAAAATATATGAATAGATTGAGTTTTAAATGTATTTTCACTATGACATTAATACTATATAACACAAACAAAAATATTTAAGGTCAAAGTAGTAAAAAAAAAAGACTTAAAAATCAAACCGGAACATTTACTATGAGACGGGGGAGTACAATTTTTCTCATAGGAAAAGAAGAGGTAGGTAGATGCATCAATATCAAGTGCGTGTCGGCAACGTTTATATATTTTTCATATCCCTAAGATGCAAATAGTGTAAAAAAAATCTACTTAGCACAATTAGATTAAATATCAAATTGAAAGCATGTTGTTAGATGAGATACATCATGCACCCACCCAGTCACTTTCTAAATATTAACTGTTAATTGAACTTATAAGTTAACATTTACATTCCTTCGTTACTTTTGTGATGTATATTAAATGTAGAAACAAAATGACGAGGAGAAAAAAAGAAGAAAAGGAAAGTATGAGTAAAACTAGAGAAAGAAGGCTGGAAAAGAAAAAAAAAAGGGACACTTATCACCGTGGTTTTAAAAGGTTCGAGAAAGACGTGAGACTTGATCATGCTGTCACGCCGCTTTATGCCACGTTTTTTTGTAAACTCGATATATATAAAATATAATAAATATATAAATATTTTTATATTTTGTGCCGTCTTATAAATATTAAAATACGCGAGACTTGGTAATACCGCTACAACACGCCTCACGCTATTTATAACCTTGCTTATAACCATCTTAACCCTCAGAGATATAGTTGGTGTGTAATTTAATGTTATATTTTTGCATCCGGTGTAGGGTTTCTGTCTTTTTGCTTGGTGCTTTGCTTGAGCCTTTGTCTTTTTCTTGGTCTCTCTTCCTTGGAGTCCTCTTTGTATGTTTGGTTTGGTATTTGTCACGAGGCTTTTCTATAAAAGTTTTGCATTTTAAAATAAATAAATAAATAAATAGTGGATTGCAACTCTAGCTATGCATTTAATAGATTATATATTCGTAAGGATTTATATTTAGAGGAATGGATCTATAAAATAAAAATAAGAAGAATGAGAAATATTTTCACCACATATTTCAAATGTAGAAAAATAATTTTATGAGAAATGCATCTGAAATGTGCGATTATGGTTATTTCTCATACTTCTCATTTTACTTTTATTTCTTATTTGATCCTTACTCTTATATCTAGAGTAAATTACACTGTTTGTTCTTGTGGTTTGCATTGACCGCAACCGTTAGTCCTTTCACCAAAAAAATTATACCGTTCGACCTTAAGTGACAAAAGTTATGCATCGTTTGTCCTTCCTTCTAACGAAGCTCACTGACGCTCGTTAACATGTTTTCCCATTAGGGTATACTCGTCATTTCGAAACCATAAGGACGAACGGTGTAATTTACTCTTTTTGTCAACTTTTATACGCTTTCATCCATTTTTTACGTTTTCATCCATTTTCTTACGTTTTCATACATTTTTATCCATACGCTTCGTGTTTTTTTATACATTTTCATCCGTTTTTAAACGTTTTCGTCCGTTTTATACGTTTTCTTTACATTTTTATCTGTTTTAATACGTTTACATGCGTTTTTATACGTTTTCATCCGTTTTTTACGCTTTTGTCCCTTTTTTTGCGTTTTCATCCGGTTTTTACAGGTTTACTGCGCTTTTTTACATTTTCGTCTATTTTTTGACGTTTTCCGTATTTTTACGTGTTAGTCGCTTTTTACGCCGACCGCTTTTGATCCGCTTTTTTTCGTCTGTTTTTACGTTTCATTTGTTTTTTACATTCGTCCGTTTTTTTACGCTTCTTCGCTTTTTACGTTTATTTACGCCGCTCGCTTTTAACGCTTTGTTCCACTTTCACGCCGCTTGTTTTTACGTTTCGTATCGTTTTCATCCGCCTTCACGCTTCCGTCCGTATTTACGCCATCAATTTTTACGTTTTGACCTTTTTACATTTTCAACCGTTATTTTACGCTTTTGTCTGTTATTTCATGTTTTAGCACGTTTTCGCGTTTTACGTTTTTATTTTCTTATGTTTTTTTTCGCCTTTTTATTTTCGAGTGTGTTTTTTACATTTTCGCCTTTTTATGTTTCCTCCGTGTTTTACGCCGCCCATTTTCTTACCTTTTCGTACGTTTTCCTAACATAAGAAAACAGAAGAAAACGTAAAATAACGGACGGAAACTTAAAAAAATGGGCGAACACCTAAGAAAACATACTAAAACGTAAAAAAAAGGTAAAAAAACAGACAAAAACGTAAAAAAATAGAGTAAAACGTAAAAAGACAGACGAAAACGTAACAATACGGATGAAAACATAAGAAAACTGACTAAGAAGTAAGAAAACAAACGAAAACGTAAAAAAACATACAAAACGTAAAAAACGGACGAAAACGTTAAAAAACGAAACGTAAAACAAAA
The DNA here is from genome assembly GCA_022545495.1 of Chrysanthemum lavandulifolium. NCBI lineage: Eukaryota > Viridiplantae > Streptophyta > Magnoliopsida > Asterales > Asteraceae > Chrysanthemum > Chrysanthemum lavandulifolium. Next base: position 145,667,906 of record CM040241.1, on the reverse strand, counting down.
AACGTAAAAACGACGAAACGTAAAAACGAAAACCGAAAAAGTACGAAACCGTAAAAAAAAATGATGAAAATGTAAAAATTGATGTAAACCTAAAAAACGGACATAAACGTAAAAAAAACAGACAAAACGTAAAAATACAGACGAAAACGTAAAAAGGATTAAAACGTTAAAAAAACGGACGAAAACGTAAAAAAATGGAGTAAAACGGAAAAAAAGACGAAAACGTAAAAAAACGGAAGAAAACGTATGAAAACAGATAAAAACGTAAGGAAAACATATAAAAACGGATGAAAACGTATAAAAATGGACGAAAGCGTAAAAAACGGATGAAAACGTAAGAAAACGGATGAAAGCGTTAAAAATGGATGAAAACGTATAAAAATTGACAGAAAGAGTAATTACACCGACGAGTATACCCTCATGGGAAAACAAGTTAACGAGCGTTAGTGAGCTCCATTAGAGGGAGGGACAAACGGCGCATAACTTTTGCCACTTAAGATCGAACGGTACAATTTTTTTGGTCAAAGAACTAACGGTTGTGGTCAACGCAAACCACAAGGACAAACAGTGTAATTTACTCATTTATTCTAACTTCACTGCTATTCACTTAGATTTTAGCAAGTGGAATTTCTTTGAAATTAAGCATTTCGAATATATATATATAAAACATATACTTGGAACTTCTGTTGAACTCGCCTATGATGAGAAAGTTGCGAGATGCCTATGATGAGAAAGTTGACATCTCGCGGTATAGTCTTTAAGTCCTCTAAGGACCCAATAGATGGTGACGAATTCAGAATCGAGGGGTTTAGCATGAGGAAGAGGGAAAAAATGTGATAGAAACGTTATAATTAAATGAGTATATGTTTAAAAAAAAGAAAAATACTATGAAAACAAGTATGAAGTGCACAAAGATAAAGGCCTTAATCCAGATTATATATGAAAAGTTGCATAAAATAAAAAATAAAAAAAGCTTCCAAGATAAAACATATGTAGAAAACCCCAAATGCCATCAATTTATGCCGAACCAGGATGATTTCTTGCTAGTTACAGTTGAAGATAGGGCAGTTACAAAATATTCATATTAAAACATGTGTATGAACTTTTACATTTTGAATAAAGAATTTTAACTCTCCGTGACTAAACTACTCAATGGCGTTGAACCAGAGTATCATGTAATAATACAAACAACACGCAAAGCAAATATATGCTATTATAGAAAGGGAAAAGAATAGTAAACACTATCGATGAAATATAACTCAAAAACGTGGAGATCATCCGATCACAAAATATATGGACAGACAGGCATTTTCAGGCGATTTAAACTACAGCAAATCCAGTAGGGGAGGCTGATCAGATGATGGTTTTGGACGGGATTGACGACTTTGTCCTTGATTTCTACCTCCTCTTCCTCTACCGACCGCATTTTGGGGAGGTGGAGCCAATCTTAGTGCCTGCATGCTCTTTGGACCAGTTGGACCAGTTGATGCAAATATAGAATTAAGATCGGTGGCCTTAGGACCAGTTGATGCACCCTGATTGTTTCTCATGAACCCAATGGAGTTCTGGGAAGCAACTCCACCATTAAGACTACTACTATTACTAATGGGAAAATCAAGGTTGTTGGCCCAATTGATACTGTTATTTGGTGGATTATCTATCCGTGTAGTTGAAGCGGTTGATATACCATTGGTAGTGGCTGCAGGGCCAGCCATAGGCCAGTTTGCAAATGGATCTAAATCATCAAAGCTCGCATTTGAAGAGCCTCCTTTTAAATTATTGTTATCACCCACTTGAGGAATGCCCGAAGAAGATGACTGAACAGGCCACTCGAAATCAGCTGAAGGACATGAAGTTGTTGTTTGCTGTATAGATGGAGTAGACATAATCGGTATTTGAAAATTGTTTGAATTATCTTGGACAATCGGTGTTGGATTTGTAACTGATTTAGGTTGTGCAGAGGATCCTTTTGTTGTGACCCAATCTTCATCCCACGAGGAACTACTTTTCATGGCCGGTGAAACAGTTGGAACATTTTTCTTCAAAGGTGGTGCTAAACTCCCATCGGGTATAGGAAATGATTTTGTGTCGACTCCTGTATCATTCATCGTTACTCCCTTCTTTTCTTCAACTTTCCTGCAATTTAGCAAAAGCGACCACAATTGTTAATGATATCTACTTCAGCTAAACAGCGATAAACAGGCTACAAATTAAGGGATGTGCTCAAATCTGTCTATGGTCTCACTCTCTTGGTGAAAGGTTTCTTATTGTTTTAAATACGCAGAAGTGAAAAAGTGGGCAGAGGTGCACATATTCTGCAGGTTACATCAGGTTGGGTTGATCAGCAAATATAATTTTTTTCTTTAGATGTGCCACACATAATTACAGAAAGCATAATCTTTCAATATTGATCTACAGTAACTTCATGACAAAGGGATAAATATAACCAACAGAACTAGCCAAGTGGCAAGCCTCTCCTAGTGGAATTAACATGAGAAATGCATTATATATCGTGGGCAAGAGGGAAATGAAAGCGAAAAGAGGGATTAAAGAAGAATGATACACATAGTGAGAATTTAGATGTACGGGACATATTATGGAGTCACAAAAAAAAAAAAAAAAAAAACCTAGAAAATATAGGATAGATCTAGAAGGCAGTTACAAATTACGCTTAGCTTTTGCTAGAATAGGGTGATAAAAAAAAGTAGTGAACTGCGTAGATACCTGAGAACACTCTTAACAAATGACATGTACTTGGCAAACTGCTGAACATTTAGCTGTTGTGCAAGGAGAAGAGGCACCACTAATGGAAGAACATGCTCAACGACAAAGTCAACTCCATGCTAAAAAACAGAAATATGAGAAATGCCAGCTGTCTAAAAGAAGATAAAAAGAGTATGCCTATATGACTAAAATAACAATGAATGCTGCACCTGTTTTAAAATGGAATTGGCTACACCAAGAGTACACATAAGAGTTGGGGCGGATCGGTCAACAGCGGTGCAACGTGCAATTGTTTGCAGGATCTCCAAGACAGCTGGCTTATCAAGCACCGAAATCATATCACCTAAACACAACAAAGCATTCACTCTCACCTGCCACATCAATAACACGACATACGTGAAGTTTTTAACCTTCTTGCATCTTTATTTATTAATATACACATGTAAATCAAGATGATATTATATATCTCCAAATTCGCCGAAAAGGAATGTCAAACATACATACATATATAATCTGCAAAGTATATTATGCTAAGAAAGATAACATACCGCAGCAACTGTCGTCTTCAGTGCCAAGCCATGAACACGAGGCAAAATTGCTTGTCTCACCAGCTAAATTTTAGTCAATATACCTGATGTTAGCATAAGCTTCACTAACATAAAACAAATTTAAATGAAAGCAGAGACGGAGCCAGTGGGGGGGCTGGAGGGTGCTCGGCCCCCCCCCAACCGGCCCAACTAGCGAGAAAAGACAAGGTTCAATAGAAAAGACAAGTGCTCGGTCACCCCCAGTACGAGAAAACATATGTGAATTTTTTTGGAACTTACCTTTGGAGAACATAGGAATCACCTTGGGATTGGAATTAAGTAGAAGGAGGTGAAAATAAAATTTGTGTTTGCAAGAAAAGTTAGACGCTGAAGATGTGAAGATGGGATGAAAAGGGAGAAAGAAGTGAGATAGAAATTTTGGGGAAGATGAAGTAAAGGCTAGAAGCTAGAATTATTATTTTATTACTTGAAAAAAGTGAGGTCACGGGTCAAGATAATTTCACTCAATTGTTGGTGTAAATGGTCTTTTGGGTATTGTTTACTTGCATTGTTGGTCTCTTTTATTTTGCAGGACTCATAACAGAAGTTACAAATCTTAAAGATTTAAAGCTATTGCTAATTAACTAAACAATATTTGATAATTAGTAACTTTTAAACATTAAAAATCAGTTTACAGAATATCACATTAACATCTTAAAGCTAGAGATTTTATATTATTTGATGTTGCATTTTAATGGCATCAAACCGACCCGACCTGTTGAGATGGTCATTATGTCGACCCGGACTGAAAAAAATTTTGGGCCCCCCCTAATACAAATTTCTGGCTCCGTCTCTGAATGAAAGTAAAGCAACTATAATAATGATCATGGGAGAGGGGCTGTTAAAAACTATCCAGATATGAATATGAAGCAAATAGTTACTTTTTCTCTAGCATTAAGCAAATAGTTACTTTTTTTAGCATGAAGCAAATAGTTAGGTGGGGGTTGCTTTAGAGTTGGGATTTGGAATGGGTATGGATATCAAAGAAAAGAAGGGAGAAAGAGAAGAGAGAGAAAACTAAAGTCTTTAACTACATTGATGGGTTTTGAAAAGCATGTAATTTAAGGGTACAATACCCAATCTTAACACCCGTATCATTATAGCAAACACTACCTATTACATTTATTCTAATTCCTAAAAAAAACACACCCTTACCCTTGCAACATAATGCAAATAGTTATTACAGCATGAAAGTTGTATAATTATATATTAGAGGCAACAACTTATCAAATGGCCATCAATTGCTAATATAATATGCTTTACTTAGTAGTTTATGGTAATACACTTTAAGGCCCCTTTTATATCATTATCCAACTTTCATGCTGTAATAACTAAGTAAAGCATATTATATTAGCAATTGATGGCTATTTGATATAGTTTTGGTTAAATTTCTTTTCTATAATAAGGTCCTAAAATAGTGGATCATCCATTCTCTATGATGAGAGGGAGATGATATATACAACACTTGATGTAGACACCACCTAAGTACAACATATATAATTTATAGTACAACAAGATTAAACACATGTGGTGGTGTACGCAACAAATGAGGTGTTACAAATCAACTCCCTTGATGAGAAGATTTTGTTCCACAAAATATCAATGAAGCTAATGGACTAATAAACTACACATTAAAGCTACAAAGTGCATATCACATGGATAAAGGCACAGAAAAATCATGTAATACAACTGATGATAAGTTACATTACTAGACAAAGGTTAGAAATTTCAGAAAAAAACAGAAGTAATACCAAAAACTCATTAAGAGAAGGTAAACTCGAAAATCAATTTTCAAACAAATCACTGAATTTGATGCTATCACGCACCTCGTCTTCCACTTTTACAAATATCCATCTAAAACACCAGCATGACTTTGTGCCATTCCCAGGTATTTATAAGAAGTTCTTTGGTTTTCAAAAGTAGACAAGTGAAACATTTTCAGGCAAGAGACGCTAAATTTCAGAACATCTAGTTTGCAGCTATTATGCACTATTATCTGTTATTAACGACCTACTTATTTTGGTGAACAACATGAAGGCATATAAATGACATGGACAATTTTATATCATGTTGATTTACCTGAGAATCAAGTTTTGTAGCAAGGGATACAGTTTTTTTCAGCACTTCCTCTTGCATCCGAGCATCAGTATCATCATAGGCACGCACAAGCATGGGCAAGACATGAGAAATTAAGTGCTCCTGACTAGCCTGCCATATACGAGAAAAATATTCTATTTTATTTTTAAATAAATTTTAGGGAGCATCAAGACCCACACGTACTTAACATGGAAAGTGGGGATTAAATGAAAAATATTATAATGTGTCCATCTATCAATTTTTCTCAGCTTGGAGACACTTTTACAAACTGTTCAAAGTAATTGTACATATAGATCAATGAAACGTGTCAGTTAGGAGTAATGATTGTATCATTCAATTTGTTCTTAGGGTTCACATATTTCCTACTTTCCTCAATATTATAACATGTACGTATTTGGTTATGTTACTTTTAATCTCCAGTTTAATCACGTGATGAATTTAAGTCTGTGCACAGCTTACAGGTTGGCAAGGTTTTGACAGTTAACATAAGGATTAGATGTCCCAGCTATTAGTTTTTTATGAAAAATATTCACAGACGCGTCCTTTTGGGACTTGAAATCACAAAAATCTTAGTTGGTATGCCACCTTGATATCACTAAGAAAAATGCCTGTTGAAAGCACTGCAACTATTTGATGAATATGTTTTATAATACTAAATTTGTTCACATTCCCAACAACCCACCCTTGCCTCTGGAGACAGAGGTCAAGGGTTCAATCCTCACCCTTGCAAGGCCGGAGGTCCTTTTCTACCATTGGTAGAACCGGAAGCAGCCTCTCTACCTTAGGTAAGGGTATGGCTGTCTACGTCTTAACCTCCCCCATACACCGTGGAAAACGGTATTGGGACCCATAACCCGTTGAAGACGGTATTGGGAGTTACTTTACTTTTTTTACAAATAGAACAGATCGAAAAACATCAGAAACAAAAAAAATAATAACGCAAATTTGTTACCTTGTTGACAATTAACTCCGCATGCTTCACGAGAAGCAGTAGCGTCTCACCTGCAGCAGTGCTTAAAACGGGAACAAGAGCAGGAAGTGTTGATGTCTCGAAATCATATTTATCCTGCAATGCATCAAAGTATAGGCAGCATAATCAGTACACAGACGTATCCCAAAGTCAAATAACTCTGACTTTCAGATGGAAATATCATATGGAACTTGTTTACACTAGTTACAACGAATATTTGCTTGTACTACTTGCTACAAATATAGTTGTAAATTTCAAAAACTGTCAAACAAGCGTTGAGCCTACATCTACTTCATAAGTTAAAAACCGGTTTCATCCTTAATTCAAGGAATAGCTCTTTTTTTGTAAGTTACTGTTCATGAGTATCAATTGGCAGATGCGTTAGAACATCCTGAATTCCACGATAAATCATATTATCTTATATTCTTATGTAACTAAAAGTTTTCAGTTATTGAAACCAAGTGACTGTCTGAATGCAATTAACCTGTGGCAGATAGATCTGAAACAACTGATTCATGCTTTCAAAAAGGTTTAATATAAAGTCACAAAAAATATATATATATATCTTATCACTAGCCATATATATATATATACCTGAGAGTCAGCTATCTTCAAAACCATGGGCAAAATCATTGGTTGCAACACCATATTCCGAAGCTCTGCACAGAGAGGTGGAAGAACCTACACAAACAGAATTAAAGTTCACTAGTTACTTCAATGAGATCAAAAGAAATTTAAAAAAATAGTTGATAATCACAAACACTAGATACTTTTATGCTAGTATATAACAATTTGACATGCAATTGCTTCTTACTTTAATCCTTTATATATATATAAGTTATCAAAAATTCAACCTTGTATCGTAAAACACGAGCATCAAAATCTTTCCACATGTCCAACAGGGCTTTTAGAAACTCTGACTTCTGCATGTTGTCTCTTTCCTGAAACCAAGAAGAAGTCAGCATAAAACAAACTGTACGCTCCTTTAATGCATCATCTTATATAAGAAAAGCATGTTTGATTCTAAAGCTTCTCATATTAATTTAAATTCCACGCACTTACAAGCATGTGGTCCAGGAAGCGAAGTGCTCGCAACCTAGTGTCATCACGAAAAAAGGGAGAACCTGAAATTAAGAACAGCATATAAGATTTTGAGAAATCAAATGATACGAAAAGCCATTATCATGCCATTTTCACAGTTCACACAAGTTTTTCTTAATATAGATGATATGAGAATTGAAGTAGCGTAGACATATGCATTTTAAAAAGCCAACAATAAATTTAAACTGATTTAAAAGCTAAATTTTGTCTTCAAGCAACATTAAAAAAGTCATATAAACTTATCCATGTTATATATTATGAACTAACAAATTGCTTGCCAGATTTCTTAGAATTTTGAAGTAACTTCAAAACTTTACAATATAATTTCTTTTGCAATAAATTGTGTATCTTGTGTAATGGAAATATCAAAGATTGAAATTCGATTAACAAACACATAATCACGTATATCAATATGAAACAACTTAACCATCAAAAACATAAGATAAAAGGATTCACATAAAATTTGATCAACTGAACTATATTACGTTAGCTGAACTCTATTAATGGTTTCTAATAAAAGTCGGGGAGATATGATAAGGTTGTTTGAAAACGAAATTACATGTCAAACGACTTCCAAAGCGAGATCTCATGCACAAAAATTAGAAGACAGCCAGGATATACATGAACAACAAAACAGATTGCAATGCATGAATGGTGATTGAATGAGACAATTGTGAATTGTCCATCACTCCATCAGATTGTGGCAACATGTAACTTTTTTTCTAAAAAATCAGAAATTTGCATTTGCAGACTATTTAAGTAATTCATCACTTGGGCCAGAAATTGTCCCTATTCTAAGAAGATTCAGTTTCTGTGGGACTCTTGTTGCCTAGCTTGACTTACCTTTTATGACATTAAAGAAAAAACTTAAAAATAATGACACTATAAATAACAGGGGCCCGTTACCTGTAAAATCCAAAGCTGTGGGTCTTAGAGCCTCGTTTGCTGAAAGCATTCTTTTCAAATCAGCAACTAGTTCATGGGGAATGGATGAAAATGCCTCATTGGATAAGTATGTCAACTTATTCGTGTACTGCATGAAAGTGCACAAGGACACTGTTAAACAAAATCAGATAACCTGTATCATGAAAGGTATAAAACTTTTCTTTTATTATTTTTGGGGGAGGGGTTTTTAATACCATTTTCACATTGTTGTGACAGTCGAACAAGGGCTTTTTAGCAATTAAATGGAAAGCGAGGCATGCAAAACTGAAAATGTCAGAAGAACATCCATATGAAGGTGCCTTGGAGCGGACTAGCTCTGGAGCTGTGTAGTTCAGTGATGGCTGAATTGGCAGTAGCGAGTCTTCAACATCATATTCCTGATAACCGAATCATGTGAAACATAGTTTGAAACAATGATTGTTTGCAATTCTGATAATACAACTTGATGGACAATATCCATTTACAATTATACAAATAAATCCATTTACAATTACACAAATAAACCAAGGACATACATCATACACGTTATAGTACTGTTTATGGAAACACGCCTTGCATGGCATAAATATAGGAGAAATTTCTTCTAGCTATAAAAGTTGTCATAAGTAAAATACGGGAAACCATTAGTAAGGAAAAAATTCGATATCAAAGAACGACTTCTATTTAAAAAATAGATAATTATGGGTTGTCATATACTGCATCTGTTTGGTAAGGTAAATTCATAAAACACGCCATTAATAGTAGTTCAAAGTGAGGATTTTTAGATCACCCATAATTTTCTTAGTAAACACACATGGCTCCGAAAAAGAAAAGCATATAAACTGTTTGATAACTGGTAACGAATATCAGAATTGGAAAGGAATAGTTCTGAATCCTTCTAAGAGAGGTTGAAGCTAGAGAATATGACATGGTTAGAAATAAGCCCTGATATGAAGTGATTTACTTTCACTTTCTTAATCTTTAAAAAGGCACATAAATTAGTAAATTATATAGATCTATAAGTATCTGTTTTTTGTTATTGTAATGTCAGGACTCGTGAGTCATCTAGGGTTACAGAGAAACAGAGTGATAAGACAAACAGCGAATATGATTGAGCAGATGTCATTTTTGTCATCTTTAAATAAGTTAATACTCACCGAATAATGGAAGGGCTGCACAGTATCCGCAGATGACTGGTCTGCTGATATTGCAAAACCGAATCCACCAAGCTTCCAAGCTCCACTTGAGTTGATGAGGACAGCCTGAAATATGCAATAAAGTAACATGGTCAAATGATATGCTAATTCACTGCCTGCAGATTCTGGGCATCATATATGTCCAATGATCAACGAATAAGAACAGATTTAGCATAAATAATTGAGGTGAAATAACTTTCATCCATGAGCAAAGAAAAACAAAACATGATGATTTGTTCACTGAGGAAGCTAAGGAAACACAATAGATTATAGTGAAACTAGAAAGTCTATCTCTTTGGGCACAAGGAGCAATTGACATGCCTCACAACCGCAAAACAAACGATGAGACAATTTACATCAACCAAGAAAATAACAGTCTAGTAGTACTATAAGTAACGGATCCTCATGCACACAAAATGTTAATAAGAACCAAAACAGCAGGTCCATAACAACGCTAATGTCGTATATTTTTTATAAACGGGTTGACGCCCCGTAATAACAACCAAGCTATCCTGTACTGTCATCTATGACGATGCTACATACTCATATTATATTACAAAACTGCAATCAAAAATTGTATATGGAATTAGAAACTTCAAGACAGAGGGTACACTGTAAAGAGCATAAAGCACCTACAAGTGATATACACATGTTGAAGTTGTCAAAAAAAGAACACTTACTATGTAAGTAATCATTAGAGAATATTTTATATTGCATGTTTCATATATGTGGTGGATGCAGAGCATCAAGTGCTAATGAAACCACTTTGGAGGCCTGGCTGGCTAATTTGGGAAATTGGAATTTAAACAAACCATATGGGTGTTTCCTTTTAAGTACTATGTAAATTTAGACCTAATAAGTAATCACCGTGAAAATGAATGGTCTTTATTTTCCCGTTGCTACTAGGATATCCCTTGAAGAATAATGTTGTGGTTAATGTACTCTCTAGACTTAATCAATAGTGTGCATACTTGAAGCGTGTCTCTTGGGCTTCTTCAGACTCCAGAGTAATCCCTACTTACTAAAGTCCCTGAACAGTGTTAATTATGTAGATGGATTATTGTTCAAGAGGAGTAGAATCTTCTAATTAAGGAAATCCGTGATGGGGGCCTAGCTGGTCATTTCAGAATTAATAGGATTCTAGAGGTTTTAGGAGATAAATTCCATTAACAAAAGATGCAGCAAGATGTTCAAACTTTCATTGGTACTTGGTGTATCACCAAAACAAGTCTCGACTTCACCAAGTTACCTATCGCCCGTTTCCGTTAGCAAGCACCCTTCATTGTTACTTTCCCTAGAACACAAAGGGGCTGGGATACAAGCATGGTGGTCTAGGATCAATCCTCCAAGATTGGACATGATATACCTTACGCTAACAGTCCAAGACTATTGATGCTTCAAATGTGGTTGGCATACTATTAAGGATATAAACTGCCTAAAGGTATTGTGGCCGTGAAGGACTAAGATGTTCAAGCTACTTTTGGAAGACTATATATAGATCCAGAAATGAAAATTTCATTTATATAAACAAACTCTAAACTGTAAACACCGGATTCATTTTTGGCAAACATTTGTAAACACCCGATTTGATGAAACTGAATCTCAGCTTGCTCATTCCCTGGTTTCCTTCAAATTATATGGATTCTTTGTGAGTTTGAAAGTCGTGTTTGTCCCAGAAGATTAGTAGTTTTCAGAGTTATAAATATTCTCGAAAAAAAAGACATTTTGTTTTAATTTTTCCAGTTCATTACAAGCTTCAAGCAGTCATTTTTCTGGTTTGACAAATAAATAATAAGTTTACTACAGTAAATCAGCATTGTACGTTTCAAGTATTCTATGCGTGCACATATAAAAAATATGAAAAAGCTGAAACATGAAAAATGGTAAAAACAAAGCCCCTCTGTCAGCACTACAATATCAACTGTTTACATGGAGTTTACCATTTTAGAATTACATCAGAAACCTTAGTCTAATGTGTCACTATTTTGGCAAGATGTTGGACATGCTGAGATTATAATTTAGGCTTTAGAAATTCCGAATTCTTGTAGCGTCACACGCACATACATATTGAACATTGTTCCATCATACAAAGTAAAATAATAAACAAATCTCTTTGAGTATTTGCACAACAGATGTATGTGACTACCAAACAAAAATTTTATAAAAAAAAAAAAAAAAAAAAGTTTATCTATACCTCAGGGGATATGGCACGATGAATCAACCGGGCATTATTGTGAAGAAAATCCAAAGATTCTGCTACCTGAAGTAAACCATGTTTTACCTCCAACAAACCCATTTCCTACACAAGATAAAGCGAACTTTTCAGGAATATAACCGTAAAATAGTTAGCAATGTGCAGAAAGTATGCACGGTTTCCTTCATTATAAAATACTTTTAACATATCTAACAAAGTCAAAACCAGCAATTCAGATTATCGCTGGTTCAGATTGGCAATTTACTACTTTAACCAAGATCATATGTTTTTAATGACTAGTCAAATCCATAAAATGGAGAGCCATTATCAAACTCAATACCAATACTGCATTAGACATATGAAATTGTTGCACCACATTCTCATAGGCTCATAGCAATATGCCAATATGTACAACGCTAGCAACTCATTAGCCACCTTTATATCCACATAAAGTCAAACATATATAAACAAGAGTGATCAGTCGAATCTCATAAAATTCTATACAGCATGTTTTCCTGCTGACTGGCGTATTAAAATTAGCAGTGCGTTTCAAGTTCAAAATCCTGCATCCCAACTACTAACCTTGTCGTGGATACACCACATGATGGTCATGATAAGATGTAGGCAAGGAAATGCCAAGTCAACAATACACCTTATTATCGTAGACCACACCTAAAAAATAGTCCAGGATCTAGATAATACAGAGAAAGCACAAAAGAGTGGTTATGCTCAGTTTCTGTCAGCTATAGGTCGAGAAACTAGCGATACTCTCTGATTCTCAATATAATAATGTTGAAATTTTGGGTCCCACTAAGTGGTCAATATAGCCTGCATTCTATGCACAACATGAGTCACCAAGGTCTACACTTGGGCAAATTTCAATAGTCATCGAGGTCTACGCTTGCAAATTCTGATAGTCATAATTCATGATGGTATCAAGAAAAACGCATATCCACTCCAACAGTACTTCCAAACTAATTTTGATCATAAATGGTTGACTCCTAACCTAGGATTAGTAGATTGCTCACAGAATAAGGTCATCGACTAGATTTGAACTTCTTTAAAACATCGCAATCATAAGTCACACCAACATACTAACAAATCAACGGTGAAAATGATAACACAAAGATTTCCTCATAGACTATCGTCTTGTAATATGTCTGATCTATCTTCTATCAACATACTAGTAAACATGTTGTTGCCTATGCTTTGCAAGTTTCGATAGTGACAAAGATCTTTGAAAAATGCATCCACTCACGAACATGATTCTAAACAAATTATTTCTTACCTAGGAATAGTCTATCCTCACATATTAAGGCCATCGACCGCATCAACATACTAACAATTCAACTTACCATTGTTAATAACGTAATACATCGATGTCCTCATACACTATGGTTACGTACCAATTTCAATACTAGAAGCTGAATCGTGGATCATAAATAATTAGAACCATAAAATTCAATTCCAAAATCTATATAAAACTAATAATTATATATCTAAGCAGTGATCAAATCAAATCTTACATAAATCTATATCTATATCTATACTACTTTATAATGCATTTAGGCCTTCTAAAATTAGAAGGCTTAAAAATTCAGACTTTTTTACTTGCTTATTATGGAAAGAGTTTTTCTAACCAAAAATTAAGATAAGGAGCTCCAATCATGAGATGACATGTGTCACTTAACAAACTCAAGCCTAACTCCTAACCACTAAAAATTAAGATAAAGAGCTCCAATTATAAAATGACATGTGTCATTTCTCAACTAAAATTCATCTTTATTTTTAAATTAAAATAACTTTTATCTACTTTTTTTTATAATCTAATTTCACCATATTTTCTAAAATTTTATGCTCTTTAATTCAACATCCATTTTGATATATTTTTATGAGTTTTAGTTTTATATTTTTAATGGGTTTATTTTATTTTAATTCAAATTTTACAACTTTAACCTTTATTTCATTTATTTCAATCAATATAATCTTGATTCGTCAAAATCATATACTTTTGGGGTAGTGTTTGACGCGTAAGAGATTGCAAGGGTATTTCTATATGCGGAATAATGATGTCGCGGAAAGCTACGGAAAGTTACGGTAACCCAAACAAACACTTACAACTAACACATATACATTCGAAGTGTTGTGAAACGAATTCACTAAACGGGTAAGCAAACACATATAACTATACTTATCGCCGCCGCTGTGCGCGGGTACCCGGCTAGTAAAATTCAATGCATTTTGCAATTACTAACTCATACAATTCCTTGAAGCTCTTAAGAAACTTTCACAACATTTCCAAAACACCAATCCCATACGCCACTACTTATTATCATATACAGATTGTTCCTAACCTAGGATTAGTATATACACCTAGTTAACAAATCAACTTTCTACTGGCAATAAAACATGTCGGTGATCTATATCTATCTTCTTCACTAGTTACTATAAGCATGAACTTAAAACACTACTACTTAACATCAAATCATAACTACATACTCAATTAACTCATACCATCCCTTGAAGCTCTTTGGGCACTTTCGCCACATTATCCAACACACCAATCGCATTCGCCACACTGGCAAACAACGGCTCCGTAACCATCGCCATAGCATTCTTATTCTCATCCAACCCCTGAATCACATGGACAACTCCCGGATGCCTCAACCTAACCAACCGGCCACAATCCGCCCTCACAATCTCATAAAAAGCCTCCTCCACATTCTTCGACAACCCCGCCCTAACTCTCGCCTCGTAAACAACCTTCTTATCAAGCACCCAAACACACACAACAGGATACTGAGCACCAATTAAACCACCACCGCCACGTGGCTTACCGGAGTAGAGCTTCCAAACAAGACCCGGTCCAGCTGAACCGATCTGGTCTAGAAGCTCGTAGTCTTGGAGAGGTTTGGGGCCGGTCACGTCTTGGACCGTTTTTTCGATTACGGCTGCGGTTTTGGCGAATGCTTGGGTTAATGTTTTCATATTCAAAGACATGGTTGATTGGTTGGTTGGTTTATATGGAGGAGAAGGAGGATGGGATCAGATCTGTGGGTTGCCCGGTGAAAGTCGTTTTGTTGGGTTTTATGATTGTGTTTGTTGTGTTTTGGTTTGTTTCGGGGTATTATTTTCATCATGGTTCATGCCACCTAAAAGCACAAAGGGCATGAAACTTCACCAACTTCATCGCATAACTTAATAACAAAATATCTTGGAAAGATTAAAAAGTCTTCTTTTGGTAGTCTCTTTTGGTCAATTTTTCCTCAATCTCCAAAATGGTCACGCCAACCACTGACCGCAGCCCACACCAAATGTGACACGTGTCCCAACTACCAATACCTTTTTATCTTCTCACTTTTCCAAAATAACTTCTCTTATTGAGAATCGCCGGCTACTCAACCGTGAATGCATTATGACCCACACGATGATGTGACATAAAGGACGTTGACTTTTTAGTTTCCTGATTTCGATTAACTTTCTTGATATCCGATCTAGGTTTGAATTATTATCCGATTACTTTGTTTTATTGTGTTTGATTTATTGATTTATTGTTTTGATCTCAAATACACACTCAATAATCACACACTCAATCCTATATTGTTTCATTCCACCATGAAACCGATGGTACTCTTCTAACTTTTTTTTTTTTTTTTTTTTTGATTCATTGTTAGATCTAACCGGGTGTTTGCCTTTTGGGTATTTCTGAAAATGGGTTACTTGCTTTTATTCTTGTTAATCAGTTTCAAGTTATTCTTTGGCCGTTTTTAAGAAAATAAGCTGTTTTGAAGTGCTTATTCGGTCATTTTTAATAACCTAAGCAGATTTGAAGTGCTTATTTGGTACTTTTTTAAGAAAATCAACTGTTTTGAAGTGTTTTTTTGAAAATCAACTGTTTTTAAGAAAATAAGCAATTTTGAAGTGTCTTATGTGTTAAGTGCTTATACATGTCTGCATAATCATGTCTGCATGCAAATATGTTAACATTGCTCAATGCTATTCTACAGTGTTTATAAACTGGTTCAAATTAGACTTTTAAGTGTACTGTTTAGGTCGAATATTTGAAAAGTGTGAAACTAGTTATAAGCCTAGTATTCGATGTATATGTTTATATTTGAATTGTTTGTAGAAGCCCATATTGCAAGTTAAGCCCATAAGTAAAAGTTCTTCTTAGCTTATTTCGTGTCGCATAATCTTGTTATCTTATCCCAATGATGCTAATTCTTGTATCTTGTAATCTCTTTAGGAATATCATGCGGGTACATGTTGAAGCAAACTCAATTACTTTCCACTAATGAAAGATGACTAGGTTTGGACCGATCTGTCTGTTTAGGTCGACATGTTTTGGGCGGTGGTCGGATTTGGATTATGTTGACAATGAAGAGGGTCTTATACATTTTATGCTTGAAGCAAGTCTTCTCGATAATGATCACTATGATTTACCCTCATTTATAATGTTAACAATCATTTGCTACACTTTGGTCGTCGTGAATTTTGCCTCATAACCGCATTCAAGTTTGGGATGGTCGGTTCCGCAAGTTTAGGGAGGTGATATCGGTTTCGTGATCGTGTATTTCGGAGAAGATAGGTCGCTATGTTAAAAACATAGATCTTCTATCTGTGATTGAGGATGAAGACCGTTTCACGAAACTATCAGATGAAGACTCAATACGAGTTTGTCTTTTGTTATCTTTGGAAGTTATATTTATGGGTCGTGAGTTAGGATATGTTGTTGATGATGTATATCTAAGAATGGTATAAAATCTGGATGCTTGGGATGAGTTTGCTTGGGGAGAGCACATCTGGCGGGAGTTATACGCTGCCATTAGAAATGTTAACTCAAATCATAAGGATGAGCACCATAAAGCATTGGACAAAGACCCAAAGTTTGTTCCATCGTATTCATTGTCTGGATTTATTCTGTGTTTCAAGGTCTGTATTTTTAGTCCAAATCATTGTCAAGTTATTTTATGCTAAGATTTTGTTTGTCATTTGACTTATTCATTAACTTTTTGTAGATATGGATTCTAGAGTCTTCATCTCAGACACAGCGTTGGTGGATTAATGTGACAACTCGCAATTTCAGGTCATTTCTCAAGTTTCACTATTTCATCATTTATCGTAAACTGGGTTTACGAGTTTCAAATTCGCGTAACCTTAATGGTTTAGCTACGAATTCATGATCATATCATCAAGGACATTTCATATAGACTAGGTTTAGTCTACATTTCATTGGCATCATTATCATCATAGTAATTCATGCATGGTTTTGCATTTCACATTAAACGCGTAATTTTCATATTAAATAAACGCTATCGCGTAATTAATTATTTTAGACATTTGATCCGTTACTTCCAAAAATTATCTCGATATATTTTTATACTCATATTAAGTTTATAAAAATTATATTATTAGTTAACCCGATGTTTTAACTTTATTTTGTATATAAATTGTTATAAATATATATTTCTGACGGTTTTCGTAAATTCAACTCGATAATTATTTATTCACTCAATACTTGCGAAATGTATTTTAATAATTTTATGACTATTTCAATAACATTTTCTAAGTTTACACTTTTTATTTTTCAAGTTTTATATAAACACTATTATTACGCGTTCTAATATTTACACATGCAATACTTAACCAATACCGCACCACCTTTATCAAATCCCTAAAATACTTATACATTATCAAAGTTACTTATTTTACTTCCATTTAAATGTAAAAAGTCAAACAACCCTTTTTATTTATAAAAATATATCTCATCATATATTATTGTACCTAAAGTCTTATAAAATCTAACTAATACCAAGTCTTCACACATTCTTTTGCTTCTCCTCTATTTCACGCCACCATCAACATCACGATCCCTCTCACCTCCTCACCATACTTCCATTAAATTACTTGTCTTTTGGTCTCTTGATATTTTTCTTCCAAGAGTTTATATTTCCTTTCTATATATATCTAGTACTTTTCCTTCTTTACTTCTTATTTTTACAACAAACTCACAAACTCTCTTTTGTTCTCTCCCTAAACCACGACAGAAAACACTGAATTAAAAGGTGTACAAGTTGGGTCTTTAGCTTATTTGGTAGCTTCTTGAATTGCTTATTTGGTAAAGGGTACTAAGACTTGGGTTTTTGGAAGCATACTTGGGTTTATACTAGAGTTCTCTTGTGTTCTTGGGTTCACAAATCATCCACATCTTCTAGTAAGCATTTCATATTCATCATCATCTTTCATATTCATGTTGTGTTCATTTTATCATGTTTGAGTAAAGCATGCTATTTAAATGGATGTTTATACCACTTAATTTGTTTTTAAGCACTATAAGTTTATATAAGTTATCCTATAATTAATCCCTTGTAATATATCACTTTTGGTGATGTTTAGGAACCCATGACACCCTAAGAAGGTGTATGGTAGGATTAGAATAGCTTCGGAGTTGTTTTGAATGGATTGGAATAGGTTTAGCACGAGAAAAACTCATTTCGACAAGTCTTAAAAAGGGTCTGTCCTTATTTTGTAAATCTGGAAAATCCGACAGTAGACATAAATTTTTGGCCTAGATATTTAGAAAATATACTTTAAAATGAAACCGTGGCCGCTTGAACGGATTAAAACGGAGCTATAACGAAGAAGATATGAATTTTTCAAGTTTGACGACGAAATATATATATATCCCGAAATTTCAGATGTTAATTCTAGTTTATGCGAGTCAAAAACGAGTCTTTAGCGTTATAAATTATTTCGACTTATCAAAAATATATTAGTATACTTTGATACGAGCTAAGGACGATAATACGTAGAAAACGGATTTGTAGAACTTAAACTATACACGTTTACACAAAATTGCCGTAACTTTATTATTTAAGAAAAACTATATTATTTCTATTAGACAAGTGTTACGGTAAACAAGTGACCATATTGAAGGCTATTTTTAAACGTTGACGTAGAACTTTTTGTAAAGAGAGGTCTTCTAATAAAAGTGAGATCACCAAGCATATTTTCCAAAATGACCAACCGTTTGTATAGCGGAGTTGTAATGAATTAACTACGGTTGCTTAAACTTTGCCGAAATTCACTTTTAAACTACATTTTGGACAAAATCACCATACTTAACCTATATTTTTCTCTATGAACGAGACCTCTAGGATAAAAACTTAAATGCCAAAACTTTGAGATTATGATACAAGCTTTCCAAAACCGTTGAGTTCGTTTCCTAACGTTCGACGTACACCATTTTACGACTAGCTTTTCGAGGCCATTTTAGTAACTTTCATGAAATTTCCAACGACATTATTTTACTGACGAAAAGTTATAATTTCACAATAAATCATTAAAACTATTGTAGGATGTCATTTTGACGTAAATACGTGCAAAGTAATTTAAGAATGGTCAAGACGTCAAAAGAGTATTTTTCGATGAAGAGTATTATTTTCAAAATTCACAAGTGGTATAAATAACATCTAATTGCATGCATAACATTACATCATAACTCATTACGTATCATATCATTCATAATAGGTCATTTTCGAGATTCACGCTACATTTCGATTGTATCCACTTTTGTCATCATAATCATTGCAACAGGTGTGTTCATAGCCCCACTTTCTATTACTTATTTGTTTTACAAACTCTTGGGGAGATACATGCTCAACTATTGGTATTATACTTCATGGCATGCATGGGGACACATCATGATGTGATCCCACTGGGTTTCTAGAGGATGTTCCGCACAAGTTGGTCTTTGAAGCATTTTCCATTTCAAAATTGATTGTGAGCTATGACCCGTGAATTCCAACTTTTTCCCGAGTGATCGGATGTTCTTAATGCGTATATGCCAACTTTTTTCCTTCATGTAATTGCATATATGCCAACTTTTTTCCTTTGATTGTAAGATTTGTAAGTTCTTGTGTAGGTTAATTGCATATATGCTTAACATGTTTTATGCTTATCTAAGATGTTTTGTAATCTTAAATGCTTATCTAGTCTGTAAATTAGTTTATTTATTTGTTTCTAAAGTTTATTTGTAATCTTAAATGCCTTAGGCCAAAAATCCAAATTATGACCTATATCCCAATATTGCTGAGGGCCAATCAGAATGGTTTAGACAAAGCCAAAAAAAATTTAAGTGGTATACACCAAGAGCACCTCCTCCTGTTGAATATGGGGGGTTTTTGGTGATTATCTAAAAAAATTGTCATCACCGCACATCTAAGGACAAAGATAGAGAGGCACATCCACTTAGGCGAGTTGTATGCTTGGGTTAAGGCTTTGGGCGTTTATGTGACGCTTTGTTGATTCTACCTAAAGAGATCAAGAGTTTGAAAGAACGTGTCTACAAACTGGAGAGTATTATTCATGTTAGTCTTGACACAAACCCTTTTCTACGTATGCCCCAATTTAACTAATGTCTAATTATCATGTTTTGCAAAATACTTTGTGATGCAGTATATTACTCGGAAAACAAAAGTTGGACACGAGCACAAAGTTACCTCATCTGTTCAAAAGGTATACATATATACATATATATTTATCTTTTCTTGTCATTTACTTAGTTAAGTATGTGCACACATGTTACAGGATAACGTGGAGTGTGATCTGGGTGACGAGTATTGTAGTAATCTAGATGGTGATTTTTTTGAATTATTTGATTCGCCTATTCGAACATCCAACAAACACACTGCCAATGGATTTGTAGATGGTTTGGATAATTTCTCTCAGAAAGTTTATGTGGTAATTGATTTCTACAACTTTCAAATTATTCTAATTTGTCTTGTACCTTTCATTATAACTTCTTTCATAACTTTACACAGAATGGTGGGGTTGAAGTGGACAAATTGTCTGATGAAGATTTATCTGAGGTGATCACAGACATGTTTTCAAGAATATATTAACTGTTTTCAAGATTTATCTTAGGTAATAACAACGATTTTTGTGATGTAATTGCAGGATGATTGTGTGAAGGCTGAAAAGCAAGCTGCTGAGATTTATAGGGTGGCAGAGCAGAGGAAACAGAGGACGAAATTGATTTTGGAAGAAGAAAAGAGGATGAAGAGTATAGAGCATAGTAATTCCAGTCACATGAAACTTGCTTTACAGCGATGTGGAACTTTCAAGAGGAGGTATGTCAACGTGGTCAGGCCGCAGATGGAACCATGGGAAGAGTTATTACCTTTATACGTCCCTAGCATGGATGCACTAAAGAAACGTACAAATGTCCTTGATGCATTCATGATTGAAAGGTGTGAAGATCTCGAACCGTGGAAAGAGGTATTACCTTTATGAATCTGCAACTACAACATCAGATCTTGGCTCAATTAAGTCTTATAATTCAACTTTAACCTGTTTTGTTTAGGAACCAAGCCGTCCATTCAAATGTATCGATAAAATTTCATGTACTTTTGAGTTGGAGAAGTTTCTGATTACCCCTGGGCAGACTCGTTGCAAGTTTCCTTGGTATAGTGACGTTACTGTTGATCGTACTTTCTGGGATGCTTTAGTTGGGCTTGACGATAAACGTGTAGGTTGGTTACTTGACGAGGTACGTTAAAATAACCATTTACAGTATATTTTGGATAAAACTATTTTTCGCTATATGTAAAATTTTTGTTGAATTCTGTCTTTTTATTGCCTACAGCACATTGATCTTTGGGTATGGTATATGTGGTATTTCAGACCATCTTCCGCAGATTGGTCAATGGTTAGTTGCTACTTTTTAACGCTTCTACTTCAAGACTCAATGCCACTGTTTTATGCAACCGATGATATTTACCCATTTGCGTGGAGGAATGTGGAACAGGTATTCATTGGTAACCAATCTTTTAGAATATGATAGTTTAATTATGTGGATTATATCAATTTTGTTTTTAAACATTGTAGGTCTTCATACCCATAAATGAACCCAAGAAACATTGGTCCCTAGCGCAGTTTGACATTAAACCTGGAATCGTTACATTCTATGACAGTGAAGGATATCAAGAACCTGAAACTCGTCCGTGGTATTTGAATATGAGGAGGTGTTTGGAGTGTAAGCTTCGGTAGTTCTAGAGAAGGCGATGTGTTTGCAAGCAAAGGAATCGATCCCTAGAATACAACATTAAGTTTAGGAATGCACATAACGTCCCCAAGCGGTGGGGGGTATTTGGTGATTCATGCGTCTTTGTATGCTTATTTCTTTCTGTGTTAGTAATTTTTGAAGCCCGATTGTTTAAATTTGTTTTTTACATAGTTTTAGGCTTATTTCTTTAATGTTGTCTTTTATAGTGTCTACGTAAATGATGTAGGCTAGTGTTTTTCCTACTTAGTTTGGAATTCATAACTTGTACTTAACTCACACACAAGCATGTTAGCCTAGGAGTCCTTGCATAGAAGTATAATGATATAGTATACCACTAACCTTTACATGATTAACCTAGTGTTACTTAAACCAACTGCATACATACATCATATATTCATACATGTAACCAACAGTGTTGCATAAGCATAAAACATTTCATTGATAGATTTGGTTACAACAGTTTTATTAAATTTGGTTTAAGTGATACTTAAACCAACTGCATACATACATCATATATTCATACATGTAACCAAACACATCACTTTCAGGAACTAGGAAATCACATTTAGTCTCTTTTTCCTTTTTTCTTTGGATCATCATTACACTCGTGCAAAATGGTTGACTTGCCTGTTAGATTCTCATTCTTTTTAGGTTGCTTCCCAACAATAGTGTTACTGCTACTAGGACCCGCAAATTGCCTATGTGGTTGCTTAAGTTTAACACCGCCACTTGGTTCTATAACTTCTTCTTGTTCCTGACCGTATATCTGTCTTCTTAGTTCTTCTAGCACTTCAGCTGGTAATCGGTAACTTGGTTCAGCATTTGGTCCATACAATTCATATATCTCAGGAAACATTACCTCTCTTGCTACCTTTATTGACCACTCCCTATCATCATGATTATGCTCAAACGTAACTCTTTTACCACTCATTTTTTTCAGTTATTTGTTTTTTGTTATAGATGTGTGATGAAAATGCAATTGAGATTGTGGCCTTATATAGTGTAGGATCAAATTTTTTTAGTCACTATTTTAGTCAAAAAACAGCTTTTCATGACTGCTACTTTTGCATCATCAATGCCTGCATCATGACTGCATTTTCATGACTGCAAATAGCTATTCATCCTGCCAAAATTTGGCATAAATATTTGAGTCATTTTAACTGTTACTTGTGAGTCAAGTACAGGTTAACTGTTACTTGTTAGTCCAATACATGTTATCTTTATGCATGATTTTAATTTGTTGTTTCTTGTTCTCTAAACAGATTATCTCATGGGATGCCATTGGTTGTTGAAGATGCAGTCCAGACAGCCCTTGCATATCGAGAACAGATGGCCCGTTTCTATTTCAAGCACAAGATATTTGTGTAGGTGTGATTGCTATTGTGACCTGTTGCCTTTGGGCAAAAGCTACATTGTGTTTTGTGTTTGTTAACTGTTGCTTTTTGGGCAAAACTTATTTGTGTTGCTTTTGGCTATGCTATGTTTGTTAACTGTTATATTGAAAGTTTGATGACTTTGTTTGTGCTTTCAATTGAACCATGTAGCAAATAATCAGCTTTTAAAGCGCAAAACTTGCAACTTTCATTAAAAGTCTAATGTTGTTTGCCATACACACTAGAAAAAACTAAAGTATGCCACTCTATGGGTCATCCAAATTAACAGCTTGTGAGTAGACTTGTTCTTCTTGTGAGCTTGGCATTGCTTGTCGTGAGCTTCTTCTAGCGGTACCTTTGCCTAAAAATTGTGTAAATCAAGTTATGAGTTAATAATCAGTATCCTAAATAATGAGCTTTAAATAACAATACATAACTTACTTTTTCTTTGGCAATGTTTCTCTGCAACTTTGTCGGTGTGTCCAACATTACCGCACCTTCCACACTTAACTGGTACCGGTTCCTCTCCTTGGGATCTAATACGATCTTTGTTCTTGGGTCTACCAGTTGGGGTTTAGCCATAAGTGGTGGCTTAACAACTTGCAAGTAACTAGGACACTACCAACTTGAAACTTCTCCAACAGGATATACCAAGTCTTGATGCGTAGCTTTAAGCTCAATTTTCCTAAACCATGCTTTTGCCAAATGATTACAATCCGTCATTCCCATAACTCTACAAACCGCTAAAACATGACCACAAGGCAAAGCGAAACTTGCCATTTTCTACATGTGCATGAACGTTGACCTAAATCCACTATATGTATTTTTGTCGATCATCGACCGGTAAATCTGTTCATCTCAATGCCGCCACAATCCAATGAGCGCTTTTAACATTCGGTTCATTATTTTGCGCTTGCCCAATCACTTAGTTCATCCATTTGTGCATCTAAATTATAATATTCGTTAGTATTTTTGATTGGAAAACAATAAATAAGGTAAATAGTTTACTTTTAGGAAAAATTACATAAACCGCGTACCTTTATATTTTTCTCGACGATTGAAGTACCACTTTTGGACAAGGGCTCTGTACCACTCCATTAGGTTAGTGATGGGTACTTTTCGGACATCTCTTGTTAACGAATTGATTGACTCGGTAGCTATTAGATGTCATGTAATTGTAACGATTACCGGTGGAATATGCCTAGACCACCTTTCAACCCCAGCTTCGATCAGTTTGTCGTAGGCTTCTTTTCTTTTGCCCTTAACCTCGTCTAATGCTCTATTAAAATCATCGATTAAGTAGGCTTTGCACATCTTCCAATATAAAGCCTTATGCTTTTTACCCTTCAAGTTACAATTCATCATCAAATGCCTACAACAATGCCCATGGAATGCATTCGGGAAAACAGATTCACATGCAGATTGTATTGCTACATGTCGATCTGATATGATAGTTAAATCTGGAACTTCACCAATGCATTCTCTCAATTTTGACAGAAACCATGTCCACGATTCACCAGTCTCACCCTGAGACACACCCGTTGCAACATGTATAATTTGATTATTCCCGTCCATTCCAACTACCAGCAGATTTGTTCCAAGGTAAGTACCTTTAAGATGAGCTGCATCAATTATTAACAATGGTCGCATATGGTGCAGAAAGCTTCGAATCTAATTAATTATTAAACGATTAGTTATATGATAATAATACTCAAAAAAATAAATTTAATAGTAAAAAAATATATATATGCTTACCGTTACACCAAAAGCTATGAAAACCATCTTAAACCGGTCTTCATCATCAGTATCAATATGTGTTACAGTACCGTCATTTGTCAATTCTAAATTATGACAATAAACCGGTAATTGTTCAAAAGATGCTTTCGGGCAACCTTCAAGCGTATCCAATGCCACATTTTTCGATCTCCATGCTTGTTTGTAACTAATATCGATGTTGAATTCTAGGTTTATGTCGTTTTGTATGTCCTTTGCCGTATATATACGGCTGTTGTCTTTGAACTTAGGTACTAGTAAATGACCCAACAAGTTTTTCGTAGCATTACGGTGATGCATACCTATTTTTGTTTTTGAACAAGTGTGATGGTCGTTCACCATTCCTAATTCCCATTCACTACTAAATTTGCACTTACTTGAAATTATTTTCCATTCGCAACCCTCATGCACACAAATTACATCATACCTTACCGGATCTGATTTTCTAACCTTAAATTCATAACCATCTAAAAGAGCTTTATAACCAATTTTATTCATAACACATTTTTTATTATCAAATCTTTCACCCGTTTCCAAAATACATCTAGCATGATCAATTTTTCCTTTTGGAGTTTTTATAATAGGTTGTGGATCTGGTGGATTGTGAATGTTGTTTAAAGTATTCATTTGCCAATTATGCTCAAACTGTTCTCTTGCCATAAAATCATTATGGCAATCAAAATTTTCTTTTTTGGGTAATTTTGAATCATTGTAAATATTGTATTGTTGGTTTAAATTACGGTGATTTTCAAATATTCTTGTTTGAGTATTCGGGAATCATTGTAAACAGTGTATTGTGGGTTTAAATCGAAAGGCGATAAAGGAACGTTAAGATCTATACCCAAAGAACTAGAAGAAGAAGGATTTCCCACAGAGCATTGCTCAATCTTTGCAATAAAAATAGTATGTGGCGTACCTTTTCCTTTGCAAATTTCGTTTGTGTAAAATCTCACATCATCATCGTCTACAATGTGGACACACTTTGTACCAACTTTGTACGTAAACATGAGGTTGCACGTATCGTTAAACTTGTACTTTTTCTTCACAATAGCTACCAGTTGATTGTAAGTAATATTTCTTTTAAGGCAAACACCAAAAGTCACATCTCCGTAAACCAAATATACACTAAATTCAGTACCCGATTCTCCCATTTCTTTTGAGTGAACAATCTAATTCTTTCTAATAAGTACATTAATATATATAGCTCTTTGGTGTAAATTATGTATGTTAGTTGTATGACGTAAAATAAATGTAGTATTTAAGTTAGTAGATACTCGACTACTCGACCGACCTATAGTAATTAATCGACCTATAGTAATAATAATTGTACAATGATTAATATGCATTTAATATTGCATCTACTACATATGTGTGTGTAGTTGTGAATTTAAATGATATGAATAAATGTAAGTTTGGTTGTAAAACTTAATGTAGTAATTAATGTCTTGGATACTCGACTACTCGACCGACGGCTACTCGACCTATGGTTGGGTAGATGTAGTAATTAATTGTACACATTAATATGCATTTAATATTGCATCTACTACATATGTGTGTTAGTTGTGAATTTAAATGATATGAATAAATGTAAAAAACTTAATGTAGTAATTAATGTAATATGTTTGGATACTCGACTACTCGACCGACGGCTACTCGACCTATGGTTGGGTAGATGTAGTAATTAATTGTACACATTAATATGCATTTAATATTGCATCTACTACATATGTGTGTTAGTTGTGAATTTAAATGATATGAATAAATGTAAGTTTGGTTGTAAAACTTAATGTAGTAATTAATGTACTGGATACTCGACTACTCGACCGACGACTACTCGACCTATGGTTGGGTAGATGTAGTAATTAATTGTACACATTAATATGCATTTAATATTGCATCTACTACATATGTGTGTTAGTTGTGAATTTAAATGATATGAATAAATGTAAGTTTGGTTGTAAAACTTAATGTAGTAATTAATGTACTACTGGATACTCGACTACTCGACCGACGGCTACTACGACCTATGGTTGGGTAGATGTAGTAATGTAATTAATTGTACACATTAATATGCATTTAATATTGCATCTACTACATATGTGTGTTAGTTGTGAATTTAAATGATATGAATAAATTTAACGTTCCGTTAGTGGGTTTAAAAGCGAAACCAAGTGGCCAATATTGAAGGGTATTTTAGTCATTCAATATTCCAACGTCACTTTTTGTTTTCGTGTTACATAAATCGCACCCCCCCCACCACACAAAATACATCTTATTCTTCTACTTTTCTTATCTTCGATTTTAGAGTAAACTTTTGCAGATTCTAGAGCCATGATGCATTGTTTTTGCGGTAGAAGAACGAACGTTATTACATCTTGGACAAATGAAAACCCTGGAAGACGTTTTTATGGATGCCCAGATCATGTAAGTGTTATTTTGTAAAAACTAGGGTTACAATTTGAAATCATTAATATGTTACCTTTCTTGTTTACTAGGGTATAGTAGATTGGCTTGATCCCCCGATGTGCCATCGTGCTGTAACAATTATTCCAGGTCTATTGAGAGCAAGAAACAGGCAAGAAGCTCAATTGTTAGAAGCACAAAGGGGAAAGCAAAGAATGAAGAAGTTGTTGGTTTTGTCATGGTTATCATTTATAGCTTTTGAATTTTTCAAGTTGTTTGGTTAATTTAGTGGTTGTATTTTTCAACAAAGAATTAAGAAGTTGTATATGTTAATTTTAATGTTTGTATTGTCAAGTTGTTTGGTTAATTTATGAATTTGTTTGTTGTTGGATTCAAGTTCAAATTTAAAAACCTAGCCTATAAATACCCATTCAAGTCATACAATCATCTCATACACTTAACACATACACAACTCATATACTCAACTCACACACGGATTTTCAAAAATGTCACACAAAGATTTCTCTCAACAATTCCCTAGTCCACCACAAAATGAGCATGTTTTTGACGCTTCACCTGAATATCTCTTCCCGGTATTCCCAAATGAAAATGAAGTAGCAAACGTTCAACCGCAAGTTCCGTTACCGGTAATCCCAAATGAAAATGAAGCGGCAAACGTCCCACTTGAAAAGGAGCCGGCAAATAACCCACCTTTGGAATACGATCCCAATCCGTTTGGGTTAACTGAGGATCAACTTCGACTACTTGAACAAGATATGGAAGTACTCATTGAGTTTGAACTAGCCGAGGAACGTGAGGAAGCTGCTCGTAGGGAGCGGGAACAACGAGAATTTGAATACCGATGGGAAATGGGGCTTGGACCTGAGCAATCATATACTTCAAGTGACGAGGGTTGGGTCTCGGATGATTCCTTTTTTTAATTTGTTATTTTATTTTGAGAACAATGTATTTCATGTCATATCATCTAATTTCATGTCCGTTCATCTAGCTATTAAATAAATTGTTAGTGTTTGTGAGAAATATTTGAATATAAGTGGGTCGAGTAGTCGAGTATCTACTACATTAATTACTACATTAATTATTAAACCAAACACATATTTATTCATATCACTTAATATCAAAACTAACACACACATGTAGTAGGTGCAATACTAAATGCATATTAATGTGGACATTTAATTACCACATCTTCCCAACCATAGGTCGAGTAGCCGTCGGTCGAGTAGTCGAGTATCTACTACATTAATTACTACATAAATTATTAAACCAAACACATATTTATTCATATCACTTAATATCAAAACTAACACACACATGTAGTAGGTGCAATACTAAATGCATATTAATGTGGACATTTAATTACCACATCTTCCCAACCATAGGTCGAGTAGCCGTCGGTCGAGTAGTCGAGTATCTACTACATTAATTACTACATAAATTTTTAAACCAAAATTTCGAATTAATGTATAGTTGATGCACATTTCGAATTAACGAGTAAATTTGTTATATGTAAAAACTAAAATTTCAAATTAATTGATTTACTACAACATAAGTTATACTACAACCAAACTAGTAACTAGACACTTAACAAACTACAACCACTCGTTAAAATATTTTAACATATAAATGAAAATACATTCGATCAAACACCAATGGTTACATAAATATTTCACTTCCAAGACCACCATCACGCTGCCACTTTCAAGAACCTCATCCTTGGATAAAACCTTGACCAAATTTTTATTGTGATGTTAAGATAATGATTGCCGATTGTTTGGGAGAAAATACGAAACATTTTGAAGTATCAAGACAGTTCCGACGGTAAATTGGTTTTAAACCTCTCATCATTAACAACTTTGTGATGTATTGTACCGACATAAACCCCACAAACGTCTTTCAATGTTACTTTTAGATCACCCAAAACATTCGAGTACAAGACTTGATTATAGCAACAACCTTTTCAAGTTTCCTTTTTAAGAAATTTTTGATATCGGCAAAACAACCAACAATGATCCCGCCATCGGCATTCATAAACTCAACCGCGTTAACCCATGGACCACTTTTAAAATCCGAATCCTCAACCAAATCGTCAACAACTTTCCTAATAAACTCTGTGTGATCATTACACCATCGTCCACACCATCCCGAATACCGCAGGACCGGGTATTTTTCTAATGTGGTTTTCAACATAATTATCAACTTGAGAGGATATTGTGTTTTGTGTTGTGGCGGATAATCGGAGATCAGAGTCGTCTATATCAAGTAATTCTTCCCACTCGTAATTTGGTGGTGAATTCATTGCATAGCTTTTAAGGTTTGGTAATCTTATCATATGTTTCTCACCTCTATTTATATAATTATCATATACCCCATCACATTAATTATATTATGTGTTAGTTGGGAAAAGGTTAGTTGTTGTAATTAATACATCAATATTAATGTAATCAATTAATAGGTGTTAGTTGTTGTAATTAATACATGTTAGGATACTCGACCATCAGCTACTCGACCACTCGACTTTGAATTAGATCTATTATCCATCGGGTAATATCCATTCGGATCACTATATTAATCCTTTTTGTTATTTACACACTTCATTTGTGTTTGTTCACTAATACTAGAAGAATTTGTGTACACTTCACTAATATTTCGTAACGTTTACGCATTTATTTTTGGTGAATTTTTTTTGTTTATTCGGATTTTTCAATTAAAAACAAGATGTCTAATAATTCTAATGATATTGTATTCAAGTTTTCAATAAAAGCATATTCTACGCCTTTCCCCTAAGGTACGCAGGTGGAAAAATTATTGAAATTAAACTATCTATGTCTAAAACGTTGTCGTATTCCCAAATGTGTGACATGTTGTTAGAAAAAATAAAAGAGGATATTTGGGCTTGGTTTTATTGTATACCAAAATGTAGCTTAGAAGAAGGTTTGACTATAGTGGAAAGTGATAGAGATGTTAAGAAGATGTATGAATTGGCTCAACTCCATGGGAAAATTGAGGTATATGTTTCCCATACTCCTCAAGCATTCCTAGTTGATTACTATAAAAAAAAACCTTACGTAAAGATGAGTTTGATGAGGAGGTGACAACACAATTAAAAAACCATGATAAGAGAAAGAAAGTTTTTGATTGTATGTCGTTGGAAGAGGTTAGTGCATGGGAAAATGAAGAATCTCAATCACCGGCTTACTTAAGATCACCGCATAAAAAGCCGTTTAAAGAAGCTAGTCTATTTACACCAAGGATGCTTTTTGATGATTTTGAGGATGCAGCTCATGATGAATTTGATGAAGGTTCTAGTGCTCTTCCTTATGTGTCCAATAATGGTAATAACAATAATTTATGATGGGCATTTTTTATTGTAATTTATGATGGTTATGTTTCATTGCCTTGTTTGTTGTAATTTAGGTTCTAGTGCTTTTGG
The DNA here is from genome assembly GCA_022545495.1 of Chrysanthemum lavandulifolium. Taxonomy (NCBI): domain Eukaryota; kingdom Viridiplantae; phylum Streptophyta; class Magnoliopsida; order Asterales; family Asteraceae; genus Chrysanthemum; species Chrysanthemum lavandulifolium. The sequence continues at coordinate 145,637,044 of CM040241.1, read as the reverse complement.
TTAACATGTGTTAATTCTTGTGGGTCATCCAAGATCGTGTAATGTATTAGTTGGTATTTAATGTTATCAGTATATTATGATCTCTAACAAGGATTATAGTCAAAAAAGATTGAAGCGGACATTATACTTTTTTTTCTAATCTTTTATAGCAAATTTGGGGAGGAATTCTGGTTTGAAAGTAATTGAAATATAATATTATTTGTGTCATTCTTTTATTTTGTATTAGTTCATACTTCATAGTGTAAGGATTTTCTATTGTAAGTTTCATTTTTTTTAGCAAATGTTGTGTGGTTTTCTATTATCTTTTGTAATCATTCTCTTCGATCACGGTTTTATGCTTTAATTAATTTTTGGGAGAGTAAAAATGTGTTGGATTTGTCTATTTATACGCGTAATAATAATTGAACCCCTACCTAATCTCTTAATTTTCATCGTTTTTACTGTACACATAACCCCAAATCCCAAATCGAACTCCTTGCAAAATCAATGGCAAACCAAACCCCAAATCTAGATGAGTTGCGTCGCGCTAGTGGTTCCGATGATATTGCAACCATGTTCAAGCATCTCTTTAACAGTGAAGTGATGGAAGCACAAGCTCGCCTAGTCAAATTGGAAGAAATATGCAGAGAACTAGGCGATGTGCTTGCGAAGCGTGAAGGGACAGTTAGGGAGCTCCATTATCTTGGCCCAAACCATGAGAAAGGGGTGGATGCTTTATCATGTCTGGTGAACATGAATGTTGGTGATCGTGATATTTTGCAAGGGCTTGAAGCTTCTGTTGATTTGATTCGTCATGGGATTGAGCAGAAGCAAGATAACGTGACCCTCATGGAGATTGATGAAGACTTGACTGGTGTTTAGTGACATCGTCACTTTTGTGTTGAAGCTTTTTGGTTTTCAAGTGGTCTAACTATGTGAATGTCTTTTGGGTATGGATCATTAGTAAGTAATTTGGTTTCTATGGTATATTTATATATAACTCTTATGTAAATATAGTTTGGGTTATGGTTTCTGAATATGTACTTATTTGGATGATAATTAGTCGACTGAAGTTATGTACTGAACTGATTATGCTGGTAATGAATCGTTATGGTATTTAGTTTATCCTTATTGATTTTGTTGCCATTTTGTATATGCAATTCTAGTGTAGATGTTGTTTCAGTTTTGTTAATCACATTGTAATGGAAATTGGTTTTAATGGTCAATTTTAGGCACTTGTGGGTCAATTTTAGAAAGTTGGTTTGACAACATGGATTAATATAGGGAGTGGGTCAATTTTAGAAAGTCTTGTATTTTTATGTCGTTTAAGGGTCACTTTTAGAAATGACATGTTGTTGTTCTAAAGTGGGTCAGTTTTAGGAAGTGGGTAAGTTTTTAGATTTGGTTTTAATGGTCACTTTTAGATTTGCCTAAAGTGGGTCACTTTTAGGCACTTGTGGGTCAATTTTAGAAAGTCTTGTATTTTTATGTCGTTTAAGGGTCACTTTTAGAAATGACATGTTGCTGTTCTAAAGTGGGTCAGTTTTAGGAAGTGGGTAAGTTTTTAGATTTTGTTTTAATGGTCACTTTTAGATGTGCCTAAAGTGGGTCACTTTTAGGCACTTGTGGGTCATGTATTGATCATACATAAATAAAAAATACAGCTTGTTAATATGGTTAGCAAGATTTTCAGAACTAAAGACAGACATTTCACTTGCATACCATAGTTAAGAATCTTTTGTCGGACGGCAAAACTTTTGTACCAATCTGCTATAGAATGCACACAAGCGTCTGATATCTTTTTGCAAATAATTGTTTTTAACCCTTTTGACTTACCTAGTCAAACTTCTTTTAGGAGTCTTAGGTTAGTGTGAATGTTAGAGAAAGGTTGCATAAGTTTTGGTAGGATTTGGTAAAAAAGATCGTGGGAGTCGGGACTTCTAATACTTCCACCAAGTGAACTTCCTAAAAAGTCTACGAAATCAATCATGAAATTTTTATATTTTTTCATATAACTTTGATAAGTTGCAGGTTCTAATTTATAGTAGAGGTACTAATAAATGTTGGTGTTAAGTTTGTAAATAATCATATCTCTTATATGTAGACACGGTGTAAATGGGCAAGTTCGCATCAGTTTGACCTGCAACCAGTCAAACACTTATTTTTGTTCATTATCCCGTTAATGGTAACAACATATATGTCACATTGAATCAGACAAACAGATTTAACTGGATGAGATGATTAAACAAAATTGTTTTCAACAATACATATGTCACATTGGTTTACAAAACATACAACATTCGTTTACAATAGATTATGCTCAGTTTCCTACTACCAACTACTACAGTTTCAACAACGAAAGTACAAAATACATTTGCAACTACTAGTACAGTTTCAACTACCAAAGTACCAAATACTACCAGTTGAGTTATTTGAACTTGTACATCAATGAGTTATTTGAACAAAAGATTGTACATCAATAAACTGCACAAGCAACATTACATCAGTTTGTCGTAGGCTTCTCGCCTTTCAGCGCCACATTTCAACCCCAGCTTCAATCAGTTTGTGCCAAAGGTAGTTCAATCTTGTACTTCCAAAAGAAATCTACCAAACGCTCCCTATATGCCAAAGCTGCCAAAGTAGTATTATCGACCGCCAAGGGAAGATTATTCGACAACCTATACAAGTTTATCATCACCCAGATACCGCAGTCACCATAAAGAGGGCCTTGCTTTGGCACATTATCCGCATACCGGAAGGTGATGGAGTAATGTTTTGGATCAATGCCCTTCTTTTCCATTACTTCGGTTTGTTCTAAAAACTTTGGAATTTTATATTGAAAACATTTCCTCATATTGAGCCACCATTCTCGATTTTCAACTAGAGGCCAGGAGAGGCTGTCATAGATTGTTATGACACCGGAGCGTAGATGGAGTTCTCCCAGAACCCAATGTACATTATCTTCATTGATAGGAAAATAGACCTACAATATTGGTGAACAAACATAAGACAACAAAAACGATATTGTATTTAAAATTTTGTATTCAAGTTTGAAGGGCTCAGATTTGCTCCAAAGAAGCACACTCAGCTCCCAAGCTCCATTTGTCTCTCCAAAGAAACACACCAAGAGCAATGTGAAGACATAGGACCTTAGTATAAAAATCACACAAGGGGCTATTTGGGTCAAGGCTGTGAAAGGGTCAAATAATTGTTTTTAACCCTTTTGACTTACCTAGTCAAACTTCTTTTAGGAGTCTTAGGTTAGTGTGAATGTTAGAGAAAGGTTGCATAAGTTTTGGTAGGATTTGGTAAAAAAAAGAGCTTAACTGTTTTTCTGCACTGGCACAGGACAACAACATTCTTCTGTTCTGGGCCCTTTTTCTTAGTCTAATTGGTACTCAAATTGTGCAAACTTTGTTTTTATTAAATCCTTGTATGCCCATCTAATTCTAGTTTCGGTTTAGTGCACTATAATCACCCCTAGCATAGTATAAAGTCGAGTTAAAAACTTCTGTTTTGTACAACTTCACTGTTCTAACGCATCGAAGAAAATGGCCCTAAAACACACAAACAAACAACTTATTTTTAAGTCGTAGATGCCCTTTCCACCACCAAGTTACTTTTTTAGGATTACCACTATTCTAACTTTGTTGTTGTAGTTTGCTTTTGGTTTTGAAAGTCCTTTTTCAGCTAGAAAATAAGCTCCAAAAACAGCCTCACATTACCTTATTTAGGAATTTCCTTACACTACTAGAAAATGACTTTTCAACCATATACAGTAACAGCTTATGTGTGATCATTGCGAAAACTAAATGTTAGTTATTATGGTCATGCCTGATTGTGATCTAAGAAATACTACATATCAATTAGAACCATGAAATACTACTATACGACTATCAAAAATTTCTTAAACACACCTTTTCCACAGATTGAGCAAACCAGGGGAGACCATAAGTTACTCCGTCAGCATAAAAACCTGGCATCCTGTTGGTAAGAATCATGGAGCTAAAAAATGGACCTGCCATTGCCCAATCAGCATCGGCAGGTCTAAAGTGCCATAGAAACATTATCCATAGATCAAGATGCTGCCAAAAAAATAAAAATAAAAATAAAAAATTAGCTAAGTAGTTAACATTATCCATAAATCTTAAAAATTGTTAACATGAAATTTACCGTATCAGAAAGCCAACCATTTCTATACTTCCTGATGCCTAACAACCTTTCCCAAAAATTATGATATACATATATGGCATCTCCTCCCCATGGAAAATAAAATCTCCTCTCCTCCTTTTCATTCAAAAAATCCATAATTTCTTTTGGCACAATCACTCTTAATTGTCGCGAACCTGTAGGACGAGTTAGATCCTGCAGATATATCATACATAATTGTCTAGTCCAAAGTACTTAACCAACGATACAAAATCTGAAATAAATAATAAGTAAAATAAGTTACCTCATTCCACGGGGGAATCACTTCACCACCATGTGAAACCAACGGCTGAAAACGCTTTACACATTTCTTCTTCCTAGCACGGACTTTAGGCTTTTGTGGAGTGGTTGAAGGTGGTTCATGTCTGGTCTTGAAGATACTTGCTCGCTCTAGTCTCTCGGGCAAAATTAACCGTATCTTTTTAATAGATGGCTGCCCGTCACCATAACAGTAAATATCAACTAATTTCTCATTATCGTCATTGCTAGGGGTACAATCTGGATCATTCATTGCTGATTTTTCCTGATCATCATTGCTAGGAACAGAATCGGGATGCTTCGTTGCTAATTTCTCCTTATCATCATTACTAGGAACAGAATCTCGATCCTTCATTGAAGGAGACTCCAAATCATTGTCTTTTTCCTATATTAAAAAAAATTAGAATAAAAGATTGGGTTATTTGATTTTAAAACCAAAAAACTTAATGTTAAATTTACCTTTTCGTGAGTATTAAATACATATATTTGCATAAGAGTCTCCACTGCCATTAAATCTTGTTCCTGAAGCGGATCACCCGTATTCTTCAATGCCCCTTCTTCCTCTTGTTCCTCTACTACCTGTAGAAATACAAGTAATCAAGCCATTCTATTTAAGTAAACTGATATATGATCAAATAAACATGTTTCGGTGTGTCAAACGGTGAATATGGTTAAAACTGACTACCTGATTATGAAACGGTGAGTCAAACATGTTTCTATATTCTGAATCCAATAATTCAGGTTCAGCTTCGTTGATTCCACCGTTATAATATTCCATTTCCTTTGGATCATGTTGAATATCCATGTCAGGATGCAATTTGACATCATTATCAAATGCATTTGAGGGCTGCATAAGAAGTATAAATAAAATATAACGTTATTGTATGACGAGTGTTATGTAATAATATCCATAGTCTCGTTATGTAATAATATTACCTTTTCTTCATTTGCATTGTCAGGTTCAAGAGAGGGCTGCATACATATAAATAATGAAAGAAACAAAATTAAAGAACTTAATAATATTACCTTTTCTTCATTTGCAGTGGGCTCCACATTATCGTTAAAGTTGTTCTCAACCTTTCCACTAGTGGGCTCCACACTATCATTAAACCTGTTCTCGACCTTTACACTAGTGGGCTCCAGAGTCTCGTTCACAGAGGGCTGCAAAAATTCAACTAATCTTAGCCCTTAACAACCTTCTTGTAATAATATACGCCATGTTGATAAGGAAACAAAATTCAAGAACTTACCTTTTCTTGATTTGCAGTATTAACAACATTTGGTTCATGATCATGTACACTACAAGGCTCCATAGTCTCGTTAATGCCATTCTTAACGTGTTGCTCAAGTGCTGTTAAACGTCTCCCAAAGAATGCTTCAATATACTCAATCTTCTTTATAAGCTCACCTCGAGGTTCAGAATTTTCTGATAATCTACTAGAGGACTGCAAAAATAAGGTAATATATATATAATAATCTTATTTACACATTCAATGTAAACATAAAAATTTTGTTTATAAACAACAAACCTTTGAGTCTTGATCAACTTCACTAGGATTATCAGATACACTCGACATCTGCATAAAAGATGTATCCTTGGGAGGTTTCACATATTTCTCAAGTGCACTTAAACGACTCCCAAATGCACGCTCAATATCCTCAACCTTCTTTGCAAGCGCTGGGTCATCCAATCCTTCATAGCTATGCACCTCAGTGCGAACATGTACCTCACGGTGAACCTCCGTGTGAACATGTGTACGCGGAATAACCTTCCTCTTTTTTAAAGGTCTATGAGATGCATCTTCTGTTGAGCCATTCTTGAAATAGTCTAAACTACATGTCCACCATGATGTATTGATCTCCTTTTCGGTGGGGACAAGTGAATTAATTGACTCTCTAGAATAAAATAGACTCTCACAATCACCTTTTGTAAATGTTATACCATTACTCCACGAAACACAACGGGGTACAACATCATCGTCTTTGTGCCACCAATTTGTAGCATTCGGAAAAAGTTCCAATAACCAAATCAGTAAATTTTTAAAACCATTAATGTTAAATAACTAAACTAACTTAATGGCTAAATAAATATCGATTAATTATAATCATCAACGTAACAAGTTGTATATGCCAACGTAACAAAGATATATCAAACTTCAGCTACAAGTTTGCGCTTAATATGAACATGTTGTGTTTCAGCAACTATTAGTCAAGCATCTGTTTCTAATCTAAGAGTTTCGGATGAGAAAACATCTCAAATCTGTGTACTTCAAAAGTCAGACAAAATTACGTCACTGCATTATGTTATTAGATTCATATAAACGTCACAATAAATGAGGTATTCTATTCCATATGACCACATATTCTGATAACAATGCAGTTGCACTCTAGAGTTGATTAAAACCAAACTCAAAAGTAGATTTGGGGAGTCAAACATAGCATTTAGATACTAAAGGCTGGGTTGGGTCAACATTTATGGTATGGGTGGGTTGGGTCAACATTTACACTGCAATGACATAAATGAGACAAGCAATACATGAGACAAGCAATAAATGAGAAAAGCTTGCAAACCTTAAAGACGAAAACAAATCCGTTCAAAGAATATTGAGGCTTGTATTTTTCCCGTGTGTTGCAATTTTTTTCAAAATATCCTTACGGTGTCTTGAATCAACATTATACACCCTAAGGTGAAGCTCGTGCCAAATATATTGTCCCCAAGGGAAAGCATCAAAAGCAGACAAATCATCCACTAGAGCCAAAATCTCATCGGGTATAACGTGCCTAAGCTCGTTACCCATGAATACATACTCTAAAGCCAGCAATAGACAAACACGGACTGAATCATCATGAGATAGCTTTTTAAAATCCTTATCCGTTTCAAGAAGTGCTTTAAGATCGTCACCCTTTATTCTTGGTAGAGTAGGAAATACACGGTTATGGAAATTTGAGACGCTGTTACTCAAATGGTCTAAAGAAGGATTTCCAAATTTGAAACCAGTTAACAAACAAAATTCCCTCCTACCAAACTCTAATGTATTGTGACCAATATCGAAAATAAAAGGCATATCAGTACTAGCGTCTTTGATAATCCTTTGGTGTTGAAGCAAAAAGTTCAGGACATGATTATCATGGTCCTCCGTTCTAATATCTAACCAAGGACCAAAACACTACTTTTAAACTTGTTATACCTTTCCTCTTTAGTCGCCAACTTCTTTGCTATTGTTTTCGGAAGGTGTAGCTTAGTTCTCAAACTAACCTTGAATCATAAACCTAGGTTAACAAAAACAAAATATTAAAAATAAAACTAATTTATACATGATACTAGCTACAAGATTATTGAGTCTTCATGGGTATATTGTGTTCTTGGTACAAAAATACAAGATACCAACTATTTTCAACCAAAATTGATATACCCAAAAGACTTGATCATTAAAGTGCAATCTGATCTGTAACAATCCCAAACCTAACTAAAGGATTAAACATTTATTACATCTAAATATGATACTTACATCAACGCGATGAAAGGGTGAATCCATTGGACATAAACAAAAATCCTATCTACTCAATCGGTGACAATATATGTTTTTTTGTGTTTGTGTTTGTGTTTAAGTTTGAGAATGATAATCAGATTTGGATTGATAATCATGTATCGATGAATTGTTGTGTATGATCCGATGGTTATTGCATTCGATCGGGTTTCCATGTACATTGGAAAAGAAAAAAACTGGTACATCGGATAAAAGTAGTTTTGTACTTTTTTTTTATTTTTTTTTTTGTACTTTTTGCACGTGGATAAATGCAAGTCGAGTAAAAGGAGGTTGAGTAGCCGTCGGTTGCGCAATTTTGGTGGTTATTTGGGTAGAATAAAAAGTAAAAAGTGTACTTTCCTTATGACACGTGTCGCATTTTGGGTGGAGTCTGGTCGGTGGTCACAAGCATGACCATTTTGGAGATTGAGGAAAAATTGACCACAAAGGGACTACCAAAAGATTTTGGCACTTTTGGTACTTTTCTCTATATGAAGGAGTTTATTTATTTGGGATTCTGAGGAGCACATGTGATTATGATCTTATGTTGAGTATTATTATGTCCACTTTGTGCACCAGAATATGTGTAGTTGAGTATATGTGTAGTTGACTATATTAGTGGTTCATTAGAGCACATGTGATTTTGTTTTAGTTTGTATATTTAGATTTTGATTTGTTAGAGCACATGTGATTTTGATTTGTTTGATTTTGTTTGAGTTGTTCATTAGAGCATATTTATTTGCTGTTTTTACTGGAGCACATGTGATTTTGTATCATTTACATTACTTTTTATGTAGATTTTGATTTATTTTGATTTTGTATATGAGTTAGTGCGATTCTATATGTTTTATGCTTACATTTGTTAGGTGCTTGTTATGCGATTGGATACCGCACTTGATCTTTATTAAATCGGTTCTCATTCCTCTAATTCTCCTGGTCGAACAACTAGGTTTGGTATAACAAACCGATTGGTTTTGAATCCTTTCCCTGTTTCTTCGGTTAATCCGGCTGCTGCAAATATCAATATGCCTGTTCTTGTGTCTTATTTGCCGCATAATGTGCCTAATCCCAAGGAAAATCCCAAGGCTAATCCGAAGGATAATGTGCCGAAATCTAAGGCTAATCCCAAGGATATTGTGAAGGAGAAGGTATCTGAGGTTGCGAAGGAGAAGGTGTCTGAGGTTGCAAAGGAGCAGGATAAGGAGACTGTGGCTAAGGATGTTTTGAAAGATAAGGATAAAGAGAATGTTTTGAAAGATAAGGAGAAGATTAGTGATCCGCAGGTGGATGTGGCAAAGGATAATGTGGCTGAGGTTGTCAAGGAGAAGGATAAGGTGAAGGAGAAGGTGGCTGAGGTAGTCAAGGAGAAGGTGGTTGAGGTAGCTGAGGTGGTCAAGGAGAAGGTGGCTGAGGTTGTCAAGGAGAAGGATAAGGTAAAGGAGAAGGTGGCTGAGGTGGTCAAGGAGAAGGTGGCTGAGGTTGTCAAGGAGAAGGATAAGATGGTTGAGGTTGTGAAGGAGAAGGATAAGGTTATTAAGAAAGATAAGGAGAAGGTTGTGGATGTGCAGAAGTATAATCCTAAGGCTAAATCGAAGAAGTGCGGATGTCGAATATTAAATCAAGGTGGATGTTGTCGGAGATAAGGAGAAGGTTCTTGAGGTCGAGTCTAATCCGAAGGCTAAACCAAAGGCTAATCTCAAGCCTAATGTTCCTACGCAATACTTGGTTAAGCCATAGGTTGATGTTGATTTGTCTAGTAGGAAAAGGAAGTTGTCTCGAAAAAGAGGATAGTGGTAAGATGTCGAAGAAGTCGGGGGTTTGGTTTGCAAAGTAGGCGAGGGTTTGATAGTGATGAAGTAGGTTCAGAATCATCGAAATTTAAGAGAAAGAAGGGTTCTGATGAAGGTAATGTCAAGTTAGTTTCATCGAAATTTAGTTTATGTTGAGTAGATATTTACAAATTTTGAAGGATCACATGTGATTCTGGATAAAAATCACATGTGATTTTTACAAATTATTCTCTTGCAAGTATATTAAGTCTGATTCTATATTAATAATCACATGTGATCTTTAATACAAATCACATGTGATCTTTAATACAAATCACATGTGATCTTTTTTACTGCTTTGTTTGTGTTAGAATAACCTCTGCAATCACATGTGATTTTATTCAAATCATGTTAAGTCGATTCTATATTAAGAATCACATGTGATTCTGTATGTTTTATTATTATGAAATTTAGTTTATGAATCACATGGTTAAGTCGGTTTGTATATTTTATTTTTGATGAAGGTGTTATTGTCTCTAAGAAGATTAAGAAAAGAAAGGTTCGAGGAAGAAAGAGGTTCATCGAGCTTAGGAAGCTTGACAATTTTAAGCTTATGTTTGAGGCGTTGAAGGGTTTAATGAAGATGCTTGATTACGAAGATGAAGGTATTGCGGAGAAGTCGAGTGAAAGTTAAGAATCAAAGGGTAAGGTGAAGAAGGTGAAGAAGAGGTTTGAGCGATTACGAAGATGAAGGTATTGTGGAGAAGTCGAAAGTGAAAGTTAAGAATCAAAAGGGTAAGGTGAAGAAAGATTTTTAGAAACTAAGAAACAAAAGGGTAAGTGTAGGATCGAAATATTATTGTGTTTGATGATTCGGGTGGTCTTCGATGATGGAAATACATGATAGCCATTTTAGAGAGAGAAAGTAGAGAGATGGGTGTTCAAGCTAGAGACTTGCTTTGTAAAATGTAAAAGGTTAGATTGAAAGCACCACCCCTTCCATGGATGGAAGGGGTATTTATAGTTACAAAGAAACCGTCCTCATATCGGACTTTGGATCAGGGATACAGTGGGTAAAGACCCGTCCTTCCTCACGGTGTTGCACTAAACTAAACTACGCTAATAACTAACTAATAAACTAATAAATAACGTAACTAACGATATGTCTACGAGCTAACTTATGCTAGATAATATTTAGGGTGACCGACTCTTCACAATGGAATTTCCAATTCTAACAATCTCCCTAAGGAGGTCTCCCATGTTTTACATTTTGAATCCTAGCATTCTATTAAATCTTGATCTTGAGCTCGTGACTTGAATTCTTCAATATCTGCATCTTTGTGCTTTAGTAGAGATTCTTCAAATGCATAGTTTTGTACTTTCGGTGGAGGCCTTTAAGCGATCCACATCTTTGATGATCTTGAGCTTTCTTTGAGATCATCGGCCACAACAAATCTCTACGGATCATCCATAGTTGTGTTGCCTTCATGTGATGTTGTGACTTTTGGACCGACATGCTCACACTTTTGAATCATGACATCTTTCCATCGGGGTGGCGGAAGCTTCTTGGTTCATGATATTTCGTGATAGCGAAGCATAGTATAAAAATATCGAGCCGAGGTTATGTAGATATGCACGATCATGATTTCTTCAATTAAGTGTGGATCTTTGTGAACATGCGGCTTTGGATTGACTCCTCGATTACGATCGGTTGCAACCGTCCAAATGTACCTATAAACAACGTTAGCAATAAAACACACGAAAGTGTCTTTGATCACTTCGTTGAATTGAGTACTGGCCCGGTTCCCGTTGATCGATACAAATCTTTTGTGATCGGTGGGATTCTAAGAATCTCCTTGGCGAGGGTTTGCATTGTTCTAGGCGTTCTCAAGCCGGGCGTCTCAAAGAAGACAACACGGAGTGAGTGAACCGGTAATTGAGATTCAGCGATTGATGAAAAATTGATTTGAAAACAATCGCGTATTGCTTAGAAGAAAGAGTTTTGCAATCTGACGAAGGTTTTATGAGAAGATCAATTTTCAATCAAAATACTTTTGTATTTGAAAAGAGTACACATTCGATGTGCTAGATAAAAGAAGAGATTCGCATCGAATGGTTTTTCAAAAGCATTTTTTCAATCGAGATACTTTTGAATTAGAAATATGAATACACATTCGATGTACTAGAAAAGAAGATTTGCACATCGAGCGGTTTTCCAAAAGTATTAGTCAATTCATTTCTGGACCAAGG